>VZRR01008554.1:0-155446 GCA_013398015.1 Oreocharis arfaki
CTCATCGACGCCATCTTCAACTCGGCCCCGCTGCCGGGCGGCTCCGTGAGCGCCGCGCTGCTGGGCGCGCTGCTGCGGCTGCTGGGTGAGACACCTTCCCTTCCTCCCCCTCCCAAGAGACTCGGACCGTGCCCTGCCGGCCTCGCTCACAGCCACGGGCACGGCACGGCGCGGCCGCCGCTGCTCCCCGCCGCTCGCCCGCCTGGCTGCTGCTACTGTCGCGGCCCGTCTCTCCCCTTCTCCCGTCCCTGATTCCCGTCCCCACTGGTTCTTCTCTGCTACCCCCGAGCCCCTGCTCGGCCCCCCGGGCTGGATCGTCACCTCGTGCCCCGCTCCGGGCTCGATTCACCCCCGGCTCCTTCCGCCTCCTCCTGTCCCCTTAGCGGTGCAAGGACCCGGAGAGGGCTCGGGGCTGTGACCTCTCCTCCTACTCTGGGGGCTTCCACAGCGGAAAACATGTGATTTAGTGGGTATAGGGTTTTCATGTGGTTTTCTTAAAAACACTTTTTATAGTGTGATGTCTTCCTGAAATACGTTGTTAAAGCCTTATTTTAGCAACAGCAGTTCAGAAATGCCGGGAATTTGGTTCCCAGAGGAAAGAGGAGCCTCTTGAAACTTGCCAATAGTTATTTTCAAGCTTTATTTTCTTCCCCGGCATGAAGGACGAAAGTCACTGGTATAACTAGGTGATACTGTTTTCAGTATCGTTATCTTGGGTTCTTACATAGCCTTGGCTTGGTGGGAGTCCTGTTCCTAAACTGCTGTACAGGTGATACACACACACCGTGTATCACATTTTGGAGCTGGCGATCCTGAGGCAGGAAGGAGAACACGAAACACATCAAGCTGTTGTTTTGTTTTGTTTGGGGTTTTTTGCAGGCCCAAGACAGATGGATTTTAAGTTTTATTTGACGTTTATAGTAGAAGAAAAACAGGAAGGAAATAGGCAGTACAGCTTTTGGGGCAGGAAGCAGAGGAGAGCAGGTTAAAGGAAATATGCACAGTGAGAAGTGTGGTGTGACTGCATCACACAAGTCGAGGAGCAGAGGGGAAAAAGTAAAAAATAACCTATAGCAAGACAGGAGGTGAGAGTAGACCAAAGGGAGGGGGTAACAAAACACAGCAAGTGTTTTATTTTGGTTTTTTACATTTATTATATTTTTATGTTTATTATTATTGCTTTGGTAAAGGGTGCCAGGGGAAGTCTCTGCTCACATGAGAAGTGATGCTGAGGAGACTCTGAGTTGTCTCCTTCGCCTGCTGTGCCACGGTATCGGCAGCTCCGGGATGGGGAGCAGGGGTTCTTCCTCCCTGCTTTCCATTTTCTTGACCTTTTGTTCAACACGTATGGAATTGCTAAGAGTACTTCCCACTGATAATTCCTTTTTAAAAAAAATGGCATTGCAGTGCCTCACCAACTTAATTATAGGAGTCCTTCATCATATGATCCAGATGCTGTAGGAAGAGCCTTGAAATTAATCCCACCTGTGTAAATGAGTGGTGGATGTGTTGTTCAGTGATGTCCCTTAAATATGTGATACTGGGATTAACAGATTAAGCCACTTTTGAGGTTTGCATTTATATGAACACTTTAAGAAGTGGGACATTTTTGCCTTCTGCAAAAAAGCTTTGGGAATGTTTTATGCGAAGAAACTTACCTTGTACATTTTGAAAAGGGGTCTGTGGTTCTTGGCTTTTTGAAATTGAAGAAAAGATTAAAATGTAGCCACTTAAAGATGGTCTTAAATACCTTCCATATGGTTCAGACAACAGAGTGCTTTTGCACTTAATTTTTTCTCATCTGAATTTAAGGATTGCAGGGTTGGGTTTTTGCTGCTGTTAGGAAAGTGAAATAGTTATTTTGGATCATTCTGTATTTAAATAGTGGGAAAATGTCCTTTTACTGGCCATTTGCAGACTTTGAAGTAGTGATTCAAAGTTTTCCTGTAGCACAGTATTGTTTAGCACAGGATAAACGGACAACCTGTCCACCTGATATGAAGATTGGAGCTCTGGAGAGACTGATGACTTCTGGGGGTGATGTTAAACAGTTCTGAAGTATTCTGGGAGTACAGCTCTTCAGGAATGCTCATACAGATCTGCGTGGGTGTTGCAAAGTTTTACAGCAGGATTCCTTGGTCTGATTCTTCCATCACTTTCTACAGAAGTAAATAGTTACACACGGCACAGAACCAACTTCCACAGCTGGAGCACGTTTTCCCTTTCATCTTTTTGATTAACCTTGCTTTGTCTCCAACACAATGTTTACCTTTCATATCTTTGCATTGGGTTTAAGTATCTCAATTCCAGCAGAACCACCACCCCCAGGAGTGTGTGACTGTCACCTCAGACAGCAGTCCCTCCTCAGTGAGGACACTGAGTTTTGAGAAGGGTACTATAAATACTTGAGTCTGCAGAAAGATGTGGAAGTAAATAGAATGACTGGAGCTAGGGAAAAATAGTTTTGCTGTTCCACATGAATGAAATGCTGATGCGTAAAAGTGATTGTCCCCTGCAAGTGACTGGAAGTTGAATCCTAAGTAGTGGGCTACTATAAAGATACTGACAAAATTCAGGATTTAAAGGAAAAAAAAATGAGAGGGAGATATTCATTGTAACAGAAGAAATTATTTTAAAAGTAAGTGCAGCGTGGTTTGGTTCAGTGCTGTGTTTTGAGGCCATACTGGGACAGCTGGCAATGGGGTGGCACAGGAAGAAATAGTAAAGATGAGTAGAGAGACAAACCTTACCAAAGGAGGAACTGCAGCATTTCCTAGTAAAGGGAAAATGGAAAAAGACTTACTGTTTTGGAGGGAAAGGGTGGATGGGCACGGGGCAGAGCAGTTTTCTCCTGCCGAGGTGGACTAAGTGACATAAATGGAGATGGGGGAAAGGAGTGCTCACTGCCCCTTTCTGAGATTTGTTGACCTCTTACAGTCTTTTGAGACTCCTTCAGTGAGTCTTGACTTTTCCCCACAAGTGTTAACAGAGATATGATGTACTTTTTGTGAGTCCCTCTTCAGAGGAGCCAGTAGGACAAGCTGTATTGACTCACTGTTGTACTGTTTTTAGAGATGTGTATTGCATGTGAAACGTCAGTGTTTTAAGATGACCTGCAATATCTAAATACAGGCCTGTTACTGCCACTGCAAGGCACAAAAATAGGTTTTGTTAAGGCGTGTTTCAGAGCAGCCTGCTTAGTGCAAAATGCATCTCCTTTGGCTCAAATGATCAGAATTACATAAATAATGACCTTGTACAGACAGGCATGTGAGCCTTTTCCTGGACTTCTGAGAAAAGACAAAAGCTACAAACCTGTCAGCAGTATTTGCTTTCCTAAAGATGTTTGGGGTGGTTAAGATGACAAGGCAACTGTCAACCTTATTTTGTAAAAAGTGCTGCATGTAACAAATACTCAGCTTTTCCTGGAAGAACTGAACTACAATGCAAGGGGATTTCTGAAAACTGATAGAGGCTTTTCCTCAGTCCACTTCACAAGGTTACCAGGTTAATGATTAGTTAAGGAGAACGTGTTTATATCAGCCAGTGCTGCTGGCAAGGAATATTGCTGTGGTATATTAATAACTTTATTTGTAGCCTGCCTTTTGCTGTTGATTCATGTTGATCCTCTGCCTTTTCAGTTCTCCAGGCTTTGGAGGTTTTTTTGTGTATTTGTGTGTGTTTGGCTGCTGTTATTGTTTTTCTTTATACAAGCAGTGGTCACACTATTGGTAGAATCAAATGCTGTTTCAAAGATTTTATTCTTGTGATCGAGAGACTATGGCTTAAATATTTTTTAAACACTTGATTATGGTGGATTTAGAACAACCTAAACTACAATCGTCAGAAAAGACCGATGCTGTCCTCCAGAAAGAGGATTACTGGTGATTTCATTGGTTTTAGTACAGAGACTGAAAGCAACTTAGAATCAGATATAAGGTGTAAAGATGGAAATGTCTCCAAACTGGTTTGGATGAGAAGGCAGTTGCATAGAGTGGAAGCTGATTGAGAAGTCCAAAACAAAGTGTGTTTCCTGAAAAAGAAACTGTTTAAACTAGTTTAACTGTTTAAACTAGTGCTAAGTGCCATTTAATTTGATACCTCTTATGGCACAGCCCTTACCTATGTAGTACACAGCAATGGGATTCATAAATTACCCTACAGAAGTTTACTGCAGGGGCATATAATCCCAAACTCCCAATACTGCAGTTGCTGTGATAGGATTTCTCATAGGAAGGTGCAGACTTCCCAGTCATGGTCAAGATGTGGTCATGGCCAGTCTGAGGGAGAGGTTAGCAAACAGGAATTTCAAGGCCTAAATCTGGATTCTAACAAGACATAAGTTTGCACTGGCATTGGCAAAGAGGCAGTTGGTACAGTTTTGGATTCTGTGCACAAAAGCTCTATGCTGTGGAAGGTCTTCCCCATGTGACCTTTGCTGCCATTGTCACCAGATATAAAAGCAAACTGAAGGGAAATAGGAGTGCCTTCCCCACAGCAAACTATAGCAATTTTTCACTATTTTCCCATTAAAGAGTGTAACTAAAGTGTTCTGGTTACTTATCTTTAGTACTCCAGCGTGGAGAGCTGTAGTTGAGTGCCTTGTTCAAGTGAATTAGAGGGCTTACTAAATTTTACTCATTTATTAGCTCTGCTTATAAAAGTGATGCTGTATCTGTTGGGGTTTTTTTTTTATTTTTAGAACTTGTCTACCCTTGGATTTCAGGACTGAGGCTGAAAAGCTGGGAGTTGTCACTGCTCTAGTCTGAAACTGCAGCAAACTTCATAGTAATTGTTGGAAGACTTAAGGCTTGCACTGGCTTTGCATCACAGCTGTAGTGCACAGATGTTAAATGCAGAGATTAACTCGTCTTCATGCCTGTTCTCTGAAAAGGGCACCATTGGTAATGGAAAGCTACAAGTAACTAATGGGGAAGTGATACACTAAATAAATGTAGCTCCAAAGCTACTAGGTTAAAATCTGCTGTTGAACTTATATTGAGAACTAAATGATTTCAATCTGGTTTTAGGTGTCTTTGTATCCAGTGTTGTTCTGGTTTTACAACAGCGAGCACTTTTCAAGTTCTACATGATCGCCTCGGCGTTTCTGCTGGCTGCAACTTCAGTGTTGGTGAATTACTATGCTGCTTTGCACATAAACTCCTACAGTGCCTACCACACAGCTGCATTTGGAATTCAGATCTTCCCACATAAAGGACCTTCGCTATGGATGGCACTTTCCATCCTTCAGCTTACCTTTGGAATTGGTTATGTTACATTGCTAAACATGCAGTCCATATACTCTCAACTCATCATCCTGGATATACTGATTCCTGTAATTGGCTTGGTTGTTGAATTACCTTTAAATGTCCGGCAAGTACTTGTTTTTATTTCAGGCCTAGTTCTGACACTAAATACCACAGCCATTTTAGTTATGAAAATTAAGTGGTTCTATTATTCGGTACGATACGTTTATCTGCTGGTGAGGCACATGTATCGTATTTACGGATTACAGCTATTGATGGAAGATACATGGAAAAGGATTCGGTTTCCAGCTGTACTGCGTGTCTTCTGGCTAACAAGACTTACAGCACAAGCTGTGGTATTAACATATGTTGTAAAGATGGCTGAAAATAACACAGAAGAAAAATTCTTCCTGATATCTTGGGATAACTGTTGGGAACTGATTTGCAGCCTGATCATAAGTGGGTGTGACTCTACTTTAACTGTGTTGGGCATGAGTGCCGTCATATCTTCAATAGCGCATTATTTGGGACTTGGTATCCTGGCCTTCATTGGATCAACTGATGAGGATGACAAAAGGCTTGGGTTTGTAGCACCTGTCTTGTTTTTCATTTTGGCTCTGCAGACTGGTTTAAGTGGACTGAAACCAGAGGAACGATTAGTTCGCCTGAGTCGAAACATGTGCCTTTTGTTGACCGCAGTCCTGCATTTTATCCATGGAATGACAGACCCTGTGCTGATGTCTCTCAGTGCCTCCCACGTGTCATCGTTCCGCAGACACTTTCCTGTACTGTTTGTCTCCGCTTGCCTTTTCATTCTTCCGGTTCTGCTCAGTTACATCCTCTGGCACCACTATGCACTAAATACTTGGCTTTTTGCAGTCACAGCGTTCTGTGTAGAGCTTTGCCTAAAAGTAATCGTTTCTATCACTGTTTATATATTGTTTATGATTGATGGCTACTATAATGTGCTATGGGAAAAACTTGATGATTATGTCTATTATGTTCGCTCAACTGGCAATATTATTGAGTTTATATTTGGAGTAATCATGTTTGGAAATGGAGCTTACACAATGGTTTTTGAATCGGGAAGCAAGATTCGCGCTTGCATGATGTGTCTGCACGCGTACTTCAACATCTACCTGCAAGCCAAGAATGGCTGGAAGACTTTTATAAACCGCCGCACTGCTGTGAAGAAAATCAACTCACTCCCAGAGGTAAAAGGAGCTCGGTTACATGAAATCGATGATGTCTGTGCAATCTGCTACCACGAGTTCACCACCTCTGCGCGCATTACTCCATGCAACCATTATTTTCATGCACTTTGTCTTCGGAAGTGGCTGTACATTCAGGACACATGCCCGATGTGCCATCAGAAAGTGTATATTGAGGACAAAGAAAATGCTAATATCTCTAACAACAATGGGTTTGTAGCACCAAATGAAAATCCTGTACGAGTTGCAGAAGAACCTGCTGATGCTGAAAATGAATTAAATGAAGATAATGACAGTTCTGATAGTGATGAGGAAGACGGCGACTGTGTGGCACAGCACTTGAATGAGACTCTTAATGTTGACTCTAACTCTCTTGGTGATTAAGGTGTCCTTTACTAAGCCGTGAGGTATTTGTTTAAGATTGACTTCAACAGAATAAAAGTATCACTTTGTAGTTATTGTACTTAAGCACAACAGCAGTATCTCAATGTTGAGTCTGTGAATGGTGGTTGTTTACTGTGGTGTGTGCTACTGTAAATATACCTCTAATTTTTGCTGGTCTCTTTCATGACCACCTTAAGATTATGTACATTATTGTACATGGAATAAAATGTTTTCACGTTTTTAAGATGGTTGGAAAAACACTCTTTAATTGATGTAGTGATAATGCTGTGCCAAAGACTGTATACCAGTAATCCCCAATCAATGTCTTCTGGATGCAAATGAAAAATACTGGTGATAACAGACTGTTCAGCCGGTCAACTTGGAAATGAAAGCCTGAGCCAAAGCAGCTTTACTTACAAATTCAGTATTAGCAGAGCTTTATCGCAAAAAAATAGTTGTGTTTTATAAAAAAATAATCATTTAGGTTGGTAGGCTTAATACTATAGCATTTGCGTGTATGGAACAAAAGGCGACACTGCTCAGCTTTCTGGTGAAGCAGCACAGCGCACGCCATGGATGTGTCCCACCCTCCTGAACTGCCAGCAGTAGCTTGAAGTGCTTTACATGTGAATGCAGCAGCCTGGTGCTCATCCTGTGCCTCCACTGCTCACTGGAGTTACAGGCATGGGCTGGCCTTGAATTCAGTCCTGAATCTTGACGAAAGAGAAACAGGGCTGAGAAACTGCACAAATGCAGACCATCTTTTCCAAAGGAGCTTTAATCTTGTACCATAAAAAACCCAAAACCCAGTACATATTGGCTTCCATTGATTAGAACTTGCAGGTATGATGATTTCAAAGTTTTTGCAATATATTTACTGAAGTTATGCTGAATAAATGTAAGAAAAACAACTTTAGATATTTGGAAAGAAGACTTTAATGGTGTTGTTATATAGAGTATTGGCCAACTCAAGTGGGTCATCTTCTCTCACTGCCGCCATTATTTCCAGAATTTGACTAAAAAAGAAAGATTTATATTAGAAGACTGAAACCCAGTACTTCAGAATGTACTTCAGATTGCTGCATGTTTATGTACAAGTCACTAAGATTAACCTGGAATAAAAACCTATGCTAAGAGCAATAGGGCAGGGTGCTCAGATATGCAAATAGCTTCACTTTTAAGTTACTAACTGCCATTTCCTTTACACTGAACACTGGTTTGCTCACTGGTACAGATTCATCTTTGGTCTTTTGACTCGTTTGGAGGTAATTAAACAGCTTTCTGTTTTGAAGGAAGTGTCATTTTGTGGGTGTCTTTATCAATGATCTTCATTTTTCAAACCAGAACTCATTAGCCTTTGAAGGCTAAAGCTGCACTATGAATAGACTGGTCCATGGCAAGCTTAAATTCCAGATACAGCTTTATCGGAGCACAGTGCTGTGACAGTAACTTATTCCTATTTCCCCGTTCGTTAGCTTAATTGTGATTAATGTGGTCAGATATTTGCAGTAAATATTAAATGAGCAATTTCAAAAGGCCTAGGGCCTTGATACAAGACAGGAAAAGGAGGCAAAAGCAATGGGATGGACATGATTAAAACCAAGCCACAACCTTTTCTCTGCACTTGCTTTCTTGATTTTGTATCAGTCATTCTTAAAAAGTAATATTTTGTACACTTCCTGAGATGTGTCATACTTTGATTTTTCCAGTAGTAGCAAAAAATTTCACCATGAAGAGTAAGAATCTTAAGCTTGGTAGGGTTTGGTGGGTTTTGGATCTTGCCTTTAAACTGAGGCAATAGCTAAATTTCTTTTTGAGAAAGAGTAGGAAAAGTTGCTCTTAATAATTACTGTATTGCAAATATTTTCCTAGATGCAGAATTAGCCAAACAGCTTCTTGATTCAAGAGGATATTCCAGATGAGAGGGGTGAGATCAGGCCTACAGAGAAATAAGTAACAAATACCAAAGAATTTGACCCTTGAATACTTAGGGCTTACTTCTCTCTCCTCACTTGGATGCAGCAGAAGGCTGTATGTTACTGTAACACTGTGTATGTGAAACTGCTGAAGGAGAAAAAAGAAGCCTCTGGTGGCTAAATTTTTTAAAAAATAGCTTCAAAGGGAAGTACTTCTAAAATTATATATATGAAGCAGAAATACGTCATCAAAACTGAAAGGTGTCCAGCACCACCAAAACCAGACAAATGGAAAATTCCTCCTGCCAACTGAGCTGTATTAAACAGTATATATACCCTAAATATTAAAAACACTTTGTAGACTGAGTACCGTTCCCTCACACCACATTCTGATACTTGAGAAGTCACAAAATACCAATTCTCTGTTACCATTCTTCACTTTTCTTGAGGTTAAAGAGGTTCTCAAATTACAACTGGCAATAATGAACATTATTGGGATGATAATTTTGAAATAAGGTAGAGCCAAACAAAATTTTGTTTTATAAAAGAAGGCAAAAGCCAAAGCATAGCATTTGTGTAATGATCTAGAACAGACTGTGCATTTTGAGTTGGGGGGTTTCTGAAACATTTCTGTAAACTACAACTAAGCCAGTAGACAAAGATGTGGGGGTGTTGTTAACATACAGGCTGGTTGAAATAGTAACAGTAGAGGCCCTTCACTTGTGATCAGAAAACTTTTCAGTTGATCTTTTCCCTCACTCCAAAATCATGGACTGACCTTAGAAAGTGTTAAAAATACTGAAGGAACCCTTCTGTACAAATGAGTCCACATTTAAAATGCAAAAAAAAAAAGAATTTCAAAGAGTATTACAACTGACCTAACTGCATAAAATATATCTGAACACTAGGAGATGTTACTGTGTAAGCTTAAACTGTGCTTTTACATTGTCAGTGGCTTTCTAAGTTCCTTCATGTCTCAAAAAGCAGCAGAATTCCCTTCACTTCTCAAATAAACTCTTGTTTAGACACCTTGCTCCATACCTGGATCTTTAGTACTATCCTGAGCAGTGTTTCAAAATCCAGACAGGGCATTCGGAAAATTAAGCATTTCATCTATTAGTGGTATTTAATGCAGACAACTAAACATTTTCACTAAAACAATTACACATTTTCTTGCTTTTCACACTTCTGTGAGGGACTGTGTGGAAAGGAGGCAGAAAACAGTGTCTGTGCTTACCAATTGTGTTCATAAGTCCTTGGAGTTTTCTTTCACTACTCTGTATCTTGGCTGCTGTCATTCATATCTAAATTTCACAGGATCAGATTCTTTGAAGCACAACAGCAGAAGGAAGAAATGTCCCTGACAAAATGCATGTTGTGGCAGTTCATGTCACAGGCCTGTGACAGGAGCAGTGTCCCAGGCACTGCTGGTGCCTCAGCACTGTCCCAGCTGTGGGGCTGTCCCCTGATCCTCAGGGCTGGATCAGTTTTTAAAATTACCTGAGCAACAACTGAGTGAAATGAATATTCAAGTCAGGTTACTTTACAGGGTTTAACCTCTTCTACAATGTATCAAGTGAAAAAATAAAACCAGTACTGGTTTCACTTTCAGGGAGCATTGTACATCCAGAATTGCTGATGTACGAAAACTAAGACTTTGGATTTTTTCCACAGCCTATAAAGCAAAGCCTTGCACAAGTTTCAGTACAATTAGAATTAATTTCTGTTTTCTACATTACTAGTGAACTGGGATTTTTCTATTTTTGTTTTCATGTGAGATTTGAAGTATTTAAAATAAGAGTACAATGGTACACTTACATTATATGGCAGGGTTCATTTCTGTCCTTCAAGCAGTGCCCTTTTTCCCATTTCTTTTTTGTAGGAAAAGTAGTTTTAATGTATTTTGATCCAGCGTGAGTATTTTTCACTCCACACCACGGTGCATCTAGTTTAATTTGAAAAAAAGAATTAAGAGTTGCAATTGTTTGAGAATAGCATGAGATAGTTTAATCAACTACTTCTACTGACAAAAGTTCCTGCAATTTCTTTCTAGCAGCAACCTCCAATTCAAAAGGAAATTTAAGAGATCTGGGCAATTTAACATCTTAGATTTTTATACCATTATCTTCAGGATTTTACACTTGAAAAAATCAGCAATAATAATACACAACACTAATTTCTTCTGACATGATAAAGACAGCCAGATACACTGCATGCATTCCACAGAAACTTCCTGTATAACAGGTCTGTACTTCACGTGCAAATAAATTTAAGGATTTAGCAGTTTGTGATTTCCTTTATCAAACTCAGAAATTAAAATAAATATTTTATTTGTAACTGTCAATTATTGATACCTGAACATGAAAAAAGAAAACATGACATCCCCAGTCAGTCCATTAAAATGACTGCTCAGTGGACTAAGAGGGGAATTGAAGCATTCTTCCACCTATTCCATTAGAAGTGCAGTTGTTTCCAAATGCCATTAGTGCTGCCAGTGGCTAACTCACAGCCATTGCCCTGTGCTTGGCACATCTCCAGCAAGCTGCATTTTTAAAGGTACTCAAGCAGGATTCTGGTACATTTAAAAATCCGGGTTGTCAATTTGTCCTTTTCATCTTCCCCTGCAATGTCAGGAACTGACACAGCAACTTATTCCTTCCAGCAGAAAGCTGGAAAGGAATATTTCTGTACACTGCTTTCTGAAGTGGAGAAAACAGCCAGTCCCTTTCCTGGTCTGAATTCTTCAGGTCTTGATTCTGCTTTATGATTGCTACAGCAGCATATCTCATTGCCCATTGTCACAAACTGACTAAGATATAAAATCTTACCAGTCTCTATCATTAATCGTTCACTGGGAATTGATTTCAGTGTTTCCAAGTTGGCTTCTGTTTTCAGTGAACTAGAAAATTTAGAGTGTTTAGTTAAAAAAACCAACATTCGAAGTGTATAAAAGTAATTACTGTGCCTGTTAAACTGTTTCGCAGCAAAGACAGCTCCCTAAATAATTTTGTTAATGATTTGCTTCCTTTTTTAACAATACTGCCTGTAAATTAAAACTTTGCATAAAACAGCAAATTCAGAGTTACTGGGAGAAGCCATCTCACCCCAGTAAGCTGCAGAACCCCTCTCTGGCTGCCCTTGTTTGCCTGGTGACAGGCTCTGTGCCTTACAAAGTGGTGCTGGCTGGCATTTGGCCAGGTGACTGCTGAGAATTCAGACTGCATAACCAGATGAGGCACTCAGGTTACATTTGCATTACTCCAGCATTTGACAGGCAGCTTAAAATGAGGCTGTTTTTTAAACGCTCCTCAAAAGGAATCTTTCCACACTCAACAATCTTATTTATTTACAAACAAGGATTGACCTGAGGGTAGTAGAGTGGACCTAGATTAGCTGACTGAGCTGCACAGCAAGAACTTTGATGGCTAACAGACTAATGAAAGCAATTCTAAATCTGTCAGATGATTAAGGGTCTAGCAAGCTTTGAAAACCTGACCTCATTGTTTAAAAGAAAGCAATGAGTTCCTACAGCTGCCATTTTAAAGCAGTTCTATTTCTTGTAAAGAACTTACCAGCCATTTATTCCAATATAAAGATCCAAATCTATTAGTGCTGCGGCTTGTTCCTTTGTGCCATCAAAAGAATGTACCTAGAACACATATAAATATATGTATTTTTATACAGACATAAAAAATATAAATGTATTTTTATTAAAACTCCAATCATTCAAAAGTATGTATTACCTTTTATTAGTGTCAAATACCTTTAACAGTATGCATTACACATCATTACAAACATCAAGATGGGACATGGCTCAGTTGATTCTGAATTTGAGCGAAGTTCAGGCTGAAGTCACCTGAATGCTGCACTAGAAGTGGTTACCACACTTTGACAGTGATAAATATATGTAGAAAAGACCTATCCAGTGATACTCTTTTGGCCCTGGAACTCCCTCTAACTGATAGCGGGGAGATCATACTCAGGAAGCAATCCTGTGCATGCTGAATTTTTGTATCCTTTCCTCAGTATTCCCTACAGGGCACTGTCAGGGACACTGTAAGAGTAGCATTCTGTTCTCCAAAGATGTTAGGCCAATGGAACTAGCAAGACAGTCTGCTTGGTCATTCCAGGGACTGGAGGGGGAAGTGGAGGGTTACAAGTTACAAACAGTGTAATGCAGCTGGGAACTGCATCTTCTCAGCCTGAGTGGAGACTGCTCTGCTTCCCTGTGCTGTGACAGGGACAGGCAGTTGCAGAAGATGCCTGCTTGTTTCTCCCCTGGTTCCTGGCTGTGCAGGAAAAAAGAAAGGGAGGAAGGAAGAAGAGCCTTCACAGCATTACATAAGAGTGGAACATGCAAAGCCCTGAGCGTGGGGAAGGGTTGTGTGGTAACAAAGGACAAGCCTGGGGACTGCGATATTCTTGTAGGAGCTGTGGTCTCATGTTAGAATAATCTGAGCATTTATTACTTTTGAAAAATCCAGTCATAATTAAAACCTGAAAAAGCATTGCTGGACTCCCCTGGCCATTTCACCCAAAGCTTTTCCTGTTAGACTTTTGAATTAAAAAATGGGATCTGAATATCTAAAGACATAAAGTAATCAAAAGTCCCATCTGGATCTAATTTGAAAACGATGTCTAACATCAGAAGCAAATGTCTGAGGTTATGGCTTCCACTGGGAACATGCATCTAAATTATCTGCGGTCCGAAGGCATTGCAGTTACAGACACTGACGAATTGGGAAAAGGCGAGTGTCAATGATGAGGTGCTTTAACTGTCCTTCTGGCAGGCCAAGAAAAACTGTTCACATCAGCTGCAGAGCTTTTTCTCAGCCTATCTTCTTACCTTGCAAAAATCCTGTCGAATAAGCACTGAAAATAAAAACACTAAAAGGGAAACTTACTAATTAATAACAACTTAAATCATATAACAAGAAGCCTACCCAGATTCCGTGACAAACAAATTGCATACTAAGCAACAATATTCACACACATGAATGGAAAATGAATGCTACACTGAAGTCCATACTTACCACCCCTCCTACAATTCTATCTCGGTTTCTTCTCATTATGTCTACAAAATGAAATAAATAAAAACGTAAGACAGCTTTATAACAGACAAATATGAAAGATTTTCATATTCAGAATTTGCTCTGAATATGAAATTCTCAAACAAAACCCACCTAAAAATTCAGCATGTGAGTTTCTACAGTGGAGAAACATGGGCAGCTGCATCTCTTCTGACAAGTCAAACTGTTTTTCAAAATACCTGTAAAATAAAATTCACCTTTAAAGAGAAACTCAGAGTAAGAACAAATAAAGACAGTAAAAGATTTCTTCCCAAGCTTCTGTCCTCCAGAGCTAAAGATAGAATTAATGGATTTGCCATGGAAAAGTTCTTATTTGTGCATGGATTTAAAAGAACCTCTTTCCCATGTGTATTGCCATAGCCGTGATCTATGCTTGAAGACAGGAAAGTGGCCAAGAGCATCAGTACTGCAGAATGTATAGATGTATATGCTGAGCACGTAGTGTAGTGTAGGTGCTGGAGTTCATTTTTATTTATTTATTTATTTTTAATGGAAGAGGAACTGACTGTTCTTTCCACAAAATTCTGAAATGTCAGGAATGGGGGAGTCTGGATGACACAGAGGCCACTATTTCAAGAAGCACTCATAAACAGTGAGGGTGAGCAGGGGAGCACTGTGCAAGCTTCTACAGCCTCCAATGGCCAAACGGCATCAGAGCTGCTGACCTGCGAGTAACAATCCATGGAGGTCAGTCTTTCCTCTCTGGGGGTGAAACAAATCATCACACTTCTGCCCCATTCTGCCTATTGTCTTCACCTGTTTTTCCTCCCCTCCTCTGTGTTCCTGCATCCTTTCCTTTTCACTCATTTTTATCCCTCTCCTGCTTTGTAGTCCTAGTGTTGCCCCTGATGGGGCGCTAACAGCGAGGCCCACCCTGTGAAGAGACACTGGAATGTGGGCAGAGGGAAGGTAAGGAGGTAGCCAAGTTCCCCAATGCAATTGCCAAAGGAAACTACTTAGCACTGAACTAACCTGTGCTTGTCATTAGCAGCGAGCTCTGCAATTACCATTCCACATCTCTGCTGCCCTGCTCCACCCAGGCAGGGAAATCCTGCTCAGAGAACACAGCAGAGGAACCTAAGCATGGCAGAAGGCCAGCAGCACATGGGTGACTCAGTGTCCACACACAGTTTGAAAGGTGACATTATCTGGGCGAAGCAGGAGAACAACACTGCCCGTCCCAACAGGCTGGGGCTCTATGCACATACCAGATTTCTTGAGGTGTTGCTGTTAAAAAACAGTCCAGGGCACTGGGAAATTCCCATCAGTTATCATGCCCATTTCAAAGGCAAACTCCAGTGATCACACGCTGCTGTGTATGAGTCACGTATCAATCAGGGGAAAGTGGCAGCAAACCACTAGTTTGATTTACATTTTCCTAAAAAAACCAACCAAGTAAAAAAACCTAAACAAATATGCAACTAGTCATTTAATTTCATGTCATTTTCACTATTTTCTGTATATTACAGGTTGATATTTCTCAGATCAAAGTTACCTTCCCTGTTAATCAGTGCAAATCTTTGATATAAAACAGGTTAAACAAATCAGCAGTAACCTTGAAAACTGACATGAAAATTCATGAGAATGCCTTACACCTACTTTGAATCTTCTTTGTCTAGATACTGTGCTTAGTATAGCTTGTTTGACTAAATATAAATTAATTGCAATGCATGATTGCTCTTGTGGTTAAATAGCTCAAATTGCTTGACTTTTCGTGTGGGTTTTTTTTTAACAGAATACTTGTTTCATATGGGAAAGAGGTTTTCAAGACAGAACTGCAAATAAGCTCCCTAAGTAACCTACTGGCCAAGTCCAATCTAATTTTGAGAAGGGTAGTGCCCTTGCAAATACAAAGTTTAGTGCCCCTACAAATGGAAATGTAACTGAAGCTTCTTCCATTCCTAGCAACAACAAAGCCCAATATGTTGCTCCTTGGCCTGTCAAAGAGAAAGGGGAGGTGGATGGGGAAGTTAATGAAGAGAAAAAAATAATAATTAAAAAAAAATTTAAAAACCCAAACCCTGGAAAAGCATGAAGAAACCAGACATACAGTAATTGGAATGATAACAAAATAACTCAGTAGGAAACTAACCCTGATGAGTTCCAGTGCTTAAGGAACAACCTGTTCCTTTGAGCAAGCAGACTGCCATTCGATATATGCCAATTTTGTGTTACTTCTCCATTTCTCTCATAGTCTGAAAATACTTCTGCATGGTTGTTTGCAGGTTTAGTTTTGACCATCATGTTCAAATGCTACAGGATCAAGACACTAAAGGAGCAAACTAGCCTTGCTGAGGTGTATCTTCAGACAAATACTTCTGAATTAATTTGAGTAATGGTGCATGTGATATTGTTCACTTCCCTCACCTTGGTTAAGAAAACTCCCGGCTTTGTGTTGCTACACCCCACAAACCCCTCCCAGTAGTACAGCAGATATGAAACTTTCTATATGCTTACCAGTGCATTTATAATACAACTTTCACCATAATATGAAGGCAGTATCTTCATCTTACTACCATTCAAATCACCACTTTCTGTCCAAAAAGTTTTGAGAATGGGGAAAATTTTTGAAATAAAAAGTTCTTAGGAATGCTACAACAAAGGAATTTCATCTTTATTAGATTCTCATCTTTATTAACTTTTAAATTGAAGGAAAAGGGTCAAAAATAATGTTTATTTTTTACAGGTGAAAATTATCCAAAAGAAAACACAGCATAACTAACTGGAAAATAATGATTAAATACTATATCAAAGAGAGGTCATGCTCTGATACTGCCTGGGAAATAAACATGCTGCTCTTCTGTGGGGGAACGGTGCAGCTGCTTGCCAGCCCTGCCCGTGACTGCTGCACCTGAACTCCGGAGCAGCTGAAAACCAGTGAACTGTCTCCATGTATTTCACACTCTGCCTTCCTTTCTTTAGCTCACTGATCAAGTCTGTCATCTCTTTCCTCGCAACTCAGTTTCAGTGCACCCAATTAGAAGTCACTACAGCTCTTCAGCTACAGTCCATTGAATGGGAAAATGAGATATATATTTTTTTTCTCTCTATAACACCAAGGCAGCTAAGGATTTTAAAATCTGATACTCCATCAATGTTTTAGTTTGCCACAGAAAAGAAACAGGTTCTGCTCCAAGGTGTGCTTTGCTGAACTTCATGTACAGTGAATTCTGCCAGGAAAAAAAGGCATGTACCCTTTGCTGAGTATTTAACTGCAGGTCTGTAGCATTATGGAGAAATTAACTCCTCGTCCTGCTAATATGTAGCAACTAGAAAAAATACAACCAACCACTGCCCCCCAGTGACTAGTTTACTCAAAACAGCAACATGCAAGTGTAAGTCATTAATCACTCATCTTATTTGAATTTTTCACCTGTATCTTTCAGTCAGTTTCCTCTGCAGAGGTAAGTTCTCAATACAAGAATGCAGGCTGATTTTAGGGGCTGTGGTAGCTTCTTTCCATTCTTAGCATCTATGCTGCACGTGTTATTTCTCCACCTCCCGAGACTCCCTTTGCCATCAGCTCTCCATCATCTGCTCCCAGCTAACGCCTTCCTTACTAAAAGCTCTTTTTTCCCCACTGCTGACTTATGCTTTGGATAGTTCTGTTCCCTTCCCCATGCCTTTCAATCAACAACCCAATTCTTTCACACACTACATTTATGTTATTTTCCCCATGAGTCTCTTAGAGCTCTTAACTATTACCAAGAATGAACATCTGTCACACCAGAAATTGACAATTTCTGATCAATTTTACAGGAAAAGGCATGCTGATGTAAGACATGTTGACATAAGTCAGTACCATGCAGGTAGCAAAATTTAGCACATTGCACTACTTGAATGTAGGCATATTTCTTCAAATCCTTGTTTGCCAAAAAACCCCAGGGCCCAACCCTGCAAATTTTAGGGCTGGATCTGACAGTATGTTATATGGCAGAACACAAGATAGAAAACACTCCTGTAAATTGCTATAAGTCCATTCACAGTCATCAAAAGTTTCTTACTTGAGTTGGATGTCCTTTGGGCAAAATTCTAATCTATCGAAATCTACAAATAGAACAAAAAACCCATTTAGTATTTTAGGATTTTTTCAGTATATGTCTAGAAAAAAAAAATATTGAAGTACTAAGAGAACACTTACCTAAGCCACATTCTCCAACTGCTATTATCTTCGTCCTATTTTTTTCAATCAGATTTTTTAATTCAGATAAATACTGTTCAGGGCTACTCTGTTCAAATTCTCCACAGCGGGTAGGATGACAGCCAACTGTACTGAAAAACATGTCTAAAGCAAGAGAGTATTAGGAGCTTTTGAGAAAAAAAAAAAAAGAAAATTTATTCAAGGTATAGACAGTATCTGCCTCTGGAGGATTTTTTTTATTGGTCATAATTTTAAAAGAAAACTCCCTTTGAACACCTTTATCTTAGTGATAATTTCATTAGACAGGTATTTTCTGCCTTAAACACGTCAGACAGTATCTCCAATGGGGGCTTGTGCACGTGTCTCTTTTTAGTACACATCATTTGGTGTACTCCAAAACTGCAACTTAGAGCTGAACTGTTCTGGTGGAGCAGCCCTCAATAAATCATCCAACTGCTGAGGCTGCAAGAGACCTCTTGAGATCACTTAGAAATACATCTTGTTCAAAGTGCAGCAGGTTATCCCAGCTGTGAGATCTGCAGAGAGCATTTCCCCATGTGCCCCTGCATAAACTTAGAGAATTTCACAGGTCACATCTGCATGATTTACCCAAGTATCTAATCTAGATTTCCTTGCCAAAACTAACATTTCTGCTAAGTGTAAAAGCACTGGGGAAGGGAAAAACCAGATAAGGCCTCAAGCAATTTGCCCTAATGTTCAAGCCAGTCCTCCTTCAATGGGCAGTGGAGAGGTGGACTGGGTCAAACCAAATTACCCACCTGGGCTCATTCAAACCAAAATTATTTCACATTTCTCTTAGCAAATAGTACTTTATCATGTGTTTTAGCTCAAATACATATTTAAATAATTAGTAGAATTAAATTTGCCTAAAGAAAAAAGAAGAGCCATTTTCCTTCCACAGAAAGAAAGGAAAAGCCAGGGGAAGGATCAAAAGAAAGATACCTCTCTTGATTAAGCTGGTCATGACAGATTGGTGAGTAAAAAACAAACAAAAAGCCAACAAACCCCATAAATTTCACCACATATAAACATTTTACCTTATTTCTGGAATAGAAACTTGTACCAATCTCTTTATTCCAGAAATTTCCTATAATTTAAATGTTTATTTAGAAATATAACATGCAGGAGAAGAGTAATTCCTTCCAACATCAGTGATCTAAAGAGCAACACACAAAAACTCATACACAATGCATTCATCCCACTCCGAAATGTAGTTTCTCATTTTAATATGAGATTCTGTAAACATCTCTGGGGCAGGTCCTTTTGAACTCAATTCTGAGAGCAGAGAAGGTTACATTTTTGACTGCCAATGTAAACTTAAAGTGAAAATACCATTTGTCTCTGCCAGCTGCAATGCATCTTTACTATCTTCTAGACTCCCACCTGTAATCAAAAACTTGAAACAAGAAAAGTACTGTCAGTTGGATGTTCTTTGAACATCAAACAGAATGTTTAAGAAAACAGATACAAGGAAGAATCTCAACAGAAAACAACAGAATACAATTACTAATGTATATATAACAAGATTTCATAAATCAGCAATAAACTTCAATGGTCCTCAGGAGCTAGTAAATACACTAGGCAGCAAAATATGATTTTTTTCCCTTCATCAAGTATCTTGTATGCTAAGCATTTAAATCACTACAGGAATAAAATACTTCTATTTGCAGCAATATTAGCTTCATTAGACAATGACTGAAGACACTGTATTTGCACTCAAGAAATGATACTTGGAAACATTCTCCCTGTTTTACAGCTGGGGCAAGTAAAGACTCCCAAAGACCCAAAACAAGACATGAGTAAGTAGTTAAACCAAAAAATGAGTCTGTATCAGAGCTGGGATTATAAATATAAGAATTTCCATCTCTGATCTTTTATTTTTACCTTGAACTCAAAGTCATCCCACCAGAATTGTTGCCTACAGTGTACTTTTCTGAACCACCACTTGCAGAATAGTCCACCCTAGGCTGTAACAACCATGACCACAGTGCTTTCGGACAACTCTTCTCCCTACAGGTGCAGCCTATCCACCAGGCTCTGTCAGCACCAGCTCAGACATTCCTGCAGTGCACTCCATGACAGACAAACACATCCCAATGATACCACTGAGAGATGTAAAGCTGAAAATGGCTCTGTATACACGACACAGGGCAAAACTTCACAAAAAATTACCATAAAGCAGCACCTATACAGAAAAATAAAAGTATTTTCTAATAAGCACATTAAGCTTCTAGACGAGTAGGAACAATCTGTGATGGAACAGGCTTCTGACACTGTACAGGCCACTAGCAAGACTGAGAACAGCTAAGGGCAGGAACTCCTGAACAACATTTCTCAATCCACTGTGCATCTTGAAAAAGTTATGCAGCTAATCTATTTTTGATGATAAGAGGAAAAAATGCTACTTATTTTCAGAGGGTGGTATAAAGATTAAATAACACTTATATAGCACATATAAATGTGACCTCAATTTTGTATTTGCTGCAGTGGGGTAACTTCTCCATCACTAATTTTCTTTTTTTGTCTCCTGGTGCATTTCCCACTCTTTTCAGATGAGAGTTTTTCAACAGACTCCCAAAATGCCTGTTCCTCTGCTAGAGGAGTGTTTATTTCCTTATTTCTAATCCAGTAATTTTATTAGTGCAGTAGAACAGTTTGTGCCAGCATGCATTTTATTCTATGTTAATTCATATTTTTGTCAAAAATTTATTAGCGTAAAGAGAGAGAGGTTAAGCTACTGTATCTAAAGGAATGCAATGCACTGCTGAAAACATCAGTTTTAAGTTCAGACTTACAAATTCTCTCATAATGATGCTGTTTTAATACATGTAAGCCAGTATTTACCAGCAAACATTCAGATGTCTCAACTCTAAGAGTTTGTGGGCACTCCCAGCTCTTCTGTAGTTACCCATTTCCTTTACATATAGAAATATCTGAAGGACCTCAGTCAGGAGAGTTTGATCTTCAGCAGTAATTGTTGATTAAGAATCACAGAATCATTAAAGCTGGAAAAGATCTCCAAGATCACCAAGTTCCACCTTTGACAGATCACCACCATCTTGTCAACTAAACCATAGTACTGAGTGCCACATCCAGTTGTTTCTTGAACACTCCCATGGGACAACAACCACCACTTCCCTGAGCAGCCTGTTCCAATGCCTGACCACCCTTTCCATGAAGAAATTCTCCCTTGGTGTCCAACCTGACCTTCCCCTGGCAGAGCCTGTCACTTGTTGCCTGGGAAAAGAGACCAACCCCTGCCTGGATACAGTCTCTTTCAGGAGCTGTAGAGAGTAATAAGGTCTCCTCTGAGCCTCCTTTTCTCCAAGTTAAAAAACCCCAGCTCCTTCAGCTGCTCCTGAATAAATGATAAATAAATAGGATTTATTCTCCAAGAGCTACACAAGATACGAGAAGAAAGGAATGGTTGCCTATAAGACAACATGGAAAATTGTGTACCACTTCACTGCAGCAGGTCAGAGGAGAATATCTTTCTGTTGTAACTACAAAATAACTTCTACATCCACATCATTTACAAGATCACTGAACTTCAGTTATGATCCGTGTAAAAGGAAAGGCAATGCTCTGCACAGAACACTTATGTTTTGTGCTATTGAAGGAAGTTACTGCATTTTCCACTGCAAGTCCCAGAAACAGTTTTAGTAGGACAGCACTAAAAAAAACAAATATTAGAAAGCAGCTTAAAATTTTAAAGCAATTTCATTGCAAGAAATTACCTTTTTAATGCCAACTTTGACTGCTCTCTCTATTACATCCAGAAAGTCATCTGCACAAGTTAATAAAAATGTCATAAATTGAACTTGAGATTTTACAGCATAATTCAACTACTTTTCAATTTTCATGCAGTCAAAATTCTTATCATTAAATCTTTAAACCATGCTTAATTAATTTTTATAAGACAATAACAAAATGCAATAGCTGAAGATCCAATTTAAATCCACGAAGTCAATGGAAGTTTTTCCACATACTTTAGAAGACTCTCCATTTTTACATCCATATCTAAAGGCCATAAGAGTAAAAAAAAGCCCCACGTTATAATTAGTAACTATGATTCAGCAATGCAATATTTTGACAGACTACTGTTCATAGCTCTCATATCAGTTTTTCAGTGCAATCCTAAATAGATCAGCAATTGTCCATTTTGCTCTAGAAGCAGAGTTACCTGCCTGACAACAGCAATTAAGACAATACATTTGGTTAGGGTATCCAACTTATTTAGTCAGGCTTTCTTCTTTAAGTCCAAATACATAAGGAGGAGACGAAAGAGACTCTAACATCATGTTCTGACATGCATGAGTTTTCTAATTTAGCCAAAGGGATCCTGTCTTCCAGCAGATACAAAGAAACATTTACCTTGATGCTTCTGTGTTCCCCTGTAGATTCCTCTGAACATAGGATCTGTCAGGTTAATACCAATATCTATGGAAAACCAAAGATAAAAATCAGAAGTTATAGCTGTTCTACATTTTACTCTGAGCATTAGTCAACTAGAGAAGACAAGAGAAACCCTATCTTAATAACCACTGGGCCAGCACATTGGTAAGTCATAAAATGCTCAAGCATAAGTTTACTTGCATAACTTGAGAAATTACTCCTTACTAGAAGTGACAGAAAAATTCAACTTTTGCCTCTGTGCAACTTCAGACTTTCTGTGAGTGTATTATGCACACCCTCATAACCACCACAGCAAACACACACACGCTTTTTATTCCAAACAAATCTGCTTTTCACATGAAAACACAAATTCATGCAAACAAGCATAACGGAAGGGAAAACGCAGCATCTCCCATACAGCCTTCACACGGGTGGGAGCAGCAGCAGCAGAACGCCTCCTAAGAGCTGCCTGTTCTCCCTCCTCCTGCCATCCCGGGGCCATCCCACCCGCCCGGCAGCACTGACCGGACACTGACCGGACACTCAGAACCCACTGACCGGACACGTGCAATGCAGGTACCGGCTGGAGCTGCCCAGCCCAGCCCTCCTCACTCGGCTCCCACGGCGTTCCCCGCGCTGCAGCCTCGCAGCCGAGGCCTAAAGCAGCGCCTACGGGAGCAGCAGCTGCCAGAGCCCGCGCCTCCAGCGGGGATTCTAGCGGGGAGGGAAATTTTCCAAGGAAATATTAAGCTGCTCTACCACACGTAGGGCTTCCATATGAACCGACCTTCTGAAGTTATTTACAGGCTTTCCGTCGAATTTCCTAAAAATACTAACATTTTCATCCAAGCCAGTTCCACAGAACCCGAAACAACCACGACTAATGCGCCAATGCAGGACAGGGAACAAGGGGCGGCCGAACCCGCAGCGTTGGAGGGTAACCGAGCAACAGCGGCCCCAGTGCCCAGACACAGCACAAACATTCCCAAACGCTTCCTGGGGGCTCCAAGGCCGCCGAACCTCGGCCCGGGACACCGAGAAGGACCGCAGGAGGCGACAAGCCCTGGCAGAGAGGCTGGGACGAGCCTAACAGACTGTGACAATCCTGAGGGACTGGGAGAAGCCCTGGATGAAGGGCTGGAGCAGGAGGCGATGAGCACTGGAGGCAAGACTGGGACAAGCCCTGGTACAGCACAGCCAGAGCCTCCGTCCGCTGCACGCGGACCCTCAAGGAGCAGGGTAGCGGCGGCCGCCTCGGCCCGGCACGGGGCGAGAAGCAGGGAGCCTGGGTCGGGAACACGGGGACAGAAACCCCCCTCCCGCCCTGCCACCCCTCACCGATGAACTTGGCGCGGCTCATGGCGGCTCCGGGCGCGCTCCGGCGGCAGCGCAGGCGGGGCCGCGCCGCCCTCCCGGCGTCCCCCGCGCCGAGGGGAAGGTGCCGCCGAGCGCCCGGCGCCATGGCTGCGTACTTGACACACCAGCAGAAGGTGCTGCGGCTGTACAAGAAATCCCTGCGGCACCTCGAGTCCTGGTGCATCCAGCGGTGAGGGCGAGGGGAGCTGGGCGTGGGGAGCGCTCGCCGCCCTCACATCGGGGCGGTCAGCCCCGCGCTTGGGTGGGCCCGGGGTGGGGGGGNGTGGTTGTTTTCCTCCTCACTGTGCATGACCTCTGTCCGTAGAGACAAGTACCGCTACTTCGCCTGCCTCCTGAGGGACCGGTTCGATAAGAACAAGGATGTGAAGGACATGGTGAAAGCCACCGCGCTGCTGAAGGCCGGCGAGGAGGAGTTCTGGGCCAACCAGCACCCGCAGCCGTACATCTTCCCCGACTCCCCCGGGGGCACTTCCTACGAGAGATACGAGTGCTACAAGGTGAGGTGCCGGTAATGCTGTGGATCGCTGCGCTTGCTTTGCGCTTGTTTTATGTAACACTGACTTGCACAGGGCCGCAGCTTGGCTCAGTAGTGTCACTTCATAGCTCGCTGAACATCTTGCCGCTTGTGTGGGAGGAGCTGCTCTGCTCCTTGAAAATGGAGTTTCTTGATCAGTCTGAGCACCGCTAGTTGTTCTTTTGGGTTTTTTTCCTCGGGATAATCATTGCTCTTTTGCCAAACGGAGTCCGCCCCGTGGCGGGTCAGGCTGGCACAGGGGGGGCCTGAGCTGAGCTGGGGGAGAGAACAGCGCCGAGGAAGCTCTGCTGCCTGCCGAGCACAGCCTGGGTTCCTCGGGTGAGGTCAGGTGTCACCTTGGCTGTCGGGAACTTCCCTTCACTCAGCCCTATGGTGCTTACAGCATTTTGAGTAATGGCACAAGTTACCAATTCCCTTCATATGCTGCAGTTTGTGTGCCACTGCGTGAAAGGAGCAGTGCCTAAAAATAGAAGCCTTATTTCTAGACTCTTTAAGGCAGTTCTGCAGGCTTTGACCATTGAGATCGTTTTATTTAGGAGCAGAAGTTCCATAGAAACACATGGAAAAACACAGGGACTTTGCTTTCTTGGCATCATCTTTTTAATGCATTAGAAGTTAATACTGACCTAGAGACTGCATGCACCCATTTCCTCATGAATTTGAAAAAAGTGCTGGCACAAGACTGGATCTGATCGAATCTTTTTGCATAATAATCCACGGAAAAAGAAAAATATGACATAGATTTATCAGGGGCAGAATAAAGACAATACGAGTGAAAGGAGAAGGGCTTAAGCTTATGCTAAGGTCAAGGGCCTGAGCAGTAGTAGAGGTAATAGTGACAGAGAATCTGGACAGAAGAAAGGCCAGTTGAACAATAAAATGGTCAAGATTAGTCTTCATACAGAAACACAAACTGGGTTTGTATTTCTCTCTTCCTCCTCTGTTCCTTTTCCTGGGTTTGCTCTCTTTTCCTATTTAGATGGGCTAAAACTGTCTTAACAAAATGGTTGTCAGAAGGATTTGGCTGGTGTGTATGCTGCTGCAAAATGTAATTTTTAGATCTCAGGCTGCGTGGTGGTTTTAACTGGAGTTGTGTGCAAATATTTTTTTACTTCAGTAGCTGTGCTATTTCTGTTCAGTCAGAGGTTTGTTCTGTGATGAGAATCATAGCAGGAAACCAAAAGTGTGAGTATCACTGAATGAATGATGGTACTGGAGCAACTTTTTTTTTTTTTCCTTAGGATTGGGAGCTTGGGTGTGATTTTGTTTTTTAATCAGTGTTCCTCTCTTTAAAATGTAAACAATTAATTATTCTTAAATCGCTGCGAAATTTTAAATTTTGGTTTTTTCCCTTGTCAGAAGGTCTTAGAGGTCAGACCATTCTCAAGATTTTAAAGGCCTAAGAAACTGCTCATTTCTTAGTAGTTGTAGATATGGAGAAATGAGCTGTAATGTTCTGTCTCTGTCAAGTAAAATAAATTAGTAAATGGAGAGAAGGATTCCTTGAACATGCTGCCTTTGAGAGAAGGAAGGGAAGAAATCAGATCTTCTCCTCCACCAGATGGAATTATTTTGGGAAGTTTAGAGTAATCTGAGATGACCTAGGACTTGTTTTGGAATGCTGTGATTTAAGCAAGTCACTGTGATATCTTCCTATGGGTTAGGATAATATGTGAAAAGTCCTGACCTCTGCCACTTGCCTTGAGATAGGTGGCTCTTAAATGGTGTTTTTATGTAGTACTTCAAAATGGAAGAAAACCTAGGGAGTAACGCTGGCTTCAGCCCTTGTGTTTCGTTCTTCTGCATGTGTGTACAAATATGATTTCATCTATAAAAGTAGTATTTTAAATTATATTTTTCTTCAACAGCATCCTGAATGGTGCTTGGATTTCTGGCACCCTTCTGAGAAGGCAATGTATCCTGATTACTTTGCCAAACGAGAGCAATGGAAGAAGCTGCAGCGGGAGAGCTGGGAAAGAGAGGTCAGTGCTTGCTCTATGCAAAGGAAGGTCTCTTTAGCACACAAATATCCTGTGTGACAGAGATGTGTGCTTGGAAAAATCACTGAATGTCTACTGCAGTCTCAGATTCTTCAGTACTGGAGCCCTTGTCAGTGTGAAACACTGACTTGACCTAAAATGCCTACACACTTGTTACAGCTTCTGAAAGGTTGTGAAGGGAATTTGAAGTTAAAGCTGAGCCTGCAGCCTTGTGTCAGTTAGAGCTGTTGTAGCAGTTTTGTGAAAAAAAATTCCAAAGTGGGATGAAAGGAGAGACTAATGACCAGAGTCCCTCTTCTGCTGCTGTGGAGCTCTGACACTTTCTGGTTACACCTTTGAAAGTGATTTGCTGCAGTGGTCATCAGTTGGGCATTGAGACTAATTTCTGGCCATCCTAAACTGAGAGTTGGTTGGAAGAGGTTGGCTTTGATTCAATTGTATTGTATGGAGTGTGGCACTGAGCAGAATTAACACAGGGGCAGCCAGCACTTGTGCTGCTTCAAGGAATGGGTACTGAAAGCATGTGAGGGGCTGTTGGTGATGTGCAGGAACAGAAGTCTCCTACTGACTGCAGGAAACCTTGGTCTGGACGTGGAATTATCTGGCAGCTTCCAAAGCAGCACAATTCAGCCTGTTTAATATAGTAATGGTAGACATGAATTACATGCAAATAATGACCTTTTAAGTGAAATTTCCCTTGTAAATCACTTCTTGCTCCTTCTTAATTAGGTAATATTACAGTGATTACTAGTTAATATTATTATTAATACTACCTAATTAATATTATTATTAATTAGGTAAAATACAGTGATTACTGAGTGGAAGTTAATGTTAGGAAACATGAAACCTGTCAGCCAAAGGTGTTACCACTGGTTCTTCCCTGTGGAAATAGGGGCTTGTTTTGCTCACTGCCTGGGCACTGAAAATCACATTATGGGAATATGTTAATATGCTAAAGCAGTTTTCTGCCTTGTCTTCTAGGTTAAGCAGTTACAAGATGAAACTCCAGCTGATGGTCCAAGAACTGAAGCTTTGCCTCCAGCTCGTAAGGAAGGGCATCTGCCCCCCATGTGGTGGCATCACGTCACTCGACCTCGTGAACAGCCCATGTGAGAGCATGTCAGGTGTGAAGGGCAGCGTCCGTGCTGCAGGCAGGTGGCACCGCAGTGACCACTTGCTTCTCAGAGTAATACAGAATAAAGCCAAATAAAGTAACAGAGAAGGTGTTCTACTGGCATACTGCTCTTCACCAGCACACTCACACTTCGCTGCCAGCTTGTGCAGTTCACATCAGCCCCATAACTTGGAATGTGGTACTAAATACAGGCAAGGTGTTAAAGCTGGAGTTAAAGATAGTGACATCAGCAGAGATGGGCTTTGGGTGCTCCTGTAAAGGGGGTATTTCTGACCTTGCGGCAGGATCAAGACATCTTTCCCTCCCTTCCCTCCTTGTTCGGCTCTTTGCTGCATTTTTCACGTTGGTATCAAACCTTCCTTACAACATGGTGTGTTCCTCGTGCCATGGATAGCAGTGCTATAGAGCACCAGAGGAAAGCTGCCCCCCGTATAAACTGAATCCCAGATAACCACTGAGCTGTATCAGGTAATGCTTGGGCTGCTGAGAATTGTGGCTCTTGTGTGCCCATTCATGGGTCACAAAGGGTCCTGGCAGTGTGACACTCTGAGCTCTGAACTGGGGACCAAAAGCTGTTTGTTTCTGGCCACGTTCCCAGAGCATTGGTACAGGACATGGAAGGTTCTGCTAGCACTTTCACTAACTGCCCTGCGAGAGAACAGATGGGATACAGCCACTGAGCAAAAGCTCATAGGAAAACCTGCCTCTTCAGCTGTTTTCCTATTTTTAGGGCTAGAAGAGATGTAGCTTGCCTAATCTTACTTCCATTCTACAGAAGTTACTTGACTGTGCCCATATTTAAACCTAAGGTTTAATACTTCTGTGGACCCCAATTGAACAAAAGATGGCAAGGCACAAATTTCAGCTCTTTTAGGGACTAAACATATGTAGCTCAGGAATAAAGCTTTAATCTGCCTGATTTTTAGAAACTTTTAATGTGCTCCTTTTCAGTGTCTACATGCTAAAATAGGTCTGAATTCTGGANGTTTAAATGTGTTCCTTTTCAGTAAGTCTACATGCTAAAATAGGTCTGAATTCTGGAAAAAAAAAATCCAGGAAAACAGCTTTACATAGTCCACAGCTGAAACTTTCATTCCTGCCAGGAACCAGGATCTGTACTCTGTGCTCAGTTAGTCCAAAGGTAGTGGCAGAATTGAGGCGTGCCCTCTTCCAGCACAGCTGTGCAGCACACACCACACCTGGGGTTGGAGCTCTCCCTCAGAAGAAGTGCCTTCAGTATGGAAACAGCCGGGCAAAGCACTGACTCCTGGGCAAGACAGGATGGTCAGCAGTACTTGAGATACAGCCATAGAGAAATGGGAGAATGAAACCATGATCCTTTTGGAGACAAGACCTTTCCAGCCAGACCACGTTGGTTTTGCCTTTAACATCTTCCTGACTGTATTGGAACAGGAGGGGTTGGAGTTTACTTTCTCCATAGCAGTCCTCATAGTCCTGGGAAGGTGTTTAGAGCACACCAGTGCTCTGCTGAGCAGTGCTCCACAGCATCTAGGGTGTCCACTTGGCACTTCCCCTCACCAGTGGACTGGGGGTGGGAAAGATCTTGGGAGGGGACATAGGACTCAGGATAGCTGATCCAAATTGACCTCAGGGCATGGGCTTCTCTGTCCACAGGTTTTGCTAGGAGCCTACCCCAGCACAGGCTTCCCATGGGCTCTCAGCCTCCTTTGAGCATCCACCTGTTCCAGCATGGGCTGCAGGTGGATCTCTGCTCCTCCGTGGACTTGCAGGGGCACAGCTACATCACCACCAGGGAAATGTCTGCTCTGGCACCTGGAGCACCTCCTGCCCCTCCTTCCTCACTGACCTGGGTGTAGGTGGGGCTGTCTCCCTCACATATTCTCACTCCTCTCTCCACCTGCTATTGCTGTCACACAGCACCTTTTTCCCCTTCTTAAATCTTCTATCCCAGAGGTGTTACCACCATCACTGTTGCACTCAGCCATGGCCAGTGGAGGGTTTATCCTGGAGCCAGCTGGCATTGGCTCTCTCGGACATGGGGGAAGCTTCTGGCAGCTTCTCAGAGAAGCCACCCCTGTAGCCCCCTGCTACCTAAACCTGGCCTCATAAAGCCAGTGCAGTGACAAATGGAAACCTCTAGCCAAAAATGAAATCATTGCAGCGGCAAGGAAATAAACTGGGCTGTTGCACGGCCAAGAGGGAGCATTGCTCCAAGAGGGAGCAATGTCCTCCCCCTCTGCCTTCAATGCTGAGAAAGCTGAACAAAATAAAGTCTTCAAAGTCTTCAGTCACTAGGGGAGCTGTGGGAGATGGTGCTGGTGTCGTGCTTGATATATTCTGGCTGTAGCACAGGCAGTGTTGACAGCAGCAATTTTCCTCCTCTGGCCTAAGGAACTGTGGTCCAGCACTGAGGTGGATGCACAAAAATGCAGTTACCTGTGCTTCCTGGCCAGGTAACAGCAAGGTGCAGGGAAATGCCATCAGTTACTATTTAATGGGAATTTCCATCGTTAGCACTGCACTTCTGCTCCACTGCTACCCTGCTGGTGCCCCTCAGTAAAACACAGCTAAATGCAATTTTATTTATGTGGTTTTTAATTCTCCCTTGCTTCTATTACACACAGATGGAACCTGAATGATCTTGAGATGTCTGATGAAGGCCACCATTGCTATACAATGCTCTGGAAGCAGAAAGTCTTTAAGAAGCAAAATACAGAAGTTTTTCAGCAGTTCTTTATTTATAATGTAGGCTTAAGCAACCATTACAATGTAGAAGGGAGACACACTTACAGCAATTATTTATACCAGTTTAGAACAAAAAACTGCACAGGGAGAGGTCAACTCTCAGTACAAACTAGCAACTAAACCACAATAATTTACCATTAGAAACATTTTATTTTTCAGCTGTGACACTGCTTTTACAATATGCAAAAACACAAACAATAGAACTATCCAAAGTGTTTTGTCACATTCTTTCTACATTGAATTTGGCAACATTTTATATTAAATTTTACTGATTATACTAACGTTTAAGAACTAAACAAGTGAAAAGCTGTACTTGGGTACAGTTACATCCATTTATTTCAAAGGTTTAAATAACACTTTTAACTATTGAGATTATCTCCTAGCAGTTTTTGTTTATGCAAAAACCATCTCAAAGCCTCATTTGCACAATGCATCAGCTACTATATCAAGATTGGTGGGCTACACCACAGGCACTACTGTTTATTATATTCTGTAATAAGGAGCTTGTTTTTCAAAGAAAGGAAGGTTTAATATTTTCTAAGGATCATGCTTTTTTTTTCTTTTTGCTTTTAAGCCATAACAAAAAAAAGTTCAGCAAGCACAGCAGTGTAAAATGTCATATAGAACACAGTGACTACACAGTTACTAGAAGTTTCACATCCAATGCAGTTATGTATTAAAGCATAAGAGGTCATGTAGGCAAGTCTAGAGCCAACAGAAATCTGCAGTGTGTGGTGGAAACCAGCCCCCTTATGTGTGCTACCTGGTGCATTTTTAAACAATTTTGCACAAACAAGTCTGGTGTCCCTCCACATGTGGGTCTGCTGTGGGTGGGCAGACAGCATCCTGCTGGATTGTCTGACTGGAACACGTGTCATGCCAAGGGGTCTGCACATTTCTGTCAGCTTTAGGAGATGGGTATTGCAGCAATAACTTACTTTTACTTGAAGGAAAAAATCCAACTCTTAATGATTCTATCAATAGCGTTCCAAAAAACATTACTTAAAAGTACAAAAAAAGAGATTACAGTGATCAGACTCCCAGCATTATCAAAAATCCAGTATCTCCCCCCACCCCCCACCCCTCGCCCCTTTCTTTTCGGTATTTAAGAAAAGCCAATCAACCGCCATTTAAAAGAAGTTAAGAAAAACAAGCCCCTGTATTGGAAAGAAACATTCGCAGTTTATTAGATCACAAGCTGGTTTCACCTGTCAAATTTTTAACTGTTTTCTCAAAATAGTTGGGCTTTCTAAGGTGCCCAGCCTGCTGGGCACAGTCAGAAAAAGGCATTTTGATAACATCTAAGAACTCCCTGCTTGCATTTTAAAAATGTTTTCACATTTATAACTGCCTTAAGCCTGTTGTCCTTGTTTGCATTCAGCGGAAGGATGAGTGGAACAAAACGTGAAGGTGGAAGAACCAAGCCTACACAGTTCAGGCTGCATGCATGTGACTGAGAGTTGCTGCTGTGCAGTCAAAAAAGAAACGTGGAAAAACCCAGTTTTTAAAACACCCTACAGAAACAAAACACTGCAATCCAATATGGCTTATTCTGATGCATTTACCATGAAGCTACTAGTAATTCATCCTACTAGGCTACTTTTGTGCAACAGCATCTGCTATTTTGATGGCATCTCCCTCCCCCCACTACCCCCCAATAACTCTACCAACTGCAGGTTTCTTCCTTGCATTATATATTGCTTTATTGTCAATTTTTATTCCTGCTTTTCAATCTTTTTTTTAATACTTAAATGAGGATCCGTTCCATATAGCTTGACTGTAGTAAGTCCCATTGTTCTATTTTTTAACCTCACTATTACAAGGCGCACTACAAAAGCTTGCAAAAAAGCCAAATTTTCATTAAATCCCTTTGCTGAAGTTAACTACTTGACAATTTTTTTTTTCTCCTATGATTTAAAACTTTACAAAGAGAGTTATAAAAAAGGTAAATGGGATTTGGCACCTTCAGAAAAAATTAAAAGTGTAACTTAGATCAAAAAAATGCAGAAACAAAATCATTGATATTTACAAATTAAAACACCACTGAAGATTATGTCTTACTATGCTCTTTCATTTGTTTTCTCTTTTAGAGTACTTTCAGACTGTCTGTTACCGAGTATCTTAAAAAAAATCACTGATTACAGATCGGAATGGATAGAGACAAATTAGTTTTCTCACAGTTCCTTCTCGGCGTTCAGTAGTCTGGCAGCTCCTCCGTTCCTAGGAAATGCGAGGTGCTGAGCGATCATTCGTGGTCGTCTTCTTCAGCTTGACGCCGCGCCGGATGGCGTTGAGCATATCCTCCCCCTGCGGGACATCGCCGGGGCTCAGCTCGCCGGGCTCCAGCTCCGCCTGCCCCGCGGGCGCCAGGCTGCCGACCCCATCGCGCTCGCTCTCCTCCCCCTCGCTCTCGGGGACCGCCTGCCTCTGCTCCTCGGCAGCACCCAGTTTCTGGCCTGGCGCCGGAGGGTTGACAGACGCCTGCCCGCTCCACGAGGGCACGCTGGTGACACTTTGCCCACCATCTCCTGCTGCTGGAGACTCCGGATTTTGCTCGGGGCACTCTTCTGTCCCAGCGAGGGCACCAGGCAGCCCCCCTGGGATGTCAGGGACAGTTGGTGTTTTGACAGGAATCACCGGTGTCTTGATGGGAATCGGGCCTCCGCCGATGGTCCCGCGCCGGACGGAAGGCTTGGTGGAAGGGGTCCGTCGGATGGTGGCGACGCCGGGGGTGACGATGACCGGTCCCAGCGTGGTTGGCAGACCTGCAGTGGAAGCAGGACGCTTGGTTTGAAACATTCTGCGATAGGACTGGCTAATGTCACTGTTTCTTGGGATGGTGGAAGATTTGTCAAACTCCTGTTGTTCTGCCTCCTGGTCACCACTCACAGAGAAATAATCATAATCTGAAACTGATGCCAAAAGACAGAGTTAGGATCAAGCTGGAGCAGACAGCTGAGTCACATCAGTAAGTCTGAAGTATGTATAGATAACCAAAAAAGCCTGGTAGTCAGTAAGAATTAAAGGAGTTTCCACCTTTAGAAGGAAGAAAGCCCAGGGTTCTGTGACTAAGATTTGAGGACTGTGTGGTTGAAGGCATCATAGCAGACCAATCCTGCAGCTGCACAGGGCCCATGGCTCTTGTGAAAGAGAACGAGCTCACTATTTGTCACCAATGTGAAGATACCAAAACCAGCATCCTACAAGCCGTATGCCACCACTTGTAGATAGAAATACTTGAAAAATGTACTTCAGGTTAGGTAAGTGGGTTCAGGGGACCGTGTACTAGTGATTTCAGCAGCAAATCTGTTTATTTTGCAAACAAAGTATAACCCAGCTGTCAGCTCTGAAAACTCAGCCTCAGCTTTATTAATTGCACTGGGTTCCTTCCTCTCCACCTAAGTGCTGAGCCAAGCTCGGCCTTCCACAAGCCCTGCTGCCTCCTGTGACTGCAGAGCACAACCACCTCAGCTGAGCAAACAAGGCTTGAACTGCAAACACCAAACTTGATCCCTCCCAGCTTGCTGTTGGCTCTGAAACAGGGTACAAAACGCAACACCTCACCGCAGCTTCCCATCTATGCCCAAGTTAAAGTCTCCAAAGGATTCTTTTTCCAATTACAAAATTTCTGCTTAGGCAGGAAATAAAAGGTCACCAAAGGAAACCAAGAGCAGATGGAGAGTGCTGATGGAACACAGCAAAGCTCATGAGTGTGTATTTGCTGAGACAATAGCTCAGAAAGCACCCAAGAAGTATTGGATGCAATACCAGCATCATTTGTAATTCCAGGATTCTCTTTAAAACGGTGGCATCCTTAAACTGATACTCATTGGAGTGATGCACAACAAAATACAATTGTTCAGTACACTATGCAGCAATGCAGATTTCTATGTCGTTAATAAATCCAGGCTGCATTCCAAGCTGGGAAAAGCTTCCCAAAAGCAATGCCAGCCTTCCTCCCCAGCTGACTACATGGCCAGCAAGCAATAGCTGCTCTTTGGCACCATGGTATGAGTGTGTGATGGACAGGGTGGGAATGTTCTAAAAAAGAACACCTCCTGGATGGATACCTTGAGATGGGATCGTGTCCTCTGAACAGCACGGAGTTGTTGTCTGGGTGCTGTAGCCACTGGAGCACTGCAAGGAATCCCGACTGCTCCTCTGGGTGTCCAACTGCAGCCCTCGGGACAGAGCGAGTGCCAGCTCCTCGCATGCCTCCATCTCCTCACCCTGCTGCTTACACACAGGAAAGAGACTCGTTACACCTGCAAGGGTCAGTCACCTTCACCTGCTTTTAGTTGTGTCTCCTCCCCAGCAGAGCTTGTCACCATCATAACCCAACAGGATTGTGCCCAGCCATTTACTTGGGTGTAGGAACAGATGCTTCTTTGGAGTCAACTGCTCTATAAAAGTTAACACCCAACGGCGCATTCCCTCCTGCCTGCACGATTCCCACTGACCACAGCACCCCCACACCAGTACCACTTCCCAGATAAACACAACATAAAGTGCATCAGAAGCACTGGCAGGAGCCAGCACGGCCATCTCCTTCACACCAAACAGCGTATTTGAAATTAGAGCTTCACCCGCGTGGCAGCTGACACCGTCATGCTCCGAGGCCTCTGGGCCTCCTCGGGGGGCGCGGGGGCTCCGCTCTGAGCTGCTCCGTTGAGATCCGCCTCACGCTTTTCCTTGCGACGTTGCAATGTGTTCACCATGGGCTGATCGTACGGGCCTGGCTTGGCCCAGTCCTAAGGAAACAAGCTCGTTAGGGACAGCTTTCATCAGGAACTGTGCTTTAATTACAGGCAAAACTATGCAAAAGGGCAATTTTAATGCAGCAGATTGTGCATCAAACTGGATATGCATTTCTGAATAAGGTGAGAAATAAATTCATTTTGAGGATATTAAAAATCTTCATTTATTAAACCTATTTCCTTTATTAAAAGGAATCTACATTTCCCATTCTACCTAAACATTCTTACAGGAAGGTATTTGACATTTTGATCCTATAGTTTTATCTCAATGAAATTCCATGGTGTTAAAGCCTATATTTTCAGAATTTCAAGCACAAAAATCACTGTCACACAGCAGAAGATATGCATAAATGTCCAACTGGTGATGTAACAGTTCCAGATGTACAGAGGTTCTAGTATTACATGCTGTTACAGATGTCTTCAGTTCTGAAAAATTAGGCTTGAACAGACTTTTCAAACACATCAGTTGAGCGAGCTACTCTGAGTAATCTCTCAGTTTACTTACTAACTGAAGTCTAGTTTATAATGATAATCCATACCAAGGAAACACTAACCTCACTCGGAACTACTGCTGCTAAATTTGAAATAGAGATTCCTCAGGCCTTGAGGGCTGTATTCACTAGGGGCTCTATTAAGCAAAATCCTGAGGGTGTCCAGAACCCACACACTGCACACAACGAGCTGGACTGATCTGTGACCTATGCTGGGATGCAGAACCAGTGCTAAGCAGCAGCTCCCCCAACCCAGCTGCTGCAGGGGCAGTCCCATCCTAGAACAGTTTTCCTTCACTGAGTCAAAGGCTGCTTTAGAAATCCAAGTAACAACTTGTGCATGAGAATGGGCCCCACACCCTCCCAGCTGCCTGCTGGGCAGCCTCCCACAGCCTTCTGATAGACAATTAGTGATGGGCTAAGACCACACTGTGGGCTCTTGATGTGTCTCAGTCCAAGGAATGAGAAGTGCAAGGCCACTGAGCTGACACACCCCCTTGTACGGACAGGTATTTTGGTTTTATTAACACATATGAAACTCTGCTTTGCCTGGACAGCTGTGTCTCTAAGTGTTCTGCTGTGAAACACACTGGCAAAATGCTTCTAATAGAGACACAACAAATGACTCTGAAGCCCCAGGACCAATGTGGCCACCCTGTGTGTATTACAACAGTCTCCAGCTGCTGGAGAGAGAGATTAGGGGGATCTGTAACAAGGTATCTCAATTTAGACCTATATACGTGGGTCCCGGTGCATATGCAGTATTAAATAACCTTAAAATAATGACCTTAAAAAGGCACTTAAAATCTGCACAGCTGCTGTTGACTGCACATCAGCCTTGCTGAGGATCCAGAGCAACAGACAAGAGACCTTTTCCCTTGCTCTAGAGTCTCCTGGGGAACCACCTGGTAGAGATGAACTTTCAGGCTCCAGCAGAGCAGACATGTTTTGATGCCAAGTAAGATCCCTGCAGGTCCAGCTGGAGCAACTGAAAGAAGTTACTGCACTCTTTTTTGGTGGTCCCCCCAAGAGAGCAAAACAAGCTGGGTGAGCACTTCTAGTCTGTGGCAGTAAAGCTTCAGTCACCACTTGGGTTTACCTGGTGCTGAGCACCTTCTTAAACCACTCCAGCTGGATCGAGGAGAGCGTGCCTGCCTATAGCCAAGAGCCCAGCTGCAGGGAGAAGGTTGGGGTGTCCAATGTTATGGTCCTACTAAGACAACCGGATGCCCTCCCCTGCTCCAGTGAGCGCTTTGACAGGGCTAAATAAGCTCTTTTCCCCCTGAACAGAGCCCAGAGTGCTTCCACCAATGCTCCAGAGCTGAACTACTCCCTCCTACCTAGGTGTTGTCAGCTTTGGTGTCTTTTAGTCGGTGCCGGAACACACAAGGTCATTCAGAAATACCCACACCCGGATTTTAGGTCTGATTTTCACCATGCAGTGCCCATTCAGAGTGATACCAAACAGAGCAAATCAACCAGTGATTACATGGACCAAAAGGGAGCAACAACTGCTGTGTGCATGCTATTGGTATGAGAAGGTGAGGACTGCCACAACAAAAGGAACACAAACCTTCCAGCTAGGGATCTTAGATGATGGTAACATGCCTGGCCCAATGGTGTAATAATGAACGTAGTCTGGAAGGAGGGCTGAGGGAGCCCGAGTCCACGCGCGGGAGACAGGCGGGAAATGAGGGAAAGGACCTGCACCAACTGAAGCTACGGATGGGTCACTTGATAAACTACAGTGATAAAACCCATTAGACAACTGGAAATGAAACAAATAAAAAAAAACAAAAACAGAGAAATTAATATAAACAGAATGAATACGAAAATACACTGTGACTGATGTTCTAGGGAGAAAATCTCTGTATCTTAAAACAAAAGAAAGGAAACTCTTCAATTCGCTGCAAATAAAAAACAGAAAATTGATACAATGCTTGGTTCAGAAGTGAGATTGCCTGAGAATTGTTATCTATAACAAATTTCAGGCATCAGTCTAGCGGTCACTGTCTCCAGGCTGAGCAGCTTTGCCTTCTGTCCATGAAAGCAGCACACTGTGAAAAAGCCTTTGTAATTTGGGTACCCTGCAGACTGCGGACATAGAAACAGAACTTTTCCAATCCTGAAGGTATTTGCATTGGTGGCATTTAGTCTGTGTAGCTGGACAGAGGGGAAAAGCATACAGCCTTCAAACATGATGTATTCTGGCTATGTGATGATACGGAAGAAAAAAACAACAAAATCAAACAGCAAGGATTCACTAGATGAGAAAGGAGACTGCTATCACTTCCTCCCCCAATTCAGAGTGTGTCCCATGTAATTTATTCCAATCATGTGTATTTTGCTTTCCTTTTTGGTCAAAAAACAACCCCCATTACTCAGTGTAATGTGTGCTACCTAATGGGAGAGAGGGGAGAAGCCACAAACAGCACAACCTGGGCAAGGTGCTTTTTGTCAGGCAACCAGCTGGGTCTGGGCAGCACTTCATAATCTCTTTGAGCAGAAAAAGTGGAGAATGAGTTTTTCTTAGAGAATTACATCAGTAAAATGCCCAATTTGTAGCTTCTCCTAGTAGCTGGTTTAAAGGCAATTGTGGTTTTTATTCAAACAGATTCATTTCTAAGGGAGTGCGCAACAGTTCCTATTCTCATCTTCACAAAGAGGAATCCTGGCTGCATCCCATGCACAGGGGTTTTTTTTTGTCCAAATGTTGCAGAGTTTGGATAACGAGCTAGTAGGTTTGTATGTCTTGGAGATGAAGTTTTTCACCTTATCTGTGGAGGCCCAAGCCCCCATGGTGGAGCCTGAGCTGACTGAGGTGGGGGAACTGCACTCGCTCACTGACTGGCAGGTTTCAGAGGCTTCTGAAGAGGCAGAGCTGGACGAATTCTGCAGCATAAAACAGCACCGCAACGCAGGGAAAGGATACACAAGCCACCAGAAAAGAAAAAAAAACACAAACAAAAAGACAAAAAGCACATACACAGAGACACACAGGAGAGAGGGAAGGATGAGAGAAGCAAAGGGTTAGGATTTTAAAAATCAATTAGAAACTGCTCAAAACTATTGCTAACGTTCAGGAAATCTATGAAAAAAAAATAAGCCATTTGCTTAATGCGAGAACTTGCCACACTGCTTAGGAATGAGGGAATTGAAGCAGCGATCTCAACTCCTCATTGCAATTTCAGCATCTCAATTCTGCTGCTGTCACAGAGCAAGAAGCTGAGGGAGCTGAGGGCACCTGTGGTCCAAACATGCAATGTACTGAGACAACTGATTTATACAGAAAAGCAGATCATCAGTACTTCAAAGACACAAAGTTTAGATTTAAAACATGGAGTAGCAAATGCCACTTACATTCACAAGTTCTCGTATATTCTGATCTGCAAAAGTGCTTGTGAAAAGCTCATCTGAGTTCAAGTATTATGGAACAGAGAAAGAAGTGATACTTACCAAAACTGGAGGTTTCCAAAGTGCATGACTTGTATGCATGTGCCTCTGCAGGTAGGATGCATACACCAAAAGCACTCTGACTCAAACCCTCCTGCCCAGCAGCCAGCAGGAAGGCACATGCACTCTGCTGAGCGCAGAAGTGGTGGCATGTGCTTGCCACCTGCTTTCTCCTAACAGCAGGGACAGAAAATACCAGGGGCTTGGATGGAGAGTGAAGGAAACTGCAGGACATAAAATGTCCACTGAACACATCAAACATTTTGCTTCTACCTAGGAACTTCTCCAATTTTCAGTGCACACCTTTATGTACCTTTGCTGCTGTCAGACCTCTACAACAGCATCTAAGTCAACTACACAAAGGCCAAGGGGAATAACCACATGGACCATTTTACCAAGTACAATGCTCTTCCACATCTCCCCCTTGGAAGTGGCATCCCACTCTGCAGGGATGTGCATCCAGGTCTCATAGAGAGCTTGGAAATGGTCAAGAATAATGGCCAGGTTGTCAGGGCAGTACTGAGCTCTATTCACTGTCAGAAATTCAACACTAGCAAGACCAATTCACCCTTTAGTAGCCTACAGCCTGTGAAACAAGGCTATCTAAGGTGTTTTATGACAGCAGAGAGAATGTGCTCTTGTATCAAGTTTGTGTAGCAAAGACAGAGGTTCCAAGGAATGACATGTTGAAAAGGAAGGGAAATCTCACCTGAAGTAAAATTTCACCAGTTAACCTTAGGTAAGATCTGGGGTGAGTTTGCAATAGAAGGACAGCTGGATATGAGGCAGTGCAGAAGAGCAAATACTCCTAACACGCACAAATTGTCTCACTGCTCACCAGGAGCTACATATGGGTGATGTACAGCCAGCTGCCTGAGTAAAAGGAGATGTAGGTCTCCCAGGACAGAAACTGTCACCATAAGGACTTTGGTGAAGACTACTGGGGCAGCTGAGAAGTCAACACAGTGTCAGCATCTTGAGCTTACTGGTAAACTGTAATTTAAGTAAAATTTTGCAAAGGCTGTTAAAATTTTTTAAAACATGTAGAGTGATGTATTATTTTATAGAAATAACACTGATCCCACCCCATGCTGACATGAGATCAGATCTGCAGGTGACCTGTCAAATGTGCTTAGGGTACAAGTATGTGAACTAACAAGGCTTGTATTCAAAGTGAAGTAAGAGTTGAGGTAGAAGTAAGATCAGAGGGAACAGCAACAAATGACACATAGCTGTTAAGGAGAGCAGTGGAAGTGGGGTACCTGATGATGCAGTGGCTTGATATCTAGCGGAACTTGTCACATTCTTGATTTATGCAAGTCCTTTTACAGGAGAAAAGCCTCTAAAAATAAGAATACTGACAAAGATGAGCTGCAGTTGACTCTGCCATCAGACTAAACCATGGTGCACTAAATGGAGATGAGACTATGGCCTCTGTACCTAGAGAAAAATACATTATAGAAAACTAGCTTTTACACTGAGCTCCAGAGTTCTGGCCTGACATTCCAAGTACCTCAGCAAAAGAAGCCTCATTAGAATACTCACACTAGTGTTACAGTTTGGCCAGGAAAAATACAAGAGAGAAAAATGTAATTACAGAAAATGCTGTCTGAAACCTCCTACTTATGGCCTGAATGACCCTCCTGGGTCTGCATACTCTGCACATGGCAGGATGCACAGCGAAGGGTCTGAGTTCCAAGCATGGCATCTCCCATGCTGCCTTGTTTTCTACAGATGCCCCAAGGGTGACAAGTAAGAACCTGGAGTTTACATCTAATATACTATTTGTGTCTTCAAGACAGAAATTTCACAAGATTATGTCAACTAATGGTAGAAACAGCTCACAGATGGGGTTTACTACCAACAAAGATGCATGTGACCTACAGATAAAAAAGGTCAAAAATGCAGATTCTGAAGATGTAAAGAACTGTTCCATTTACTTGGTGTACAGGGAAAAAAAGACTGGAACTGATGAACTCATTTTTGCAATAAAGTGACTCCTCCAAAGTGGAAAAAAAAGATAACAAAAAGGACTCTCCTTTCAGTGTGTCCATTTTCAGCAAGAAAAGCTAGAAAAAAAAGCTGAACCAAGATGCCATGGGGAGAACATCCTGGAAGCTGAAGGAAATGCAAGAGATCACGGTAGAGAACCAGGCTCTCCTTGTCTTCAGAAACTTGCAAGGCACAGAGAAAGGGAACCTCTGGTCTTGCTAAAAAAGGATTCCAACAGTGAGAAAACAATGGAGAGGGAGGCAGAAGAAACTGAACTCCTGAAGGAAAAGCTAAGGAAAACATGACTGGCAGCAGATGAAAGGATGCTTGGATCAGGCTGGAGAGGCAGTCCTGAGTGGCTGAACCCAGGTGTGGGAAGCACAGAGAACCCTTCACTTCTTAGCATTAAGTACATGAGGGACTGAAAACAGAAACCGCACAGCTACTGCTTGGACAAAGAGTCCCCAGACTTTGGAGTGCTTGTTCTAGATGCACATCCCCTGGCACAACCTCTCCTGGGAGCATATATATAGGGCAGAGCAATTCCTACTCTACAGAGCAATTTCTACAAATTCTACAATTTCCCCACTCCATGGTGTGAGAAATTTGACTATTATATTTTTTCAACTCGTTTTAGTAGATTCCTCTCTTAAAATGACTGTTTTGTTTGAATAATTTTTAAAAGCAGTTCTTCCATTTTAGCTATTTTTTTCCCTACAGCTGTAATAATGGCAGTTCTGCTCTGTTCTAAAACCATCTCTTCCGAGAAAAAGCCTAAAGTTAACACTATAAAGCTAAAACTGTGCTCTGCAGTGACAAGCAGTGCCCCAAAGGTGCATTTGTACAAGTGCAGTTTGGTGTCTGTTCCCTCAGATGAGCCATGGCTTGTTCTTAGTGTCCTGCTGCTTGGTGTGGTATGTATGAGTTCCAGCAGGGATATAAAAAAATCAGATTTTTTGGGCTACTGGACTGTACAACTTACATTTTCCATCTGCTGTCCTACTAACCTATAAAAGGACCATGGTTATCTTGCATTACTTGCATCCTTTGTTTGCTATGTTTTCCATTCAAACACAGCATTGCTTTCTTAACCCTCTCCCTTTCTCAAATAGGATAGAGCTTCCTGGACAAGGGTTTCCCAGGAGACCAAATCCTAAGGATGAGCATGGTCCAATGTCCCTCTAGTGTCACTGGAAGATGGTCTCAGCTACTTTTCAAAAAGCTCTGGATAGTAACTCCAGGTGACCTCCTCAATTTGTCTCATTTCCAGGAATCTGCCTCTACTGACATTTCTTTCTAGTCAGGGACAAACTACTGGTAAACAACTCAGAAAAGGAATTCTAGAAGAAATGAATATCTGCTGGTAACTTACAAATGCATTTCAGTTTGGAGTTGATTTTTGGTTTTTGTTTTGTTTGTTTGCTTTTGGTGGTTTTGTTTGGGTTTTTTGGGGGGTGGTGGGGTTTAAAGTCTGATTTGGAAGCATTTCTTAATTTAAATGGAAAACTGAACAACCGTAACAATATAATTCCCCTATTCTAACTTGCAGCTATTTCAAGCAATGGAATCTCCTTAAAAGCAGTATCTTTCCAGCCTTATAACCTGTACATGCAGAAGCAACTTCACAGTTTCCCCCTGCTTCACTGTTTAGGGAAAGTGCTCTCCAGAGCATTCTAACAATAAAGACTTATCTCTCTGCTGTCTGACAGCGCATTAACATTCTTATCTTCATCTGCTTCTTTCTCTCCCTTTGCTTTCATCTCCATGAAGTCACCAGCAGCCTATAAAATCCAACTGTTCACTTCAAATCCAGCGAATCCTACTATTATCATCTCCAGAATCAAGCATCACTATACTACTATCACATCATTTGATCACAGATACTCCCGGGCCTCAGTTTCTCTACTGCATAGGGCAATGTGTGGGTTTAGCAGCACCAGTCACATCCAATGTCCATCCAAAAGCCACTCTGTGCTCCCAGCAGGTCTGTCAGAAGGGCTTTGTAGGAGGTGTCAAGGGCAATGCTGGCCATGGCTGACCTTACATCTGGCATTTGAAGAAACTGTTCTGCTCCCAAAAGAGACCTGTGATGCTTTTCCAGCTGTTCAGCTAAGCCCAAATGTACTTCTTTAATTATGATTAAAACCTTTTACAGTGACCTTCCCCCATGTACAGCCATGTGCTACAGAGTAACACTTTCACTCCCAGCAGTGCTGCAGAAAGGTGATCCTCACACACCAGTGAAAGGGCAGACTCTGTTTTTGTAATTGCTCTTTTTCCTATCTTCTATGCAAATTGTGATAACTGTAAAGACTTACTACTCTTACTAACAACTACAGGCTGGAAAGCAGCCTTCATTTTGTCATACATCTCTCTTCTGGTATAGCTGGTATCTTGTTCCAATCTCCAGTTACTCTTTGTTTGAGATTCCCACCAACTCCCCACTCCCCATATGTGATTTTGAGGAAATTCAGTTTAATTTTCAGTGACACTTGCTTGTCTAAAACGTAGGTGAGCTTATATACATAATAGCCTCACATAGCTCATATACTCACATTCCTATAATATGGGAATTTTACATAGCCCCCTTCTACTTTTTTTTCTAAAACTCATTATTAAACAAAAAGGGCTTCATTGATCCAACATATGCCACAGCATGTAGCTAGCAAACATCATCAAAGTGTCCACCTGCACAAGATACACAGCTTTTAATTTCCTTTGTTGGTTCCAGAGCTTGCTTTTCTGCCTCCTCAGTGTCACTACTAGAAACAATGACATCAGTGTTTGAGACAGAGCAGCAGCCTCCTCCCCACGCAGCACCGATGCTCCAAGCACAGCCCCACAGGGAGATCTGTCAGTTGGTTAGAGACACACAACACGGGGTAACGCTGCCCACCAAACAGCTGCTGGTCAGCTCACACTCACAGTTATCTGTCAGCACAACACACACAATTTACTTAGTGCTGAACATACAAAGCAAGACACTTAAGCAAAGATGAAGCAGCCAGGCAATGATCTGTTACCTTTTCCTCTGCGTAAAGGTAAACAGAACCAGAGACATACAGAGCACATACCTATTTGTTATACCAACACACTACATTTGTCACACTGCTGCAGCCTTCTACAGCTCATGAATAGCTCAAGTGATGCTTGGATCGGTTTGCAACCTTATGGACAGTTTCTAAAATGAAGTGAAAGCGTATGAACTTAGCTGGTGTAGATCAGCGTGACCCCCATCAACTTTCAGGATGTTCTGCCACCTGATACCAGCCTAAGTTCTCTCCTCTGCTTACAGGGGAATTTGCAAAGAGAGGTATTGTTTTTTTTCATGCTAAGAGCAATTGCAAAGTTACATCCTTGTCTGCAAACACAGCATCATCATGTGGATTACTGCCCTTTTATGCAGGTGCAGTGGATATTATGAAAACCAAAGATGACGCTAGCACGTGTAACTGATGTATCTATCTTAAAAGTCAACTTCCTTACCTTGTTACTATTCCAGTTTACTTTATTATTGCTCATTTATTTTTTGCATTTCACTTAGGTTAGCCATAGCCAATCTAAACAAAACATTAATTTTATTAGTGTGCACAAAGTTCTTCAGGATGTCATCTATAAAAAAAGGCTGATGTGTCCAGACTGGGGACAGAAAAAGTACCATTTGAAAAGAAAGCATTTCTATTAAAATGAAAGAAGTAAATGTATTTAAAAACCATTGAGCTTCCCTTAAGAATGTGTTCCAAGCCTAAACGAACCAGTGTTGTTTTGAATGATTCCTTAAAAATTTCTCCAAGGGTACTACCTACTAAATGTTCTGCAAAAGGCAAGGGTCTGTGTGCTATCAAAGGTGGTCTAGGGCAGGTGACACTTGATAACCACTAACACTTGCTGACTATGAGGATTAACACTCACCAACCATGCCTACAACACTACCTACTCCCTAACATGTGAAAAGGAGTGCAACTACATTTTAAAAGTAAAAGACAATCTTCTCCAGTGACCTCAGGGTGTATTAAAGTGAGTAAGAAACAACAGGATATTAGGTTCACTTCAGTTTGCAGCTAAGATTGTCAATGCGATTTACAACGTGAGAAGACAATTCAGCCTTGTTTAAAAATATTACAGTTGCTGTGTGATTTCTTAAAAAAAAATTTAAAAAGTGGCAAAGAGAATTCAGGTGCTGGAAGATACAGGCCATGGAGCATTGCAAAGCTCTGCCTGCAGATGGCCAGCGAGTTTTTAGAGGAATGATGTCATGAACAGATAGAGTAGCAGCTTCCTTCTGCAGACCCAAAAATGCTCAGGAAAAGTTTTGCTTATATTTGTAGTGAAACCCTCTTTGTTTGACTGGCTTCAAGATGTTGTCATATATTACTATACAAATACTCCTTCCTTATGAGTTCCATAAAGAATTAAGAACACCTCTCATTTTCATGCAGAAAATTTATTTCTGCAAGGTTCTCAACTTAGAGTCCAAAATGCTAGTCTATCCACAGAAATAGGTGTCATAAAAAATGGTAAAACCAATTCCATATGATAATGCTGGTAGCATTGAGAGTATCCCAGATCATTTGAAGGGGAGGAATAAAAGAAGGGTCTCTGATGCCAAAGCCACCTGTATCAGTACTATGGCTGTCAAAAGGCTGTTCTGGCATCAATATTGGCCCATTAAACAGCAAAGAGCCACCAGGTACTAACCACTTGCAACCTGTGCAGGATATTAAGTGGTTATCTCAGTGGGTAAAGTGAATATTATTCCTTCCTACAAGGTGGGACTTCTTGCTCTTTGTTGTCTGTATTTATCTGAAAGTTAGGCATCTAGGCTCCCTCCAGGGCCAGAGGGAAAACTAAATCGCCCAAGAGCAACTCATCCCTTTCTTCAGTGCTAACTGCAAAAGCAGCATAAATCACTCCAGCCAGAGGCCCAACTTTTGGATAAAAGAAATGCACTGAGACAAACCTTACCCTCAATGTTTAAACTGACTCCAAGGTACCCCGAAACCACATCAGATCCTTTTTCTGAAAGGTGAGCCAAGTTACAGAGTCCAGCTCACACTCATGTTTTTGTTCTCATGCTTGCACGTACCTGGTTAGGTGCTTCTGGTGGCATGGGGGATGGCGATTTGGACTGGAAAGCATCCTGGGACATGAATCCAGAATCATGGGAGGACACACTGGACAGCCTCATGGGTGCCTGCTGAGGCAGATTGGAGCTGCGATAGCGATAGTGTGAACTAGGTGAGTGCGAGTGCGAGCCACTGGACCGGGAATCACTACTGTTAACGCTGTTCAGACTGCTGTGAGAGACAAAAGGAACAGAGAAAGGAAAGGGGAGAGGAAAAGACACAAGGGAGGGGTGGGGAGAGACCCATATACAGTACAATTAACATTCCACATGTCTCTAGCAACAGGCAGCATAAACCGGAAAAGAAAAATGTTGACAAATTAAAAAAAAAAATATATATGCACATATATATCAGTAAAGAACCATAAGCAGCTGCAGTATCCCTGGTGACCAGAGAGAAAATGGCATTTTATCTTGAGTGTCACTCAAATGATCAAATCTTAACCACTCAGACTTCAAACTCAGGTTAGGGATGAATCAGTCACTACATGCCCTCCCTAGGATTTGCACAGCACTTGCACAAAGAGTGTCTGCTGATGGTTCTCTCCTATTCCTGACTTACACTTGGCCCATATATTCAATGGGATTTCTAGCAGGGGGACCAAACACATTCAAGTGCATCTGAAAGTCTGCCTCTAGGCATGCTGCTGCAGACAGCCAGCAAGACAATGTGTGAGACTTCTGAAAGTATCACCAAACCCCCACACTTCAGACTACCTGGGACTCGTTTTGCTCACTTGAAGGCTTACTACCAGATAAAAACATGTGACAGCACACAGAGTGAAGCCAAGCTGCCGGGTATGGAGCTTTAGTTAATAACAAGGACAACTAGAGAACTAAACCCCCAAATTAATATCCATGAAAAAAAAACAACATTATTTTTCAAAGAGAGAGACTGATTTTTAATCCTCAGAATCCATGCATGACAGTAAGGACATGCCAGCCACATTGTGTGAGCTTTTGGAACTTCCTGCTGGGGTGGCTGAGCAGGACTAGCAGGATGCACCAATCCGAAGGCAGCTTCCTGCTCCACTGGCAGGAGCCTGGCCCGAGGGATGGCTCTGAAGGATACGTGGGTGAGGCCTGCACCTCCTGTACACAAATGCCACGTACAAAGGAGATATACAAAGTCAGTGTGGAGCAGAGGAAGAGGAGCTCTGCTGTATTTTACCTACACACACCAGTCTGTGCCTACAGGTTTTACCATACAAGAAGATGAAATTGATTAGGAAGAGATGATGGATTTTTGGGGAGTTTTTTGCCATTTTCTTTTATAGCTTCAGGATATTGCATCTTTAAGCCTGTGCTCATTGCTCTAAATATGCACGTTTTCACATATATATATATAAAAGTACTGACTTTTTTTATATATATCTGCATGCAGAGACAAGTAGGTACATAGAAGTCGTGTTCACTTGCTCTGACATGCTGTAGGTAACTTTGCTCATACATAGGGAACCTGTAGTACATTATTCATAAAGCAAACTGAAAGGTAATCATTTGAGAGCAGCTAGAGAGGTGCTGAGCAGAATACACAATAGAGTATCTTCCTTTTCAGTAAAAGGAAAGAGTAAATGTAGACACCAGGATATGAGGGCAACATGCTAATAAACTGTTTCATGAGAGAAAACAGTTTTTACAGAGAAAGCATAGACAGAATCCAGTGTTTCAACATATTTCAGGACAGCATTAGACAGCATTAAACAGTCAAAAAAACTTGTATCAAAAAAGCATTTCCATCTACCAGACTGATAGGGCAATTGTCAAGGATGTTTTCCCTTTTCAAACAGTTTAACTTACTGATTAGTAACAGCTACTTAGAATAATCTAAAAAGTCATCACATGAAAAACAGAAAAGGAAATTAGGGATGGACAATCTCAGATCTTAGATCGGTGCAGTCTGCTCTTTGATCCAAAACGGATTCAAGAGAACTGAATCAAAAGCATCTTCGAGCTGTCTGGAGTTCAAAAGTTGTTCAGTCATGCCCATCCTCTTCAATATTCCCAGCACAAACTTAAATGAATAAAGACCATGACGGACTGTTTCAGTAAGACTTGTTATTTAAGATTTAAGAATGTATACAAATTCATTTCATAGTCTGAACTTGCCTCCCTTTGCCCCCAAACAGGTTAAAAACAAATATTACCAACTGACTTACCTGCAAACACTAGATTTTCTGGACATGGTAGTACTGGGAGAGGATGGAGGAGTCTGGTAAGACCAGCTGTAATCAGAACCTTTCAAATCTAAAATTACCTGATGAAAGATAATCAATAGCATCAAGGATGTGGAAAACTTTTCCCCCTATTAACAGAAAGCATCTGCTTGTCATACAACATTCATCCCCGCTACAAACTTTCACTGCCAATTGACTCGATCTCAAAATTACGCTGCATCACGCACGAGGGTCAGTTTCATCCTTGGCCTTCCCGTTTCTACCATACTTCAACACTCTGGCTGCCACCAGAGAAGGAAAGTTCAGATTTGAATGGAAAAAAATCTTTAAAAAGTAGTTGGAGATTTATTTTTTGCATTAAGGAAGCTTTTCTGGTTTTTGTCTGTTTTGACTTAAAAAATTATTACAGCCTTTGAGCTGAAGTACTGTAACATTTTAAACAATTAATTGAAGATTCAGTATTCAACCACAACAGAGCTTTACACTTCTAGGTCAATGATAAGGTGATTAAAGTATGACAAAAAAGCTGAGTTCACACAGCAGGGCTGTAGAAAAATGTCCTATCTGGATTAATTTAATGACACACATTTTCCTATGCATTTTAAGGACAGAATGGAAAAATGCTGAAATGTCAGACTCCATCAAGATATGGAACCCCAGAAATTCTATGACTACAAAGAGACAGGGATGCTCAAACACAGGACAAGGAGATGACACTCATTTCTCATACACTCTCCACAGAAATCGGGTATCTTCATACCCTTCAGAGTGTTACTGCTACTGTGACTGACAGGCACTTCACTCTGGTCTCACCAAATATTTCAGGGCACTTAGCCCCTGAACACAAATTTTCAAAACAAAACAATTTTTTTTTTAATTGCTCATGTTAAAAATGACCTTGCTGCAGTTAAGCTTCTACAAAACATCACAGTAAGCCACTAAACACTAGTAGTCAATATTCCCTGCAACACAAAAGGAAAAGTGGTGCAAGCCACAAATAAAATGTTTTCCAGGTAACAAGAGCTAACCTGTTCACTCGAGGATGGCAATTTGTGTGGATCCATGGTGAGACTTTTCAGGTCATCTGATATGGTTTGTAAATGGGTTATTTCTCCTAGCATAGATATTTCTTCTTCCTGAAAAGAAAAACAAGCAAGGCTAACCATAGACTTGGTTTTAAAAATCAGACCTGTAACACAACCTTTTTTATTTTGCTGGTAACTGTGGGGATGCCCAGTGGATCTGCTTTTTCTTTGCGCATTAAGTAATTATGAAATGTTAATTTAGAGTTTTGTAACTACTTTAAGATTGCTATAAATTCTGAGGCCCAGAAATCTTTTCTCTCATCAAGATAAATAAGTCTCAGCTTTCTTTTTGAGACATCTTGAGAAAAAGTGTCAGCTTTGCTGCACTTGACAAATACTTAACTCTTCTATTTATACTCACTAATGTGCCCTAATAATTTTAAGCTGGAGTATAGACAGAGGTTAAATTCACAGTTTTTGATAAAGGCATTATACAGGTACAGAGCATTAATACATCTATGATTGATTTTGGCTCAAATTACATCGATAGCTAACTAAGATGACAATTTCTGCACTGTAAACTACCACAGTAATTCCTTAGCTACCATTTCTTCCAAGTCCTTTGAGTCTGGAATTCACCTCCTCCTGCTCAGCCAAGACTTTCCTACTTCTCTAACTACGGTTTTCTGTTGAGATTGATGCTCTTTGTAAACAAGCACTGTGAACATTTTCCCAGTACATTGGTGACCCTTCAGAAATGCACCTCACTTGTACAGAGCCATGAACAATTCCTTGTCAGGCTTCAGACAACCTGAGATGATGAAAATTTACTCAAACCTTTCCAACAAGCTGAAAAACTGTCACGGAGAAGGAAAGGAGCTATCAGAAAACTGCATGGAAGCAGCCTGCAATTTGTCAGATAATGTCATTATATACACAGGGGAGGTCTTGAAACATTTATCAGTCCTAGCACTGGAGTAGGAGTAAGGAGGATTTATATTAAAATGTGATGTTAAGAAGAAAAGCAGTGGAAAAAACTGCATTTGCAATGTCTCAGGCTGGAATGCATAGAGAACACAAACTGACTTCAGTCTTTGTGCCCATTGTTTACCCATCAGTCACCTTGAAGGTATTCAGTGCTTCCCATTGCTGAATTACTCCGAACGCCTACAAGAAAGGTCCCAACTCTCACGACTTGCTAGACAGAGATACAGGCTGAATTTTGGCTCTAGAAATTCATTCCTAAGACATAACAAGATACTCTCTCCAGAGGCTATTGGCCACTTATCTGATCTGTGAATTGTACTGACTGAAAACGAAGAGCTCTTACGATCACAGGGCGCAGCATCGAGATGAAAGCACAGAACCGACCGCGCTCCTCGATCAGAGCCTTTCTGACAGCTTGCTTCTCAGTTTCTTCAAGCAGCAGGTACTTATCATTGACATCTTGTAAAGCACTATCCAGCTGGGGCTGAATGTCACCCCGTCCTGTATGCAGGAAACAATCAAGAGTACATTTTGTCAAAACTGTGCCTCTCCACAGAAGATGACATTATTTTCAACCAGCACTGCTGCTGGATTGTGCTTTTGCAATTCAAGTCTTAACCAGCATTTTCCCTTAATTCAAATTAGCAAGGATTTCCCCCCCACAATTAAATCAAGCATTTCAAAGCATTTATTTTTTGCCCTTTTGCATAGAGTAGAAATCCAGCTCAATTCAAAAGGTTTCAACAAGCCAAAGACAGCATTTTAAGTAAGGATTTCCTCAAAGCATTAGCTGTAGAAACTCTTCACATCATCCTTGCTGAAAACCAACATCTTACTAACTGGGAGAGTGTTAATCACTCGCCCAGGTATATTCCTCTTCCTTCTTGCTTTTGTGCTTAACAGGGTCCTAATGAGAATTTTGTGGAGCTACTAAATGAATGAATCAATCTCCTATACAAGATGCTATTAAGGACATGTTACTGATCATTGGACCACTGGGTCCAGTACTCTGCACAAACCAACTGCTGAAATAGTTTTCTTCATTCCAGAGTACAAACTAAACCAAACCTCTCAACATAGGTTATTAATATATATATATATATAAATGTCCAATATATGTCGATGGAAATAATAAAATTCCAGTGTTTTGAAATTAAAAAGCTTCACTGCATTAATTACAGTCAACTCATAATACCAAAACTTTCTGTGACAGCTAAGTAACCTTATTCTGCACTGACTGCTTATACTGCATCATGCCAAAAAAATATTCCTCTAGGAATGAAGAGCTGCTGCTTAGACATACTAAAACCAATAATGTTGCAGTTGCAAGATGTTTTCATGCAGCTTATACCTCTAAATATTTCAAAGGACCTCAGTTGTATAAATTTGTTGCAAATCTCCCGGAAATGCCATCACATGCAATTTAACTACCAGGAAGATAACACTGAAAAAATGGTGCGTGAGTTACAAGCAGCTACCCTGAATCAATGTTTTTGGATGATAACCTTTCTGCATGGAGGATTTAAAGCTATGAGCAAGAGGAAGAAAAATGTCTCTTGATATGTGTAGTACTCAATGCAGATGACTCAATGTCAGGGTTACAAAGGAGAAACCTTTGCCTTACTATCATTTTTATTTCCTTAATACTCCAGAGCAAGGCAAAGCCATCAGCTCCCCTGCACAGAGCCAGAGCTGCAGGAAAGGAGAGCAGCAATGGAAGCAAAGAGAATCACGCTGGCTCAGCGGCATTACAGGCTGGATATATCCAGATCTCCTCTGCACAGAGCTAGACACACTCCAGATAAAACTGCACTGGCACCCACATGCAGAGCTCTACACTGGATCCTGGAAGAATCACATGCAGTGCAACATGGACATGGCCACTGCTGAGGCCACTGGTACCAAAGTTCCAGCAGTGTCTGATCCTGCAGACCAGTCTGGCTGCTCTAATGTGGTCATAAAACTGTTTTGGAAGTAAATAACTTTAGGAATAACATAGTCTGAAGGTCATCTACTTCCTGCATCAAAATTAGCATCTACCAGAAACAAGTTATAGCAGAGCTTTGGGTACCTCCCTGAAGGTCCTGTGCCCTTTTGTCTGACACCCTCAGGAGACAAACTGGGCCTTCCTGCTTCAAGACCATTCTGTACATTTCAGGCCCTCTTCATACTCTGCCATCAGATGCAGCGGTTAAACATTTTGTATTTCTCTGGAGTTGTTCTTTCAAATTCTTTATGAAACAGAAACTTGCACCATTGCTCAGGCTCTTTTTGAGTGCTGCCTGGAATTATAATAGGTAAAATAATCTCCTGTTGTTCAAGACTAGATACTGGCTCACTACCATGGATGTACCAAATGCAAACTATATTAGCTGCAAACTAAAGCACACACTCATTAGTTCAGCTCTGGAGAACTGCTATAAACGTTCAGCTGCTCCACCATATGATCATGAACATAACGCAGTAAATCCTTGTTAAATGCCTTTGCCTATGCAGTGAGAGTACACACACTTAAAAAGCAACTGGACTCCACTGACAAAGTGGGTTCAACTATAGTGAATTTTGGTAATTTATGTGGACCTCAGAGCACCACATCTTGGATCAGAGAAACAAGAGTAGCCAAAACCTGGGGCAAGAATAAAACTCATTTGCACCTGTGTAACTCACTCAATTCAACAAAGTTATGAGGATAAGGTTTAGGCTGGTATTTTAACCCTTTGGCCACAGCAAGTGTAAAATTGCACCACTCTCCAACATCCTCTGTACCTCTACAAATTTCCCATTTTACTTCTTCCAGTGAGTCAGTACAGAAACAGACACACCATCTCCTCACCAGTATTTTCACAGACCCGTTTTTATGCTCAGGGGCATTTGGACATAGAAGCTGTCTTGGGTATAATTCAGAGCAGGAAACAAGCTTAGGTGAATCATTTAGATGAGGCTCTGAAGTCAGATGTTTACAGATGAATACAGCTCTCTCCCGGTTACTTCTCATAACTCATCTTTTAGGAGAAGGAAAGCTTTATCAACATCCTTTGAGAGCTCCACAATGCAGACATCAATCTAGCAAATTTTTTGAAAGCAGGCACAGCTCTTCCCACTCCTTGAATCACCAGCTGCACTCAGCTCAGGAATTTGAGGGATGAGATCTCTGCCTAATTGAACCAGTTTCCTTTGCTAAGCAGAGCAGACCATATCCCCTCGACAGCACTGCTACACCCACAGAACACCAAAGGTGTGAGGGCCAACTGCTGACCACCTCTGCTCCTCAGCCACCTTGGGTCTCCACCGATTTAAATCTGCTACTTTTCTCCAAAGGGAGTATCGAGCACTGGAGAACAATGCAGTTCTTTTCCCCCTTGAACTACAAGGAGAAGGTGAATTGGCCAAGGCAGTATTTTTGATTGCAGCAATTTTGCTGTGGTCGTAAGGCACACTTTCATAAAGAACATCAGCAAGTGATTATTCCCTCCAGCCCACATTCTCTGGCCTTTAGGTTATGCATTCCGAAACACTTCCAAACCAACACAACCACCACAATGACATAAGATAGTTCCAGAACAGTCTTATCATGAAGCAGCTGTCAAAGTGCACCTGGAAGGACACTACTACCCCAGCTGCAGGCAGGTTTGAGTGATCCACCACAGCAATCAGCAACAGCAATGGTCAGAAGCATCCAATGTAGTCACAGGTTGCTGGTCTGCAACCAGCCAGACATGAACAGGATGTAGGGATGGTTCTGCAGAGCATGTCTGGCTGCACCCAGAACAAGTCAACAACCTGAACACCGAGGAGGAATTCAAATCCAGCCTTTCTCAAAGTGGAGCTCTGGTGATGCAAAGAGGAACAGAAATGCAAGACCAGAAGTTGTGGACTGAATTCTCCAATAGCACCATGCTCCAACAGCCTGGTGCCCTGTGGCTGGATACAGGCAAGTGAGAGCTAATCATGTGCAGGGAGCTGAGCTGCTTCTCATCAAAAGTAACATGAATCTGCTGCTACTTCAAGGGCAGTCTTAATATGTTACCCTCACAGCAGGTGCTTTACATCATTACCATGACATGCAAGGGCTTTAAAGGACCAACATGCAATAGAACTTGCATTTTACAGTGTTTTGTATGAATCCTGGCTGAAAGCCTCATGCAATTTCTAAAACAACTATTGTTCAAGAAGAACTTTAGTAAAGGAAAAATATTAGGGAAAAATGAAAAGGCGAATCTAATTTTCAACCCAATTTCGTGCCTATATTTTATAAGACAACTTAAACCAGCAAAACTCTCAGCAACACCAAAGTAGAATAATAATTTTAAAATTCTCTTTGTGCAAGTCAGACTGCTAACGTTAATGCTGTTATTGACAATGTAATGCAGCAAATATTGGTGAAATTACTATTTTCCATGTTCTCACATAAAGACTGTTCCCTTCCACTTTTTTAAGCATCTGCACAGAACTTGAATATTCAATACTGGACGCTTGACAGAGTGGCAGAATTTACGCTGTATGAGACAAGGCTGAGTACACCTCTATTCGTACAAACCAAAGCAGGCCCTAAGTCAGTCATTCCCAAACCACCTTCTTTACAAGAGCACACCTGCTCCAGCTGCCAGGATGAACAACTCCTTAAGGTTCTGCACAGTAAAGCCAACAAATTAACTAACAGGGATCTGTGCTGAGAACAGAAGAATTCTGCCACCATTTATGGAAAGGTGAAAAACCTCCTAACTGGGATTTAACTTCAGACTCCTTCAGAAACCAAATCTGAGCCTTTCTGTTGGCTATTGGAGACCTGAGTCAGCTGCTCATGTTCAAAACTGCAAAGTTTTGCCTTGACAGAAAAGCTACAAGTTGCCAAATGACATTTCTAGACTGAATTACAAACCAGGAAAAGTACAATGTGTGGTTTCAAAAACTGGAGACAAGCAGCAGGCTCAACAAGGCCCAGCTCAGGCACCTCGTTTGAGAGCTTCCCAATTTAATCAATCCAAGTTTCTCCCAAAGGCAACACCTTAGTTCTCCCAAAGGCATCACTACAGTTACAAGTGCATGTATGAGTACTTTGCTCGGATTCAGAACACCATGCTTCATTCACAATGAGATCTCAAGGCAGCTACTTTAAATTTGCAAAACAGCTGAAACAGCAACCCAATTTAAACACATTTGAGATGTGATCAGGCAACAGGAGACAACTGTGATACTGAATTCCAACCCTTTCCCCAGCACGAAGTAAATATAGTGATTTCTTTTTTATCAGGTAAGAAAGATGCATGCGATTTTCAGAAAAAAGGGAATTTGGATCACGGGTTACAAAGACCAACATTAAGGACTTTAGGCTCTAGACTTTAAAAGTCATATTAACAATAAGATACTCAATTATTTGAGCATCACCTTGATGATGTCTATTCCATTTAACTTCTCTCCCAACTGTGACAAGACTTATCTGTCCATGTTAATCCCTTTCTAAAATAAACCAGAGTTTTATCCACAATACTGGTTTTCTTCTTTTACAGTGTTCCAATTAGATGCCAAAAGAAAACAAATCAAAAGATGGTTTGTTCATTATGATTAGGCAATATTTTAGTTCCATTGGAAATTAAAGTCTAGGCAGTTAGTGGAGACCAGACACCATAAAGAGGCCACAGCAAGGGCTACAATAAACCAGCCACCAGGGTCACAGCATGGCACAGACTTACCCAGAGCCTCAGCTGTCAGGCACGTGCGCATGGTGAGAAATTGCAGGACACAAAATTGACACAGAAAGGAAAATAAAAAAAGTCAAACTGGTATTCCAGCATTCCTAGAATTCAGACATTATCATCAGCGCCAAGATAAGAGTGAGCAGTTCGGACTAGACTATTTTGACTTCTTGTGTTGCTGATAAAGACAAACACATTAGTTGTGCATCCTGGTGAGCTGTTGCAAATTAAACCCCTGGTTATTTACCATACAGTTTTACTTCAAGAGACTTAAACCAGCTTAGACTCCTCAGTGAGAACATGTTAACCTGTGCTTCAGAAAAAGTGCACAACACAGACAACCAGATCCTGGTCAAGTGGCACAAAGCTCACCCCCTTGAAGGGAAGAGGGAACTCAAACTTGCAGAACTCTAGGTGGGTGCTATGTGAGTAACCACAGCACTTTCTGATGTCCTCTGCTGCAATTACATGAATAAACTGTTAATTAAATGAAAAGCTAATTGCTGATGCAACATGGAAGAACATCAAAAAGATTAACTATGATATGTGTATTTAATTTAAAAACTTCATATAATACAGTTTTGTAATAAAACTGGCTTGCTGTCAAAAAGAGGGGAACTATGAAGTTCCTTCAAAACTCAAGGAACAAAAGTGAATCAAAGATATACCTTCAATCACCAATTTACAAACATGTCTTCACTGCATTTTTGTGAAGGAGAGCTTGCATTATAAACTTGCAGGGAAAAAAACCATAAACAACAAAACACACCAAAAAGCCCTGCAGGCACCATGGCCTCATCCACACAGGATTTTTTCCCTGCAACAGAGAAGGATAATTTGCTTATTAACTTTCCTCCTTCTGAGCTGCATCTTATTGACTGCACAGAGTTTTGGCTCTCACTTCAGTCATTGGGCCACACTCGATCAATTTAGAGGAATGAGGCTCCCTCCTGGGGGAGGAAGGCTCTGGCCAGGGATTCTCCCTCCCCAGCCTGCCACTCCAGATGGGGCAAGTGCCACGCACAGAAAGAGTGCGAAGTGCTTGAATGAGAAGGTCAGCACTTGCTTTAAGAACTGAGACATTCTTCAGTTATAGTTACATTGAAGAGCTTTATGCTTTTTAGTTTAGAGTCACGGGGTTTGCACAACCATCCTTGAGAGCAGTATAACAATATTACAAAGACCACAAGATAACACAAAACCAGCTGAAAAGGCTCTAAAACACAAAGAGGTCATCTTTGCTAACCAGGAGGAGGAAGAAAACGCACTTTTGTCAGTATTACAGTAAATTAATAATTATGTTCTACAGTAAATTAAAAATCATGTTCTATTCTCTGAATTTCATTAGAATCACAGAACACTTTCCAAAACTGCTGCATACTCAAAAAGAGAAACTGCCAGTTTGGATACTCAACATTGATGGGACACAAGAAGAAATGTACTGAATATTAAGGGAACGCTGCAGAAACTTCTACACATGTCTGACAGATAAAACTCAGTTTTCATATTAACATGTGTTACATTATTGGGAGCGTTCATTCAACAACTTCTTACATATCCACTTGGATTTAAACATGTTCCTCAAAGCTCACACAGTGTCACATGAAGAACCTGAAAATGAAACCTACCAGCCATGTTATTACATGCAGAAGGGAAATCTCTCTATTTATTCATTAATGGCCAAGCTGAAATACAGAAAACAGACCAAACATGCTCTCTAGATTTTACACATGCATTCAGATGTATTTTAATTTAGTCACTTGATCCTTTTTTCTTCAAGAATCATGCACTTTGTTAACCTTCCCAAATGGTTACATGCAGAGCCACAGCTGCTGACTCTCTCCTGATTCAATATAGCACCAACAGCTTCTAGCAGCTATGGATCCACTTATGAGGCCCTGACTCAGCAGAAACCTAAACATGGAATTTATTTTAAGCATATGCATAATTATTCTGCTGACTCAGGTTAGCTGGGCTGACTTCTGATGGCCAGTGTTTGCCTGAAAACAAAGAGCAATTTAGAAGATGTCTGCAATCCCACGCACTATACAACTTCATCTTTTCAGACAAGACGTAAGTTTCAACACTGGGATGGGCAACAAGCCCTAGAGTCCTGTTTCCCATGGGAACAAGGGTGTAAGGAAAATGATGAACCTTGAAGATCACCATGACATCCTCAGGGACTGCAAGGATCTGGGAGGTGCACCAGGATCCTATTTAAGACCACAATGATTTAGCTTTTTCTTTTTGTATAGTGAAAATTTCTCTGTGAGGTCTTTTGAAATGCGAGACCTTCATTTCACGGTTGTGTCACTTTACTAAAAATACCCTAGCAAACTTCCAGAAAGGACCCTGGACTTCCTTTTGTTTTGTTTGGAAAGCTCGGTGTTTTCCCCATCACTTCAAGCTTTGGAAACACCCTTATAGCAATTAACATACTCTGCAAGCATAATTTCTAATACATGATCTTAAATGCTCAGTCTAAACTTCCAACTTGGCCACATGGAACGAGAACAAACAGACCACACACAAGCCACCGAAGAGAAAAACCCCCGTGTATCTGGCCCCTCAGAGCCAAGGCAGGGAGCCCAACCTGCAGAACCCCTGCCAGAACAAGCTACACAGCCTACAACCCTCCTTCCTAAACATCCTTGGGATGCAGACAAGAAGCAAGGAGCTGCTGTGCATGCTGCAGCATCAGCAGTGAGAGACAGCCTCTGCAGCACGACATGTCAGGGCCAGGGGACACCACTGCCATGACACGAACGAGGAAAGTCGAGGGTTATATTTGAGTTCCTACATCTGGAGCTGCCCAAAGCAGAAGAAAACCACTTTCACATACAGTCAGATGGGAAACAGCAGCAAAAGCCTAAAGCACTTTTTTAGTCGCATGCACAGTATTGAAGCAAATCCAGAATTCAGCAAACATCCTGCTTGCCCACAGATAATCATAAAGTTAATTCAAAAGTATCCTTACAAGTGCTAGGAAGGGAATGAATTGCTTTAGAGTTCCCATAGGTGAGTCAGTAACTTTACAGAAAAATCAAAGGGACAGGTCCTGCTTGAGGAAGAACAGAACTAAAAAAGTAAGTCTGAAAAACAGAGAAACAGGAGAGCTGAAGACACAGGAAGACATTTGTGCACTCAGCCACATGCCTGCCAGCACAGCTGTCCCAGAGTCCAAACCTCATTTGTGTCCTAAAGCAGAATGACTTCTGCAGCTTTATTGTGTTGTAAAATAAACCCCTTCTTGATTTTTTTATCCCTCAGTAGCAGCAAGAGCAACATACTTCCCACACAGGACATTGAACAGATCTGTCAAGATGGGTACATATAAAAACATTTTCACAACAACATTTGACATTGCAGTGAGACCAAAGCTTCATTTCCCCACGATAGGGATCAAAACAACAAAGAGGTGAAAAGACATCTGCTCCTGGTTTTTTTTTTCTTCTACATTTAAGCACTGCAGATAACTTGCAAGAAGGCAGGGAGACCTTCCTCCCATCTTCTGTCCACTCGTGCTGGGGCCAACAGCTTTGGGCCTTCACACACACAGCCATATGAGCCAAGGCCTCCCTGCATCTCTCCTTCCCAGAGGCCATGAGAACAACTCAGCTCCTCAAAAATATGGCAGCGCCTCCTTTTCCCTGTACTGGCTACCTGCGAGTCCACAGCTCTTCCACCTGTTCCACACACTCAAACCCCTCCTGACTCCTACTGGTTTTGTGCTCTGGACCAAACACGATGAGTCTGACAGAAATTCCAAGGGGCACAGCACTGAAATACAGCACCTTCACCACAACTCCAGAAGAATATCGTAACAGCAAAATTAGGCAAGAGAATTACATAAAAAAACCCCCACAAAAACGTCAATCACATCATGGCTGCTACAACAATGATGGTAAAATGAGGCCTGTTCCACTCCTTGCTCAAGGATGTTTAATCCTGAAGGAGGACAAAACACCAGTTTCCTGACCCTCATCATGACACTTGGCTCACATTTGAGGAGGGGGATATGAAACCAAAAAATCCAAGGACCAAGTCTGCTTGCTTTAACCACTGCTGACAGATGCAGGTGGCATCTGCAGTATGAGAACAGTGGGTTGGTTTTTTTTCCAGCAGCTTTTAAGTACTTCTCTTTCTTCTTCACACTTTAGAGAAAATGACGTCTCCTCCTTCAGACTGATTTATTGAACACTCAGAAGCAGGATAAAGAGGATATGGAGCCAGACAGCTGTCAATCCATAGAAACAGCTAAAAAATGGCTCCTTCTTCACAGATCCCAGATATCTACCCAAACCATTCCATGCTTTTTTCTCAGTGCTCACCTACTGATGGGTTGTTTGTATCACACAAGGACAAGAAGAAATAAGACTAGAAAAGGTGGGAAGACAAGAGGAGACATGGAAGGAATATCACAAACTCTCTAAAACTGTTCGTCTGAAGGCAGACATTTAATGACACAAAACGAGAAACATGTTCACGCATCACCCAAAAATAAAATCTTATCTCAAAAAGTTGCATTCCCCTAATGATCACCATTATGATTTAGAACACTAAACTGACAAACAGACACATAGAACCTACTGAACTAAGCTCCCTCTTGCTGGCTTTCATCTCTCCTTTTCTCATCTCTTATCTAAAGTCAGCTAAAATTCAAGAGCAGTTTTCCAGTCATATTGCTTTCTACCAGTGTAATTATTGACTCACTTATTAGGAGGGACAGCTAGAGACAGCTCACCTGTTCTGGGTAACACACAATTTCAAAATTTCAAGAAACTCCCCACCCCAGCATTTATTTTGCTTGTCCCTGGGTTCACAGTTTTCAGGCAGGAGGGGAAGGACAAGTTGCAACCTGCAGACTGAGAGCTGCTCAAACATTTCTGACCCAGCTGGGAAGAGCCCAGGGCAGGAGAGGGAACCGGGGAGTATTCTGTACAAGCTCCCTATCATTGTTCCAAAGCCTGGTGGGGTTAGTACCTGGCCAAGTAAAACCCTTAGTGATGGCTAAGCGGCAGCTAGCAGTGCTGCATGTTTCCATCAAAACAGTGATGTCACACCCTGTGACAAGGTGGTGGTGGGAGAGCAACAGGAGTATTGAGATACAGCTGCTAAAAGAAACAATCTGCCTTTCAGGAAAAGTCCCTTTCTCTTCTCACTCATCTTTAGTTTTCTATGATTGCCAAGTGCCCTCCCCCCGACAACAATCCATGCCATCTTCTCACACTCTGAGCGATAAAGTAAGGTTTAAAAGATTTTTAACAGGCTGTTTAAAAAAAAAGAAAAAGGAAGGAAAGTGGCAAAAAGGGAGAATAGTGAGAAATGTTAGTAGTTAGGGAACATTTACATAATGGCTTTTTTTATATTATTCCAAAAGACTCTAGAAAATTTTATGGGTATATGCACAAGTCATGTTAAGAGTGTCAGTGTTCCTAAAAAGAAAAAGTTAGCAGTAAGGGCTCTATTTTAAAACATGATTGACTTTGTACAAACAGTTTTAAGGCTTTTGTATAAGAACATGAGAGGCAGCTTCAGAACATGATTTAAATGACACATAGTAATTGTATCCTGGTACCCAAGTACGTACCAGGAATACATTAGAGGGGCAGAATTATTACAGTAGAAAGTCCTACTGCTGTTCAATCTTTGTCAATGAGCACAGCTCAGAAGGTTCTTAACGGTACAGTATGAAGCAAGTTACCTTTCTTTGCTTTCTTCTGTAGCTTCAGTGTATCAGAAGATTTCTTTTTTATCTCTTGGCGGGCTTTTTTGTATTCTAAAAAACACACACAATCTCTATTATCAATATAATCAATGTCAAAATGAATGTTTTTCACAGAAAAGGCTACACTGAAAGACGTTAGACTACAAACTTTTAGAGAAAAGCTACTGTTAAACAAAGCAGCTTAGAACTCACATTTTATAAAGCCTATACATTTGGCTTAATATAACATTTTAGAGTGTGAGCACATTCACATACTAAAATCATTCCCAAATAAACAAAGCCTTTACAGAAATAACAACTGAGAACACAGTACAAAATTAGAGTGCTTTTCATTTCAGAGACTCATCCACTCTCAGGAATGGAAAACAGAGAGATGACAGGTTTCTCAAAACATCTGTGTTCAAAAAACAAGTATCCAGAAATGGCAAGGCAGAGAATATCCTGTGATCCCTCTCCAGCATGAGAGTCAGGCAGAGGAAGAGGGTGCTAAAACTCTGCCCAAGGAAGGGTCACATTGCCAGATCCTTCTGATGAAGTGGAGCACACTGCACTTGTCCTCATTTTCAGATGAGCTGCAAATCCCGGGCGAATTACAATCCCAGGACAAAATATTCAACTTCTAGTGCAGGAACACTAAAGGTACCAAATATGAAAACTGATACTTAAAAAAAAAAAGATAAAAGGTATGTATGCATTTGTATCCATACACACGTACACTTTAACAAAGGAGATCAGTGTTACTACTCTTCTGTAGATGGAAAAACAGAAGCAGACTGATGGCAGGCACAGGAACTGTACCAAGGCCAACTGCACTCCCAACACCCAAGTCTGCCCAGCAAACTCTAAATCTCACTGCCACTTTGGCCTGGGTCACCCCTACCTGCATGACCCCATGTGATTCCTCTCTCCTGCTCACTACATGCTTAATGCTCCCTACAGCGCAAGGCAGGAAGTTTTTCAAGAGCTGCTGATTCAATTGCTTCTATTTGACCATAGAAATAATGAGGCAAGAAGGAAATCCTCTTTTGAAAGTCAAGCCCACTCCTTCCCATCAGTTCTTACCCCCTCAAATATAAATTATGCTGCTGCTCCTTCTTTCAGACATAACAAAAGTTTTAAATTTTGAAGGGTCAGTCAGTGGCGAACTGCAATCTGCTTTCAGCACTTGTGCTAGAGAGCCACCATTCCCAGGACAAGTTTTGCAAAGCCAAAGGCATCTACCAACATGCACTTGCTGTGCATGACTTGGCTGCCTGCTGCTCATTTGCCCAGGAAAGCCTCTGGAGCCATCATCACCACTGCAGCCCTGGGCATCCCATGTCCCAACAGCAGAGCTCTCCCATTCCCCAGGTGCCCTTTCTGTATGGCATCAGGTATAAAATAACGATGCTCAATGTTTTACAGGGCTGTGCAGTCTCTGGAGGATGCTATGGCTGAGGCATAACATGATCTTACAAGCTGCTTTTAACGACCAGAGCTTTGCAGGGATAGATGTGGCATCTCCAACCCTCAGCACATACAAGGAGAGTGGGCGAACAGAATCAGACCCAGTCACTGCTTACCAGTCTAGAAAAACATCCCATCCCCAGAGGTCCTGCAAACGAAACCTTCAATATGCATATGGGAAGGGTTAAAATTTTGTTAAGCATTTTGGGAGAGGAGTGTTTTAGAAGAGAAAAGCTGCTATACATAATTAAGCATGTAATTCAGTTCCCCAGTACAAACATGAAAAGAGGAAGAAAAACTGATACTACAATCTTATTAAAGAACTGATATTACAATCCTATTAAAGAATTCTTCCTCTGCAACTACCTTTTGCATGGTCTTTATCCAGCTGATTGGCCACTTTCTTCCACTCTTCCATCTGTTCTTGAAGTGGGTTTATCAGACAGTCAATTAAAGCACTAATTTTGTTGAAAAAACACAAAGAGCAATCAAATCCTGCAGATGCCCCTATTCTTACAGAGAGAGCCAAGGTCAATACTGGAGTATTTTTACATTTTGCTGTGACAGCTACCAGCGTCACAATGTAAATATCAGAACATGAAAATGTTTACACTAGAGAAAGCAAAAGAAAGAAGTAGATTAAAAAAAAAAAATCCACATCACAAGATAACAAGAATTACAGAAGCTCAGGACAGTGAGAAACAGAGTGCAAAGCAGAGGAGCGACCCGAAACAGTTCAGTGTAAACAGATCCTACTCAACTGTCACACAATTTAAATAGATACTCTGGAGACCAGAAAGGTTCATGCAGCCATGGAGATTATAAACTTAAATAGCACATGTATATACACAAGAAGACAGAGCAGTTGTACAAGAGAGCGATATCCTGCCCACTGATGTGCCTCACCTCACACTGGTGGAGTCCATGATACAGAACCAGTAATGCCCCACTACTTAATGAGACTGGGATCAAACCATTTAAACAGCTAACTCTGTGGTAACTGGAGACTAAAATTGTCTCCTCACAGCCAATTTCATAGACAATTTTATTTTAAAATAATCACAGAACAGCAATAGAATGTTCTGGATTGGAAGGGACCTTAAAGGTCATCTGGTTACAACCGCCTTGCCATGGTCAAGGACACCTTACACTAGACCAGGCCACTTACAGCGCCATCCAACCTGGCTTTGAACACTTCCAAGGATGGAGGAAAATGGGAAAAAACAAAGCAGGTCATCAGGCAAATGGTTAAGCATTGTTTTTGTTCACCTAAGGTCAAATATAACTTTAAGGTCTGTTATAAAAGGCACACATGCAAACTACTACTTACTACAGAAGTAGGTTGTTTTTGTATGGCCCAGGTTTCACATGAGTTAATTCTCTCTCATTACCTCTACAGTCTAACTTCAACTGCAAAAACAGGATGAGAAAATTTGCATTTCCTGTACTGCTCTGGTGAAGGTTTTTCTCTTATCTGCAAGCTATTTGGGCTGTGCAGTGAGCTGAAGAAGCAGCACAACACTTGCTGCTGCTGCTCATTTAAAACTTAAGAGACAAAGCCTAAAGTCCTGAAATAAAGACAGGTCAGTCGGTCACAAGCAGCTGCCTGCTCAGCACTGAGCAACAGGAACTGACAGTGAGAATTTGCAGCATTCAGAGGGGATTTGAGGTGAACCGGCCCAGCCCCATGAACGTGCAGTGAAATCCTGCATGTTCACAGCACCTAATGTGCTGCAGGGAGAAAACAACTCTTGCTCTCAGTGACACGGGCAGAGGTCAGCGGAGAAGACAACGCTGGTGAACAGCTTTAGATGTTCCCTAGCAGCATATGAAGGAGGAACCTCCAGTGCTGGGCCAGGTACGGAGCCACTCACCTTGAGAACTGCCGGAGTTTGGACTCTATACTTCTGTGCCTCATACACATCCTGGTGAGAGCAGACCCAATCTCTCTGGTACCACCTGAAAAACAAAAACAAAAAGGCAGGTGAGTCCCCTGATGAGATTCCTGCCTGTGGTGTGGAGGCATAACAACCAGGATGGAGGTTCCAAGTCTTCCAGAGCAATTGTAAAACAGATTAATAGTAACTGTAGAATCAACTAGACTATTAACGAGGCAGATCTCAGTGGCATCTGCCACCCCAGAAACAGATTAATTCCTGTTCACCTAGAGACCAGAACCGAGCAACCAAACATGATTAAAATACAGTTCTTCCAGGTAGTTTTCTGTGCCATGAAGCCCAACCCTGTGGCAGAAGACTTGAAAGAAAAGGGTTTGAGATGTCAAAAGCCAAGTAGCACAGCTGTCAAGGGAGTGTGCATCTGCGAACAGATTATTTCCATATTTTAGAAATAAACGTAGGGGTTTCGATCCCATTTTCCCATGCCGAGATTCTTTAGACCCAATGCCTCAAAGGGCTCTTGCTGCTCCAGAGCCCGGTCCCGGCGCGCTGCCGGCACGGCCAGGAGGTGGCGCTGTTGGCCGCCGCCCCTCGCCCGTCCCCCCGCGGGCACGAACCCACCGCTTTTCCGAGGGTCCCGCTGCTCCTCCCCAGCTTCCCCTTCTCACAACACACATCCCTTCCTTCCCCGCTTCACTCAGCAACACCAGCTCCGACCAGCCTATTAAATTTCGATATAACTTTGTTTCGGTTAGTGTTCGTTTTGGAACTTACTTAGTTCCCATTTGCAAGTCAAATCTACTATTTCAGGTTATAAACATCAACCTTCTAACAAACTGTTTCCAAACTGTAGTGCTCTCTGGAATAGTGAATATATCAGCATCTATTTAAAAGTCTTATTTGATTATTAAAATAACCTTAGCCTTGTACCATAGAGTAAAATCTTCCCATGGCTTTAAAAATAGCATTGCTCAAGTAAAAAAAAAAAAATCTTCCTAAGAAACTTTAATATTTTGATTTTTTAAACATGGAAACAAGTCACCATCTTCCTTAACTCCTGAAGAATTAAATCCTGTGCCCATGAAATGGCTCTGAAACAAAGACACCAAGTAACTGGAAAAAACTGTGGCTATTTGGTATTGTTCAAAAAGATAAACAAAGTCCTTTGTCACTAGCCTGATTACTCATGTTTTTATAAGGAGCTTTTGGAATAATATTATTTGGTAACATCAAAGAGCTGTAGCCTCATTGCATACAGGTGTGAAAAGCACACAGACTCCAGGCTGGGTCCAGATCCATCTCTTCGGGCTATGCTGTACTTGCACAAGCTGAGACAGACTCTAGTAACTCAAAAAGCAATAAAGAAGATGGGGAGAGGTGTAACAGAGAGAAAGCAAGTGGAGAAAGAGGAAACATCCACAACTAAGAGTGGATCTCTGTCCCAAAACATGGACATTTTTCTCTGGATCCACTGCCAAATAAAAGTAATTTCTTTTCAGAGCCTAATGTGGCACAACTGCAATGGCAGAGAAGAACTAATGAACCAAAAATTTCCCTGGCTACCAGCAGAGCAACTCTGAATGAAGTTTAAGCAAAAGGTAGGTTTTTCAGGTTGAAAACTCACTGTACTGCTGGAATATTAAGGATCATCAATGGTTAAGTGACACTGCTTTCCTAAGTCTGTTATATGAAAAAAAGGAAGGGTCGTATCAGAACAATAAAAAGGAAATAAGGAACCATGTGTTTGGGGAGACTAGGAAACAAGGGTCAGTTACTATTAATATTAAATTCCAAGGTAACAGAATTTTAACTGAAGCACGACCAACCAAACTATAAATATATCCCCATAACACATAGTACAGATGGATGGGCAAGGTCAGCAGAACAGCCAAAGTTCAGAGTAAAAAAAAAAGTCACAACAAAATAAATTAAGGCTGGAATAAAGAGGTTCTTCCCTGGAAAAAAACCAAATGCAACTGGTTGGTGATGAGTGGGCTACCAGTTCTTCCCACTTCTTGAAACTTCATGTTATCCACAAATGTTTACAAGAACATCAAAGGATGAGGTGTTAATTTTACTCTGTAGATGAAAACTACTCTAATTAAGTGAAAGTAAAAGGAAAATAAATGGTTTTCAGCAATTTTTTATGTCCCTTCTAGAAACATGATGTTGCAGATGTGTTTAGGATTCTGCTTTGGAAGAAGAATGAGAGGTGCTGCTGAAAAGCTTGGGAGGGCCGAGCCAGCACCTCTGCTTGGTCAGCATGGACCCAGGGAGGGGTGCAGGGAGCAGGTTGAGGTTGGCAAGGCACACCAGACTGAAGAAACGACAGTACCAGCCCATCTTCTCCCACACCTGAATCCCACCTCTTCTCAAGGTATGGACTCCAACAGCACTGAGGTTAAACAGAGCTTTACTTCCCTGTTCCCAGCTAGACTAGCTGTAAGAATACAAATGCTTCCTGAGAAACAAAAAAAAAATTAATACAGGCCTCTCACCACCCCCTCATTTATTGAGCTGGGGGACCATGGCTATCACCACTGCATTCAGCTGTTCTTCCAGGAACACCTGCAGTGCAAAGGGTTTATCTCAGCTTTCAGCAGGTTATTGTAAAGGCTGGTTCCCACCAGCAGAACTGCACTGATGCTCCTGTTTCCAAGGGGCTCGGTTCAGCTGGCTACACAAACCGGCAGATGGGAACCATTTTGTACCACTGCAGTGGTTTGAAAATATCCAAACATAACAAGGGATGGTAATTCAGATTTCTTTCTTTTATCCAATCTCAGCTGCAGAGAACAAGACCAACATATGCTTTATATAATTACAGTTTGATGAGCAGTTCACTCACAGCTGGAGCGGGCAGCCAACAAGTGCGCTCTGCACACAGAGACGGACCTTACAAGCAGCATTAATGCGTGTGCAAGTGCTGGTAATGGCTATGCACCTGAATAATCAAAATCTAGTAAAAAGTTTATTGCAGTGGTCAATGCCACAGCCATACAACACCCGCTTCAGCTTCCAAATTAATTTGTGGTTTATCTTTTCAAAAACCTGCTCCATAGGTGACCAACTGCCTACTGACTCAAGGACAGAGCCATGAGCCAGGTAGGCAGACCAGTGGAGATAATTTCTTTTTCAGTGCTATCAACCCACAGATGTGGTGGCAAAAAGAGCATCTGACAGAGAAGTGCATCAGGAATATGCCGAATGCACTGTGCATCTCCACTTCACTTACAAGCAGGTCCCTGGAAGAAAGTCATGACATCCTCCAGCAGCTGTAATTTCCCAAACAGAAATACTGAGGCCCCAGTAGCAAACTTTTCACCAAAGCACAAGTATGTTGGGTGGGTGACCTGGGCTCCATTCACTGCCCTGCAGCTATGCAAGTCAAACTGCTGTGCCTTGGGCTCTCAGTTTATAAAATGAGGCCATGAATTATCTGCTTCTCTGACATACTGTAATAATTCATCCATTAAGGCAAACAACGCCTGGGAAGAGCGTAGAGTAATACTCTGAAACCGGAGACGAGAGGTGTATTCATCAGAATTCCCACTCAGGAGAACATGGCTTAACAAAATGCTCCTGTCAAATTTGATTAGAAAGTGGGTGATAACATCAACCTTATTTCTCATAAGTAAAAGGCAACTCTGAAAGGCAAAATGTGCCTTTACTCTCACCTTCCCTGCTTTTCCCTCTCCTGCCTAAGCCTGTAAAAGACCACAAACTTTTTTCATGTGAAATAATTAAACAGAAGTCTGTGGACCATGATACTACAATGGGTCCACTATAAAGGCATAAATGTTTTTTTTTGATGCTTGCTTGTCACTCAGCATCACAGAGAGACAATAGGGAGAGATTGTAGGAAAGAGACTCAATTGTTTTACGGGAGTCGTTATGTTTGTATTTAGAGATGATCGTATGTCAAGGAAACGATTATTTGATGAAATGTGCAGCTGTACAACTGCATGGCCTCTATATACTCCAAACAACTTGCTACAATCAACCTCTTATCTTCCTCTTCTCACTTCACTGTTGAGCAACCCCGGCAGGCCCAGAAGATGCTGCCTTTCAGGAAGCGCCTTTAAGGTTCCATCTTATTAACAAGCTCATCTTTATCTTCAAGGGCATAGTCCAAATGTGCCAGCCACTTCCCTCTTTCCCAAAAGGGAGAGAATGATGAAAAATGGGTGTCATATTTTTGTAATTTCAAAGTTATGAGAAGAGGCTTCCATTTTTGAGTAAAGATTAAAGCAGGAGCAGAATGGAGGCTGGATTATTAAATGCAGTTCTGAACATGGAGGCTATGACAAATGACTAACAGTAGGACATTTTAAGTTAATAGCCATTACTCAACCCTTATCCAAACTCATGCTGCTAGAAAAGCAAGCAGTTTCCATCACTGATTAGCTGGGGCACGGACCTTGATCTTGCCAAAATTTTTATGCGGATGTCTCCGTGAAACTCAAGGATGATGGGATCAGTTCCAGGGTGTTACAGCAGACAGAGAAAAAAGGACAGATTTGCTTAGAAGTGACTAGTACAGGTATTACTACTGGGACAGAAACCTGAAAGTGGAGCTATGACAGCTCTCTGTGTTCAGGGTGTCAGCAGTCTCCATGTGAGGCTTATAAGTTGGAAAAACACATCAAAAACTGCCGACAACAGACAGATGTTGTTCAGCGTCCACCGGGCAGGAAAAGGAAACAGGACACCCTTATTCCTACAGCTGCTGAGCCTTTCTGAGCAGCACGTGGTGAAGTTTCTGAAAGCTGCTGCTCAAAACCAGAGAAAAAAAATTCCTGAGGTTTTTCTTGTTTGTTTTTTAAATTTACTTTAGACATCTTTCATTGAAGACTGGATCAACAAATGCAGATTCAAGGTCAAACTCACCTATGAATTTTAGATTAACCAAATTTAATAAAACAGCTCTGGTAGGCCATTGTCATAAAGCACATCTCTGCAGCTGTCATTGCAAAGAAACAGATTGCTTGCAATGTTTGGTCAAGTGCCCTTTTGGGCAAGTTACTCAGAAAACATATTTACAGCGGCCTGCTATGAAGTTCTCTCTCACATTTGCCAGAGCCCCCCACAGTCCAGCTGAGAGGAAAATGCAGTGCGTGGTTTATTTTCTCATTTGCAGAAGAAACTAGCATTTGTTCATGGATGGAACTAGCAGGATCTCAAACTGCATTTTCATTGATCTTAGATGATGAAGGAGTTGAGGAGAAGAGTGACAGCGGCAGCTAGTTAAAGCGGCAAAGAAGCCAAAGGAACAGGAGACCTGAGCCACCCCTAGCCTACAGCCTGCTCTGGCAACCACCAGCTTTCAGAAGTTCTTGTAACAGACTATGACCATGCTCCAGTCAGCTTGTTAAAGAATATGCAAGAAAGCTCCTGTGACTTCTTCTGATCTTGCCTATTCCTTCAGTGAGCAGCATTTTTGCTCACTTCAGCTGTTCTTCTAGCTTAGCACTGGGCAAAATCCTCACCCCATGGGAGTCAACGCGAGCACTGCCATTAAAGCAGCAAGGCCAGAAATGCACCCATGCACACAGAGGTCTCTACTCAGTCCATACAACATATAAATACAGTCATGAACCAGTCCTGCTATGATCTCTGGACAGTTTGGGTTTAGTCAGCCTTCAGTGCATGAATGCAAAGTTCACCCGTGGCCCTCTGATTTGAAAGAGGATGTCACACACAGGTGGATAAAAGTGTTTTGGGAAGGTTTAAGTTATCATGCATCGGTTCATTCTGAGAAACTAAGTCTGTCATTGATTCACAAACTTGTAAAGAGACACAAAATACATCACTGAACCACAAAATCCTGTCAGAGAGCAGCCAAAGTCCAGGCAGACGTGTTTCCCAAGAACAAAATCCTCAAGTTTTACGTGTTTTTGTCAGGAGTGCAGGCTGGCTTGCTCCCTCCTCCTCTTCCTTTCACAAATGGTGTTGCCAGCACAGCCAGAATTTTGCTTCTGGTGATTTCTTGCAAGAATTAATAGCCATCCCTTCTCACAGGTGCCTGTTACTCATTTTTATGAACCTAGAATTCTGCATCAAGTTTTTAATGCCACAAAACCAAAGCATGATTAGAAACAAGTTTGTTTAGAAGAGCAAATGCCACAATAGCGTTTTCCGTTATTTACGTTTTATTCTATAGAATACAAATAGCTTCAGTACTGAAAACACACAGGGTCTGCTAAATATCTGAACTCACAATCAAGCTGTCCACTAATATTGCCCATACCTTTTCCCCATTTCTTTTCAGATTTACAGCAAAATGTATTTCCAGAAACAGTCTACGCATAGCTCAGTAAACCTAACAGTCTTAATCTGAGCAGATCCAACTGCTTTGCTCCAACTGCTACACCCATCAATGGCTCAAGGAAAGCAGGTGACAGGAGTCACCAAACTCATGCTCTCAGTAAAAGCCAGAACATGCTAATAAAAAGAACTCTGTAAGGAAAACAGAATTTCTGAAGCTGAAGAACGCTAGGCCAAGCCTGTGTGCTAATCTGGAGTAACCCCTCACCTGTGCAGAATCCCAGAGCCGAGCTGCCAGCCAGTATGTATGTAAAGGCCACCTCCACCAGCCAGGGACACTTTCTGCACTGAGGACCACATTCCACTGCATGCTCCAGACAGTGGAAAGATGGAGATCGGGTTCAGGCCTATTTAGATAGCCAGACTCATTGATCTCCATATCTCCATGAATCTGGCTCTAAATGAACACTTAATGTCAGCCCAATGTGTGAAGAAGGCAGTAACTCAACATACTTACGTTCTTCTGAAGTACTGCTCTTTATTTTGCCTGGGCCCAGCGATGAACTGCAATGTAATCTGATTAGATTACAGCAATATTCAATGAGGAGTAGGGATAATACACTTACAGCAAATGGCTTGGAACACCAACTGCAATTCCACTGCACGCTTCACAAAACACATACTGCTTATTTTGAACTGACAACTTCCACAGAGACTCTAAAACGCCTACAAGCTCCTTCTCCTCTTTCTTTAGATACTGGCCTTATGAACACCTCTGGCCTGAAAAGTCAAAAGCCCCTCAACTCAGGTCTCCCAATCACCTGTGCTGCTGAGCCCAATCCAGCAAGGATTTTGGCTACCACCAAATAGCTGCTGCCTCTGAAGCACAAAATCAAGCAACGCCAGGACAAGCAGGTGCAAAAAGCAGAAGAAAAGTTTATTTTTAAATCCAAGTCAGCAGATCTAACTGAAACCCCACAGCAAGCAGATCTGCAAAATAAGGCAGTGCTATTTTTACATGCTGTCACTTCTTCCAGCAGAGCACACTTCCTTAGTGAACCAAGGCAAAGATCATGAAGAGACAAAGGGAGAAAAAATCATTCAAACCACTTTAAGAAATTGTCAGCTCGAGAAATTTTGGAGAATGTCTGTTATTTTTCAGTTAGTTATACAGAGATACATCATCATCAACCCATCAAAAGGCTCAAGGCACACCTAAGCATTGAGTGCAACATCTCAGGTCCTGGGTACAAGACAAAGCTCTGTCTCTGCCCTGGGTATGCAGGGACATGGTTTCCTCTCCTGGGGCAATCTCATGCCTTTGCTCACGGTTAACAATCTCTAACTGCAACTCGCCCATATGGAGGGATGCTGGTGGTGGTTCAAAAGGCAATACATCCTCTTTTTGCTACTTTCTCAGAGCAGCTGCTCTGTGTGCTCCAAATGCCATTTAAAAACCATCTCAAATATGTATTGAAATACCCATTACTCAACATCATCCCCACTGACTTATTTACTGACTCCAAACTCATTTCAACATGGCTTGGTAGAAGAGATTAAAAACACACTGACTTTGCAGACTTCTCCTCTAAACCCCAGGAGACTCTGTGGCAGACACATGGAGAACCTGTACACCTCTTTATAATAAAGTGGCAGATAGCAAAAAGGTAGCAAGAACCCTGGGCAGTAGTGTTTAGTTATCCAGATTGCCTCAAAGCTCATACTGCCTGGTATAAAGACAACTGCGCTGTTTATCAGTTCAGCTCTCCAACAGACAATCAGTTTTGTCCTCACTGAAAGGCTGCTTTTTTAAAAAATTTGGCTGCATACAACTAATTTTCAACTTCAGCTTCCTCAGCCGTACTAAAATAAAATGAATTTTCGCAAAGGAGAATGTTACTGCATGGGTTTGACACCAGCTGGCTGTTTGAGCCTGCAGTACAAAGGAATTTGATACACAACAGTGAACCCAGCTTAAAAAAAAGACATATTCCACCTGTTACAGAAAGTGAAATGAGGACAGCCATCTCCAAGCAGAGGAACTGGAGGTCTTCGTGCTTTTGGCCTGAAACTCAGTAAACACATGTTCTTAAAAACACAGCAAACTCTGAATTTGTGAATTTAGAAAAGGCACAGACATTTTCTCCTTGTAAGCAGCAAGTGAAGTTCACAGAAGGCTGCATGCAGATCAGGTGAGACATCTTACAAGCACAGGGCTGGGCTCACCAGATCTTTGGCTGCTTTGAATGCACAGATTCACATGCTCTGCAGGAAAACTCCTGTTTATCCCATGAATCCTTCCAAACAATCTACACTGTCAGGCTGCATTTAAAGTGTGCCTGCTTAAACCATGAAGAGTGCAGCAGGAGAAAAGCTTCAATTCTCTGAGTCACAAAAAGAAAAAGGCACATCTTGCAGAAAATATCAAATGAAGCTGCCTTGGTGTACGGCATTACAAGCACAGCGCACAGCACGACACTCAGCAGCGCTGACTGGCACGCGAACACCAAGGACGTGCTTATCTTTCTGTGAGGACATAAAAACTGCATTTCTTCTTGCAAACAAGCTCTGCTGAACTGTAGTGAACACACCTCGACCCCTCAAACAGCAGATGCACCTAATCTGGCTGTACTTGCCTGCTGTGACCCACACACATGCAATGCACACCAGGTCTGTAAGACCTGGGCAGGAAGGCCAAGCTTTGAAATATCACTTCATCACCCTCAGTAGTGAGAACAACTGCATGAAGCTGCAAGAAGCCAGGATTTGATCAATGAGAAAGACTAGAAATCAAAAGGTAGAAGGAAAGCAATGAATAATTGAGAACAGGGCTTTGCAAATCCTGAAATTTAAACCTTGAAAGAGGAGCAGAAGCTATCCTTCTCCATTGTTTTATCCATTCTCTCACTGCAGTACAGAACACCTTTAGAACCTCCTCTCATTGAACAGCCCCCAGGGAGAGGAGCAGGAGGGTATTCACACCTTACACTCCACACAGGACAAACCTCCAGAGCACTGTTACTATTCTAGCCAAGTCCTGCTCATTTTATAATCCTTGATCACCAAACCAGCTGGAGCTGGGCAGCTTTAAACAAGGCTGCAATCCATATACAGAGTGCTGCTAAGGCTTTCGTAGCACTAACATGTAGAACTATGTTAATACCCTTCCTAGAGGATGCCCCTCTTTCCACAGGAGGGAAGTCCCTGCTCCCCTCCAATCACTGATGTAACACTTTTGGTTAGTAGTCCTTCCTTTCAGTATCCTCCTCAGCAAAAACCAGAAAGGCAAGACTGGAAGTGACCTCAGGATGCTGTTTGGTCTGCTCACTGCCCACTAAGGCAGGGCCAGCTTTCATGAGGTCCCTAGGGGTCTGTCCAGTCCAGCTTTGAGTGTCTCTAGGGGTGGAGATTCCTGGGCTTCTCTTCCAGTTGCTGATTAGTGCCACTGTGAAAATTGTTTTCCTTACCGAAAATCCAGAGTCCACCATCCCAGCAGTGCAAACATACAGTTTTCCAAGCACCCCTGGCACTGCTTTGTCAACATAACATAGCAAATATATGTGGAAAGTGTTTATTTGTTTTATGCAAGTAAAAGCTTTGATATCAAAGGAATTTGAAGATGCACCACATGTACACAAGCCAGCATTCCCACAACCCAATCTATGAAAAAATGTAATCTGTGGCATTTTGAAAATTACACAAAACCAATTAAAGTTTACCTACAAAAAGCAGCCAGACCAATTGCTAACTTGTTTCATTTCTTCAGGTTTCTCAAAGAAATAATGAACAGTGCTTTACAATTATGTTGATTTTAGCAAAGAAACATTCATCTGGTCATTTGACATCTCTGGTAATGCAGGAAATCCATCTAAACCTCAGAGCTCCTCACATGCTCTGATGCTCCCTTGTTCTTCTAACAGACTTCATCAACCTGTGCCTACAAAACAGCTGGCTGTGACCTACTGCTATTAATTTGGCCATTAAAGACAAGAGTAGGTGTCAAATTTGGATGGAGGATTTCTGACCTAGGCTTTAAGCACTGTAATGCACAGGTCTAGCATATAAATTACAAGTTTAGAGAAAGTGCTCAGAAAGGGTCACCTCCTATTTAGAATTTATTAACCATGTTACCCTAGAGACTACCTTGATTTAGCACCATGTAACCCACATTCCAATATTTCACAGTGATATTGTTATATGAAAGGTTTCCCCTTCCTTGCATCCTGCTCAGCCATGCAAAGCAGGATCAATTCAACCAGCTCTTCTCCCAAAGACAGTCCACCTGAGGACAGAAATTACACACACAAATGTGCACACAGTCACAGAGAGTCCACGGAAACCCACATTTGTATTACTGTGCTGGACATGCTGAGAAAAGTCCTGGATCACTCAACTCTTGCCATGTGGTCTCGAATGCAGTTTGTAACACAAAGAGCCAACAGAGATGACGACATTTTATTTTGCTAACTGAAGTGCGAACTCAGAGGTTTTGGAAGCTTTAAGTCTCGGGCTCTAGTCCCAAATCACCAAGTGTAAGCTTGACTCAAATCCACCTGCTGCTTGCCAGCTCTGTCCTAGACTGAAAGGTTGAAATCTTTCAAGACAATGAAAAATACAGGCTGCAGAATAAGGATGAAGCTACCCTGAAAAGGCGTGCAGGAAAGAGGAAGTTACTGAACTGCCCACCCTCCCCTCATGGGTAGCAGTGCTTTAAGGCACTGATTCATGAGCAGTGCTTTTCAAGACAATGGTGTGCCCCCTACCACAAGTCCACAGGCCATGCAAAGCCCAGGCTGCAACACAACTGTGTCAAAATCATGGCAACCAAATGCTGTAGAGAGCAAAGCTCTTTTCATCGTGTACCCAGCAACCTCCATGTGAGCTGCTCAACGACACTCCTGTGCCTGTATTTAGAATCTGCATTGAGAAGTAATTTATGGTTTTACTTAAGGAGAGCTTCTTGAAGAGGGCAAAGGTGTCTCAAATTGTTTTCCCTAGAGTAAAGAGCACCAGCAGACAGTTCTTGAGGAGCAGCTAACACCCGGGTGTTTAGTAACACAATGCTGTTCTGGTTTCTTGACAGTCTCCTGGGCATTGCAGGGTCAACACAGGCCAAAACTTTTGCAAATTTAAAGTTCCAGTTAAAAACACACACACTTTTCACATCATTTATAGACTAGACACAACTTGTTCCAGAAAGAATCAATCTGTTTCTCCTACTTTTACAAATACCCACCAACTTAACCATGCTGGACAGCCAAACACTTGTACTGGTAACTAGTTTTGTTAGCACAACATGCCAAAATGAAAAAGAACCTTAATAATGCGACAGAAGCAAGACTTAAAATACATATTTTTTAATGTGCTCATTTTTCATGTGGTCAACTTCTGCAGTTATGCTCTGGTAAGCATGTCCTATCATCAGTCTTAATAGACTTCCAATGCAACAGCTCCTGATTTATTCCTCTCCATCCCACATCCTCTTCAGAGTCCATTCCTATTTCAAGCATCAGTACCCAATGCCTGCAACATCTGCAGGTTGCCAAGCCAGTTTAGCTATGGAAAAATGGATACAAAGTACTTGCCAGCAGAAGAAAATACACTCTGCACTGCAAACTGGCTAGCTTGTTCTTTTTCCATCTATCTATAAATAGGGAAATGCCAACTGCTAATTAAAACAGACAGGTTCAAATGGTGCAATGCTGTAATCACAGTATGACATGTGTAAGTCCCTAAATATATATTAAAAAATGAGGCTAAAAAGCCCTCCAACCCAAATGCTGTAAATGGATAAGCACTCTGAGCTTTTTACACTGCATTAAGGAGAACAGAGAGCTGCTGATAGAGTCTTCCCTGCACAGAAGGCACGAGATATGCACCAAGAAGCACAGAAAACACAGACCATGAGATCTGTTGTTACATGGTACTAAAGCCACGCTCTCCTCAGGCTCCCGATGAGCCCTTGGGCTGCTGGAGTATTGCTCGTGACGTAAGCTGACAGCAACTGCAATGCAGCACTCGCACGGGCCACGAGCATCTCTGAATTCCTCTTCCGCAGCAGCAGCACTGCCACTCATCCTGAGTGAACTCAAGGGCATGCCTTCCACAGAAATAACTGCCACATTTAATCTGTCCAGCTGAAATTCATTTCGGATACGACCGCTTGCAATAGGCGTTAGCCTAGATTTTCTGAACAGTTTGTTTAAAGTAGGTAAAATAAATGATTCAATTAAAAAGATAGCCCCCAAAGAACTGGTTTTTGAAACAGGACTAAGGACGGTATAATTGGGTCTTGATGTAAGGAGTATTTCTCTGCTTAAGAAAGAATCCTGTTCAAAGAAAGTAGTTAGTCTCATTAATCTGCCATTCCCAACAGGATCAAAGGCCATGAAAGGCACCGCTTGCAGGTCAGATGATAATAGAACAAGAAAAAGGTACCTCAGTTGTCAACCCAGGATAAACCACCAATGCTCACAGGGCATGCAGTATTTTCCTCTGTGGAAGACATGGCAAAACCCTATGGCAGCAGAGGTGGGAAGCACTTAAAAAAATCCTGTGGCAGACTCCTGAACTGTGAACATTAGTAAGAACAGAATCACACTGAAGAAGCTCCGGTTCATCTATTAACAAAGCTTTATACCAGGTCTGCTAAAATGCAGGTGAGCTAAGGGCAGATCTAGGCATGAAGCAATTAAAAGATGTATTGAGCTCCTAAGAGAGACAGAGCCAGTTATCTGCTACGAAAACAAAAGTAAACCTAATACTATTTTTAAAGCACTTAAGAATGTGACTTAAGAGAAAAGAGGTAAAAATCAGCATCAGCAATTACCCATCCAATGACTGCCCCTTACTAGAGGCAGCTTTTGCAAGTCAAATCAGCAGTCACAATGGGCAGGAAGAGGGAGAGGATCCCCACAGACACATTTTTCTAGCTGTAACCAAATGTGTGAAGACTCCATTTTAAACCTAAAGTGCATGCAGAACATGGTATGATACGGCTTCCTTTGAAGTTTGACTGCCTTTTGCAAAAGGAAGAAAAAACAACATCAAAAGAAATCAGTTTGCAAAAGAAAGGCGAAGAGACTTTTCAGCAGAAGGTATTTTCCAAGAGTGCACCACCTTCCTTCAGCATGATCCCTGTCTGGAGTCACCTCCACAGGGTAACATGGACAGGTGCTCCTCAGCCAGATGTAGCTGTTGACTATTAAAAATGCACCTTTGCTTTAAGGTGTTGTTAACAGAGTTGCACTGAACACATTTCACACAACTTTAATGCTCTCGGGCTTTGTCAGTTTCAAACCCTGACCTATTTCTGAATTGGGGGTACCTCAAATGCCTTGAGGCAGGATAAGCACCTACCTCAGTCATCTCTCTGCCAAGGCACACCTCAAGAAAAAATATTCTGACAAGCAGGCAAAGACTGGAAATACAATCTGCTTATTTAAAAATACATCCACCATCAATTTATTCTGCCATCTGTTAGCAAGGTCAAAGGTCAATCTAAAATCTGCACAAGCCAGCAGCCCTCACAAGTGAGGGGCCCTTTTTCCTGGAGCCAGCAGCACCCATGTTTGATGGGCTCAGGATCTCAGCCAGAGCTTTGGCTCTTTGGCCAAAATGATGTGGTACACTTCAAGCAAGGCTGGCCAGGGACAGCCACAGGCACAGTGCAAACCCAGGCACAAATGGGGACCTCTGGCTGTACAGCAGCATGCTGTTATCCACACTATTCCTTCAGAAGTTTTGGGCCATTCTGTCTCTTTGTTACTTGCATTAATGTGTCCCAACAGCAGTTCTGCAACCCTGGAAAAGACCACTAGTGCATCCAAGGATCCCTCCTAAAAATAAGAACCACTATAGATGTGGACACCCACTAGAAAGATGGGCATAAAGACAGAAACCAACACAGAGCATCTCCCAACACCTCACCAGATGTCAGACCAAGGTCCATCTTCCCTCAGTTCACAAGACTGCTTCACGTAGTTGTTAGCCACCAAGGTATCACAGAATCTTAGGTTGGAAAAGACCTCCAAGATCACTGAGTCCAACCTTAGACAAAACACCAACTTGGCAACTAAACCATAGCACCAAGTGCTATGTGCAGTCATTTCTTGAACTTTTCCAGGGATGGTAACTCCTCCACCTCCCTGGGCAGCCTGTATCAATGTTTAACCATCCCGATTCTTCCTGATGTCCAACCTGAACCTCCCCTGGCACAATCTGAGGTCATTTCCTCTTGTCCTTTCACTTGTTTGCTGGGAGAAGAAACCAAGGAAGAACCAAGCCCCCACCTGGCTACAGCCACCTTTCAGTGAGCTCTCCTTGCAGAGAGCTATAAAGTCTCCCCGAGCCTCCTTTTCTCCAGGCTAAACACCCCCTGCTCCCTCAGCCGCTCCTCTTAGGACTTGGGGTTCAATCCCTTCCCCAGCTCCGTTGCCCTTCTCTGGACATGTTCCAGCACCTCAGTGTCATTCTTGTAGTGAGAGGCCCAAAACTGGACACAGAACTCCAGGTGTGGCCTCGCCAGTGCTGAGTATAAGAGGACAAGCATTACCCTGCTCCATAATCCCCAGGTTCGTTTCTGCTGGGCAGCTTTTCAGCCGCTCTTTCCCAAGCCTGTTAGTGTTGCAGGGGGTTGTTGTGACCAAAGTACAGGACCTAGCACTTCACCTTGTTAAACCTCATACCACTGGCCTTGGACCATTGATTCAGCTTGTCCAGATCGTTCTACAAGGACAAAAACTTGGCAGCTGATAGGAAACATGTTTTTCTGACACCATGCTCTCTCCCAGTCCAAAAGTAAGGCAACGGTCAAGCTTAAAACATGCCAGTGGCCAACACTTCTGAAAGGAAAACCTTCGAGGCTTAAGTCACACAGAGTCTTTAATGCAGCCTCTCAGAGTAATTTACAGCAGGATACGCTTCCTGCCATAAAACATCTATATGCAGAAAAGATTACAAACTTCCTTCAAAATCTACATTTAAATTGGAGTGCTAACACTCTGCTGATATCACTGGTGATAGCCACTGCACTCACTGTCTTTTGAACTGACCTAGAGGTTTAGATGCTTTAGCATGGCTTGCTGTTATTTTGAAATTTTCCTCCACCACCATCTCAAAGCTTCTGAAGGAGAGCTGCCAAGGTAGACACCACCTGTGGACTGGATGCAATCTAAGGAGCATGAATCACTTAGAAGAGCTAGACCAGCATTTTGATAGAAAAGTGTTATCACCTTCATCAGCCTGGAAGGCCCTTTTACAGCAGAGAGTATGGGAAGATCCAGCAGGCGAAGAGCCAAGTCCTCTCTCTACAGAACCTTCCTGACAATTGCTTCCATGACCGCTGCAATTGGGGACAACTGCAGGGACAGTAATGATAGTTCTGTCCAAGAGACACAGTTCCTCTGCTCACTCACACAGACAAGTTAATGCCAGAAAGAAACAGTCTGTTCTTTTCTCAGCCAACTAGAGAGGTCTACATACTCTTTAGAGAGAACCAAGAACACCTTGTCTCCTTTAAGATGCTCTTGGCCCAATGAACAATAAAGTACTATTAAATTTGAAAATACTGAACTTGCCTGGCTGTGGGAATAGGGACCTGAGCTCCAGTTTTGCTCCTGGAATTCCCTGTGATGAAGAAGAATGAACCCCATAATATCTATGATTTAAAATTTGGGGTAATTTGATTCTCCACAGAGCACCAATGCCATACTGCTGATGTTTTGAGGAAATTTGCGGATAGAAAATGCATAGAGGTCCTCAGTGTGACCCTGAAAGATAAGAATACCAAGTCTCATCTTCAGAACAGAGATCTCCAGAGTATCTGCTTGATTTCCCGTAGTAAATTCAGGCATTAGGGGGTTGGGGGAGGAAGAGGGAGAGCAACACTAATACAGCTTCTAAGACTATGACCTTTAAATGTTTAACTAGCAATCTATTATTTGCAGTCAAGACAAAGCAGCAGGTGATTAGCTTCACGATGAGTCACTACGCTCCTGTAGCATCATAATTCAATGAGACACTTTAACAGCCTTCAATTTTGTTTGGGATCTGCTCACTAGAGCTGTCGTCCCCTAGCTACAATTTTGTTTTGCCTCACAAGCTAAGCAGGGTCAGTCCAGGTCAGTGCTGGATTGAAGAAGATGTCTCGTAGAAAATCCCAGATGCTCCAAGAAACGCGCCTGTTTCCGGAGGAGGCACTGTGAATCTGGGAGAAGGTCTGGAGCTTGTGCCCGGATACAAGCTGCAAACTTTCAGTGAGCTACAACTGAGAGCCTGACCTCTCTTTTTCACTGATCTCAGGATGCACATACTTCACTTGCTCAGGCTACCTGCTATCCTCCAGCTACATCGGAGACACCATTCCTCATTTTCTGCCATAGCTGCTGTAAATACACTCTTAGGGAGCTCTCTCATGTCTCCAGAAATGGCTTCAATGTGGCAGTATAGGAACACCTACCCACCCTCACCTTCTGCCTGATCCATTTCTCAGCTGCTGTTATGGTATCAGGAAATTGCTGGAGAAGCTGAATAGAAGTTTCCCATGTAATATGTAACACATAACTTCACTGTCTTTCAACCACACCTGGATTTCAGAAGTTATACAGGAAAGGATCTGCAAGCTCAGACTGCCTTCTTCACAGACAAAGCTTTTTCCACTTCTACAGAGCAGTTTCTTTTTCCCCACCAGCTTGATAAGCAATTCTGAAAACGAAAAACATACATCCCTCCTCCCCATGGCTGAGTCAGCAACGGCAACAGCAAACTCCCAAAGCATGCATGTACCCTGCTGGCCTCTGGACCTTAGAATTGTTTCACTTTCCCTCAGCACTTGAGTTCACCAAGCAGAGGCACAGCACAGTGTACTTGAGTTGCACTCATGCTTGCAGGACCAGCCGCTATTTCTGCTCACAGTCCAGAGGGTTACCAAAACAAAAATATAAATCAGTGGGAAGGGGAAATGTTTCTTTCATTGACCCATGGTCAAACATGCTTACCAAGAATCGAACTACGCACAGTATCTCCTGTTCCAAGCCTGCACCACTGGGCACAGAGGTTAAGCTTTTGCTTAAAAATTACCTTTGGTCACCTGTTACTGACCATTTCATAAGGCTTAGGAATCTCTTCAGGCTGCAAGCTAATAGATAAGTGCCTGACCTTATAAAATATCTGCTCATGGGTTTTGACCCAGAAATCCTGGTTTCAAACGCCACTGCCGTGGTCTGTTCATTCAGGTTGTACAGTTGTAACAATCAAAAAAAAAACCAAATTACAAGCTTTCACAGAGAGCAAGGAAACATTTTTGTTCCACAGCAGGCAGTTTGATCAAAGCCTGTTATTAAATATTCTTCCACTTCCTAAACCAAGTGTTCAGCATTATGGAAAGGCTTATTTTTACCTCATACCTACCCTGGTTGTATTTGTAAGGCCACATTGAATATTGTATGGTTTTTTAATCCAGGATTAGACTCACCAAGACTCTTATCAGCATATCACCCAGGGGTTTGCAAGGAAAATATCTGTACCGTAAGCTCCAGCATGTATGAACATAGCTTCATTAACATCAACGCCTTCATCCCAGTAAAACTGCATTTTCATTAGGCATTGCACTGCTATTCACAGAGGTGTCAAAGCAGGGTTACTGCTTAATGGGCATAATATTACTGTGACACATGGAAGCCCTAATGAGACTTTTGCAACACGCTATTGCAAAAGAGCTCCAGAACCAGTTATGCCAGGAAGATTTATGTCTGAGACATCTATACCTATATGAACGGGAGATGTTTAGTTTTACAGGGGTAAAAAACTAACTCCATGTCCCTCTAACAGAAAGTGAATCAAGAGAAAAGAAATTCATCTTACACAGCAAGAAGATAAGCTGGCAAAAAAAAAAAAACAGGTGAAAAGTGAAGTCATGTATCAACCTCATGACTAGAAAGCAAGAAAGATGCAATCTGTTTGGCTTATATGTAAATCCAAAATCTCATATTTCTTTCTAAGAAGGCCTTGAAATGTGTCTCTTGCGTGCCATTATAATCTTGTACTTTGGTTCACACAGTAACTGTAAAGGTGCAGTATGTAGGCTCCACAATCTTTGCTCTCAACTATTCTAAAATCACTTTCAGTGCTTCAACCCCTCAGCACTCCTACAAGGAAAAACCTGGTGAGTCACCAAAAGCAACCAAAGTGCCCAAATACCTGTGACCTGTACAGAGCTGTGAAGGTCTTCCACCTCTGAGATTTCACCTCCCCAAGAGACACCAGCCAATTCTGAGATGGTTTAAATGCCTTCAAAACTCCAACTGATGGCTTAGAGAGCTTTCAGCTGAAATGAGGCATGCCACAGGCATCACAAGCGGAGGTTTAAGGGGGGAAAACGTCTGAATAAAGCATATGTTTGACAGCTAGACTAGTAGAGGCCCGAAACCTTTCCGTTTTAAAAGCAGTGCAATCTCTACACCACGTCCCAAGTCCGACATCCCAGGAGCATGCGAGCAGATACATCCCTGGCCTGGCAGTCTGGGCTCTGCACACTGTAACTTGAGCAGCTCCTGTAGCTGGTGGGTAAAACATAAAAAACACCATCAGCCTAATAACAGGCATGGGTTGTGCTCACATATGCTCAGCACAGGGGAGATGGTCCTTCCCTTCAAGGAGCACAAGTGATTGACATCTGGTCAATTCGTTCGCTATTAACATGCAGCCAGGGACCTGGTAACAAGAACTTTTTTTTTCTTCCTGATTTGATAGAAAAGACATTGAAACATGTTTTAATCTGCAGCACAGACTGATAAAACCAGCTGCCCAACAGACAGGCTTAATTCTCCTTGGAGGGCTCGAGAGCAGCTTTACTGCCTGCCGGATAAGTCATGTTTACAGCAGATCCTCCGAGCTGCTCAGCCTCCTGGATGAATTTAGCAATCAGACCAGAGGGTAGATCTCCAGAGCACAGGAGACGGTGGAGAAGAGATTGAGAAGAATAATTTAGTCTGTGTCAACATGGAGAGCTTGTCCAAACTTCTGGGTGGCTCATGGAAAAAAGGCAGAGAAGGATGAAACAAGGGGGATCTGCACTCCAAAACTACTTCCCACAGACCACCTTGAGAAGCCTTAATCAGCTTTGCAACATTTCCTCCTTACCATTTCAGGGCTTTAAAAATTTTTTTTTAATGTTTTTAAAAAAAAAAGGCCATGGGTATCCCTGACAGGCAGCACCACGGTGTTGCCACAGCGAGTGCAACAGTACACGGTCAGTTGGCAGGCAGAGGATTTCCTCACCACTGTATTTCTGCTAATGAGTCAGCAAGTGCCTTAACGTAAACACACCACCAGCTTGATCAGGCTTGTTACTGTGCAACTGCACCCCAGAGCAGAGCAGATGGAAGAGCTCCTGTTGTACCAGCTGATTTAATCCCACTACCCTCTAAACCACTTCCACAAAAAGCCGGCATACGGAACTCCAGCCACCATCTTCACAGAACTCAGCATCACTGTTTCCATCTTGGATGGACTGCATCAGCATTGAAACAAAATAGAGAGATCATCAGAAGAAGTTAAAAAGATGTAACTACGAGCTCGAAACAAAAACTCAGGTCAGAGAAGGGCCAGGAATCACCAGCCAGCGCAGCTCCTTCTGGGTTCTGCTGATACAAAACTGAGCCATGGCTGCAAAACTCATACATTGCTTCTCATGTGCAAAGAGAGCAGAGAACATGCCAAACAAGTTTCAGTAGGAAGGGTTGGTTTATTTGTGCTTCTCTCCCTTCTCGGGAACTACGCATCTTTTTCTCAAGCCAGTAAGAACATGTTACTGACATTTCAGCAACAGACAAAAAGCAGTACCAATAGTTCAATTCCAGGACATACTCCTCCAGTTATTCCTAATATGTTCCTTCTCCTGAAATCAAATTTGTGAACATGGGTCCCAGAGTACACACAACCACTGCAAACTCAAAAGCATAGAAACTAACAAAAACATTAATTTACCTTATGTAAATGGTTTAGGTACTCATATTCCTTAGACTTCAACATGTAAAACAACACAAGCAGATTCATACAAGAGTTAAATATGGAGTCATGGACAGATCAAGTAGGACATGGACAGATCTTCTTGCCGGGGTATTCACTGACTTCCTGAAAATGGCAAATGGCCATTACCTCAGGAAGTAAAAAGTGGTTCAAGAAGAGAAATAACACCACAAGTAAAATGAGATCAGATCCAGCCCCTTCCAACCTCCAACCTGACTCTGCCCTCTCTCTCATTTTCCAAGGCATTTCCCATCTCTGTCTGTGCCTGGTCAAGACAAGCAAGTCTGACACAGCAGACAGTCTGCTCCCGTTTCATAAAGGAACAGCAATTCCTAAAAAAAAAGCAGGGCCAAGAATAAATCCCAGTGGTCAGAATAAGTACATGAACTAAGTACACGGCATACATAAGATTTATTAGGTCTCACACTGTAACAGTACCATGAATTGTAATGGTGCCCTATTTGCTAACTGGGTATGCCTTTAAATCAATGATAAAAGTTCACTGGGCACAGAACACATATCATGAAGAGTTTCACCTGCAGTGGTTTACTTCTAGACCTTCCCAATTCACTCGTGTTAAGCCAAAAACTGGTAGAAAAAGATGGAGAAGTCCCGCAGTGTCTACAAGATGGTGAGCACAAAGGGTTGCCAAGCAATTCGGCAGACTGGGACTGCTGTACTACAACCAGTAAGCTCAGAATGCACATTAGACATGTGAGTCAGTCAGTGATCATGAGAACACTAACAGCAGGTAATTTTAACTCCAAGGATGGACTCCTTTTTTTATTTGGAACTTGTGATCTGAACCCTGAAAAATCAAAGCATTACAGAAGTGGATGCTGGTGTTGCTGTTAACAGCCAGCCTGCAAATGCTGCTGGACAAGGTGCCTTGGAGGTGAACACGGGCTGTTCCAGGCAGTCCTGTTTGCAAGTGTGCCAAAAGGGCCATTAAAGAAGCCCACAGAGATGATGCCATGAAGGGCAGGTCTGTTACCACTGGTGGTAAATGACCAAAGGAAACAACATGGAGCAAAGGGGGCAGTAAAAAAGAAAGAGCAGAAGGAAGAGCCTTCAGAGCACAAAGGCACCAGTGGCAGGTCTGGTTTTCCTTCCATTTTCCACATAAAATAATGACACATCTCCCATCACAACCTGACTCCTCTACATGGCAGGATCACCACCTCTCCTCGAGGCTATAGAAGATTTTCATATCTTACATCACAGAGCACACACAAGCCCTCTGGCGCTCAGTATATTCAGTACAGGGGACAGTGACCTTCTAAAGAGGTGCCATAACCCCTGTCCCACATCCTTCTGTGCAACCTGGCTTTCAAGACTAAATACAGGCAGTAGCACAAGCTTGTTTGCTGCGGTCCACAAGCCTCTATTGCTCATTTGAACCAACACCACCACATCATCTAACCCAAAATGACACCAACACTTTGAGTTCACAAGCAGACACTTCCATCTAACACTATCTTTGGTGCTGGCTTCTCTGCTGGGAGCATGTCTCCAGTGGGAAAAGCACAGTAAACAAATTTATTTGCACAAGCCTTTGGAGAGCTTTGAAAGTGAAGCAATATTCAGTCACAATCAGTGTGCTCCCAGTTAAAGTACAGCTAAATGGCCCTGCAGCCACACATTGTCTCTTAAATCACTAATTTCCTGATACATCAATAATGTGAATACAACAAAAGAAAAGATATGAAGTCATAATAATCTTGCCCTTTTAAACACACACGGTATTTGCTGGTCCTGCATCCCAACTGCAGAAACTTTCCTGGGATTACTAGGGAAACAAATAGATGGAAATGTTAGTTCCAAGGTCTACATATTTTTTCCATGATGAAAAAGGTCCCTCCAGGGCTGGTTCAGACACAAACTACAGGAGATGAGGAACGTCCTGGCTAATGCCCAGGGGTCTGTTCACATTCACTGCATGTTCCTTAGTACATTTGCCTACGGTATCTCTTATTTCACAACAGGTTCTTCTATTTGTACAAACCTCACTCAACCTTCATTTGCCGAGGACAAACAAAACTTAATGGAACCCCCCAGAGTTCCCAACAAGCTCTTCCAAGCACAGCTCTTCCTTTATTTCTCTTGTTGTACAAGAGACTTAAGGTGACCAACTCACATGAGCTGTCTGGGAAAACAGTGATCTGCTCTGGCATGCAGTGCAGGCTGCAGGTCTTGGAGGGACCATTTCTGCTAGAAATCTCATGATGCTCAAAGGCAGAGGCCTCATAACGAGAGGCTGGAAGGTGGCGATGGGATTTTGCAGCAGCTCTGAGCCCTCACCACCAACAGTGGCTCTGCTGTGCATTCAGGATTATTGATTATCCTCTCCTAATCCCATGATTGAATGCCCGGAGCAAAAGAAAAAAAAATGTATTATACACAGATAGATAGCTATTTAAAATCATTAACAGAGATTTATATCTCTGAGCTAGTCTTCCGTTCTCTGGGGAAACCAGACAGCTGCATAGTAAGAGACTGAAAGCTACAATAAAATGAAAAGAAAGAGTTTCAATAAATCATTAACCTAAAGCTTATAATGTTTATGTGCAATGTCATGTCCCCAGAATCTACAAAAGCAAATGCGTAACTTTTTGTTTTTATTTTATCAACTGTTAAACTGCCATGTAACTATCACAGAAGATTGAAGCTTTTTTTTTTTAAAAAGCGTTGAGCATCAGGGACTGCAGTTTCTTGTCAAGGAAGTGATGAATACTTGAATGCCAATCCGTATTTTGCAAAAGGAACTGGAGATAAAATATATGCAAATAAAGTTTTGAGGGTGAGGCTGTTCACTTTCTGCTGATGATCCAACATGATTTGGACACTAGATGTGTCCAAAACTTCATTAACAAGGCAGTTCTGCGACATTATTTTTACCAATTCTGATCCATCTTCCCTTATTTAGTCTTCTTCCAGTACACTCCACCCCTCCATTTCCAAGTATATGATATATACAACAAGGTAAAGGCAGCAGCAGAGCCAGTTTGAGGCTCCTCAGCAATGAGGGAAAGTTCTGTGAGCTGTGGCACTCCTGCCATGGGAGGGGAGGACAGGCAGAAAGCCTGGAAGAAGGCAGACTCATTTCAGGAGCAGAAGGAATTTTTCAGGGTCAGCAGTCGCTTTCCTACCCCCTCCCTTGCACGCAGCACTACTCCTTCCCCAGCCAGCCTTGCTCTACCTCCCCAGCCCCAGAACAGCTGGGGAGATGGGAAGCCCAGGGCTGGGCACTGCTACGCAGGCACAAAGGGCAGAGGAGGAAAAGGATGGCCCTGCAGACATCCCTCAGGGACACCAGCTGATGGCAGATGCAGACAGCTGTGCCCCAATGTCCTCCCCGATAGGCTGGGGCAGGTGCGCAGAGAGGGGCAGCTGCAGCCCAAGTGGACGCGTGGCCATGTCCCCAAGACTGAGCAGTGACCAAGACAAGGGGCAGCTAGCGTTGCACCAAGAGCAACGTGTCTGCGTGATCTCTCTGTTAAAAGCTCCGCTCTTCCCACTCTGGGTAGTTCCATAAACACCGCTGACATTTTCCAGCCTTGCACTCTCACAATCTACAGGCACAGACCCTTCACCTCTCCCTCTGAAGTTCTACTACAGCCACCAGCATAGAGGAAGGAGGAATCAGCCTCAGGAATTTTAGGGATCCAAATAACTATATGAAACCTTGTTTCCATTTTTTAAAAGAAGAATAGAGCAGTAAAGCTCTCTGCTCCCTCAGGCTTGACATTCAAAAATTAGCATTTGTTTGTTTTACAGAACAGGACTTGCTCTATTCAATTTAAACCCAATCTGTTAATCTAGAAACAAAAGCAAAAAAAAATCTGAAATTATGACTAAGGGGGATTTCAAGAAGCTTACACTTTACTGTGTTTTTCTGAGATTTTAAGAATAGAGTCTTACATTTATTCTACTGTATTTCCTCCTGGCACAAATGCAAAACTCAAAGCTGCTGTGCTGCTTTTGTCTGCTGCTGCTGCTGATGTATACTGTAACTATGCGTTTAATCCAGCCTGGGAGGGCTGCTCTTGAAGCTGTAATTTGAAGCAGGATTTCCAAAATCTTGATCATACGAATCCGTGAGCAAATCTATCAACTGCTCTATGCAAACCCTCAAATTACTGCTATGCTCAAGTCCTTGAAGTCCACCAAATTAACAAGCTCTAGCCCACATGACTAAGGTTCACAGAAGTTCAACCCCAGCTTATGTAAGAGACAGAATTGGTGTGTTTGCCTTTAAAAAAACCCACCAAGAGAAATACTAGGGTCAGCAAACATGCTGTGCAATATTTAACAAGAAAAAGCTGTGACCTTAACAGGATTTGCAGCCTAAAACTGCTCCTGAAGGCAACAAACATGACATGATCATTCTGACAGCTGTGACAAATTAGGTTTCATTTGCCTGAGAGCCAGCCATGTTCATTTAACTGCAATTACGGGCACATCATGATCCCCATGCTGGGGAATGCACCCAGCCATCTAGCCAGACAGCAGAACAAAGCATCTTCTGCAGATGAACCTCTTCAAATGCTTCTTCTGTAACAACACCAAGTCTTCAAAAACAAACACTTGTTAACATGCACCAGTAGCTTCCCAGGTGTTTATCGTGGTCCCTCAGCTCTTTTTCAACCAGTGGAACAACAAAATCTGGTTCTGATGCGTTAAATTTGGCATCCCTTCCCTGCATGCCTGGTTGTCAAATGCAGTGCTTGCAGGAGAACATGCTGTTTATAGGTATTTACTGTCTAGTCCAATCCAGGAGATTTGAAAATTGTTGCATCCAGCCTGAAATACTATTCTGAAAGACTAAACATATACCTTTTTTTTTTTTTTGTAACTTGTCTTTATGCCTGAGAGCATATCTGGACCTCGTGATTTTTAGAGCAAAATTCTGCATACTTATCTATAATTTCATAAAAACCCTTTCCTTATCTGCTTATACTTCAGCCCCACCAAAGAAGAAAGCTTCAGTCTATTACAGATGCACCATTTCAACATATTTAGTTAGTAACTTAATTTGAAGGAAAAAAAAAAACCACCTCTGGGATGTGTCCATCAGCTTCCTTGATAATTCCTAGGTAACACATCCACAGCGAGTCTAATCCATTTAGATTCAGAAAACATCATTAATTTTTTCTTTAAGAGAACATTTCTTTATTCCCAAGCAGGACTTTACAAGCCTATGCATTCAGTAGGCAGGAATGCAGGAGCCCTGGTCTGTCTGTCTGTCTGTTTGCTGCTGAGGCACCAGCTGCCAACAGTAACAGGTGTTTTCTGGTTTTCTTCTCAAGAGAAAGTCCTAGGCGCTATCTCCAGTGGAATGCAAAACACCAGCGTGGCACGTAGGGCCCGGCACGGAGCCGCATTCCTCTCAGAGCACACAGGCAACACAACCTCCACCGCAGCACCGCTATCTCGGATGCTTTCCTGGGGAGTGAGCTGAGTTTGGGTATATGCACTCGTAACATTCAGCCCAATCATCACCTCATGACTGCTTTTTTTTGCAAGGAAAAGCTTGCTTATCAACAGCTGTGGAGCACAGTACATTCACAAAGTACAACATTAATTAACAGGACACAGTTGGCTGTTAGTTCACCGAGGCTGAAGGCTCTGCCCTGGCAGTACCTAGCTTCTAGTCAATGTTTCTGTGTAGGGAAAATCTTCAGAATTTATTTTCAGTAACAATTATTTTTATTTTCAAAGTTTTCAGTGAGGCAACTGAGCAAAAATTTCTGAAAATAAGATGCGCAGGAGAAAAATGCAAACAGCAGAATTAAGAAAAATAAGTGGTGAAGATGAGGAAAAATGTGGAAATAGATTTGTGATAAAAAACTGCGAAATAACCCATGACCAAAGCAAACAGCCATGCAACATGCCACCAGCATCTTCTGAGAAATACTCAGCAGTGAGGCATCACACAATGCAACGCAAATTTCGAATGAAATCAAGTTTTCTTCTGATCTTCAAAGTCTAGTAAATGCATTAACCTTTACTCACTCTGTGTAGTCCTACATATCTACAGTGAATTAAGCTAAATATGGGCTTAAATAACTGTAAGATTCCATCTTAGACTGCATGTAAGAGTGATTTTTCTCATCCTATTGCACACTGGGCATTTTTAGACAGCAGTTTTCTTATGGTAGGGACTGACAACAGCACCTAACATACTGCAAATGAAAATGTGATACAAGCAACAAAGCAGCCACCCAAAATCTAGTCATACTGCTCATGTTTACAATGTAAAAAGTTATGTTTATACTGATAAACACAGCTTTTGAAAAGGTTATTTCCCTCCTCCTCTGCAAACAGAAAAGGTTAACTTCATCATCTGCTGCACACACGTCAAATATCATGCAAAGGAAGGAGCTGCAGGGCACAGCCCCATGTTCCTCTGCACCAAAACACCTCTCAGAGGACCGCAGCAAAATGCCCAGAAAACCATCCTAGTGTTCTACTAACCTGCCTCAAACTCCTCTGCCACAGCCCGCTTCCTTAGTAGACTCAATTTTAACATCAAGCCTCCGAGTTACAGTTTATGGACAAGTCCTCAGACCACTACATCCAGAGGTAAAACCCAGCTTACCTTTTTGTTTAGTGAAGTCCTTAAACATGAAGTGACAAGAGAGTTCCCTCCTCTGCCTGCTTTCAGATTAATCCCACTGATACAGCAAAATCACAAAAATATAGTAATTCAGTCATAAATGAGTGCTGTACTGCTAAGAGCCGAGTCCAGCTCGGCTTTACTCTAATTTCTTGAATTATTTATATGTATTTTTTTTTATTGATAGCACAGGCACATCAGCACTGTAACTGTAAATACAGCAGCACTCACAAGTTCAACTGCTGCTTATGAGGTGTATCAGCAAAGTTCAGAACAACCATTTCATCCAAGGGCAGGCAAGATGCTCAAAATGTAAGAGGTCATTTTAGCAAAGCCCAGAGATGCAGCAGCCATAGCTCCTTTGACAGTTGCCTGGCAACGCTGTGTTATCTTTTATTCATTTATATTATTTTTAATACTTATACTTATCCCCAGGTCTCACCAAGGGCTCACTCTAAAGTGAGTTCAGCATTTTCAGTCATTGGGGATGTCGGTTTGTTTACTACAGATTTTCTGGAAGCAACTGAGTTCTGCCAAAAAGAGCACAGAACACAAGGGCTTTCCAAGGCCAGATTCTGGAATGGGCTGTTTGCTCCTTCCGGCCTCAGTTTTGCATCACATCGTGCGCTTTGTCAGGATGTTTCTCACCAAGTACCTCTTAGGACTGCTACCTTTTGTCAGCATCCAGCCAGCCACTCAGTGCATGCCATGAAGACATGAGCTGCACAGATTCTGTGAGCTAAAAATACCAGTTAATGGGAAGCTACTGCAACATTAAAAGCATTTTTATTCTTAAAAAAATTCAAGTTTATTCCCCTGTCAATAAAAACAAGGCAAACTTAGAATTCAAGAGGATCTTGATTTGCCACTAGGTTTTCCAAATGAAAGAAAAAAAATGTTCAATTATTTATTTCTGGAGAGAGAGATCTCCCCTTGTCCCACTTCCTCACTTAAAGAAAAAGAAAACATAACCAGTGTCCACACAGAAAACACGCTAAAGCCCTTTGGGGATGTTTTGAAGAAGCTATTTAGAGTAAGGAACATGGGCATTCTCTATCCTTCTATTTATAATGAGGCTCCACCATCCCCAGGAGCAAAAGCAGAATGAAAATGGGTCACATATCTAATTAGCACTATTGAAGCGTGAAGCCTAAACATCCCTGAAATGTAATAGATTTCTTTTTTTTCAATAACTTCAGGTTCATTAGAATATCCCACAGTCACCTATGTCACCTGTGTCAGAAGCTTTAAAAAAGGGTACCATAAAGCAGGCACGTATCAGGCATCACGCTGCTTTACTGCTGGGGAAGGGGAGACAGTGCTTTAGACAAAATCTAATCTATTAACTAAAAAAATGAAGCAGTCAGTTGGTCTAGCACAGCCTGTTCTTTAATCACTTTTTATTGTAAAAAAACCCCAAACAAAACAAACAAAATAACACAATCCTCTTGACTACAAAAACTATGCAGAACCACTAGCATGGATGTGGATGAAGCACGTTCAAGGAGAGCAGCTTCTAAAGCAGACAAAAGGACAGAAACTGGTGGGTTCCAACTCTTCCTCCCATCAAAGATGCCACGCTGCCCCATGCTTTGCCCTCTCCTGCATGTTTATTAGGAAGCCAGTGAGGGCTCTGCAGCAAGTCCCCCGCAGCTCTGCTCTGGGCTCTGCTCCTCATCCACACCTCTCTCCCACACGGCACCCAAGTGTCAGACAGCACCAGGCACACGGGGCTGTCACAGGCAGCGTGTCTGAATTACAGGTGTGTGCACTGGCAGAGAGCTGCTCCTCCTGCTTGCCCAGAGCAGGCACAGGGGATTGCATGGGTGGGTGGAGGGAAAGAGAAGCAGCTGCCAGCTTTTCCTCGGTGTGTTCACAGCACACATGGCTCAAACCCACAAACTAGGCTGCCATACTTTGCTTTCCCCTCTGCTTCCAAACCCAGCTCCTTGCTTTCGCCTCCCAGGGCTCGCTTTAACTCCTGACAGGCTCAGCCTCCTGCACTCAGCACCCAAAATTTCATTTGCTTTGGGCAAGACGGATGCCAGTGAAGCTGTGGGTACCCAGCAGCTCAGGCCATCCACCTGAAAAGACATCCAGGGAAGACTTTCTCATGCAAACTCACTCTCATTGTGAGCAGCACTCTGCACTTCGTTTCAATCAAAGTCAACAAGCCATAAACACCACTCACCCGTGAGGGTTTGGAAGTCACTACAGCCTCCTGGGAAAAAAAAACCACTATGAAAAAAATCAGAGGGGTGAATTAATTGAGCCTGCAGCTGTCTGCTCTACATATCAGACGTCACAAAGTTCATGTTGCTGCACAGGATTTTTTTTTTTTTTACAAGGGATGAGCAGGCGAAAGCAGTGCAAAAACCAGAACAAAGTGTTTACTCTGCTCAGCCATGACTATGCTTTCACCCCACAGGCGACTACGTCTTTTGCAGGACTTGGCTTACGAACACTGTGATGCATCCTTTGCACAATTCTGCAATTCTGTTTATTACAATGCAAAGCTTTTTCCTTTTATCCTTTTTGTTTAACTTCTTTTGTTACAGTGGAGAACAAGGGATGCCACTGCATAGGAGTGAAACACACAGTATATTATTTGGTTTTATCTAGTAACTTCTTGATCTACAAATGAAAACAAAATACACTCAGATATAGAAACATATATACAAATGAGGATTTTTTTTTAATTGCATGACATGGTCATTCACAAACCCCCAAGCTCTCCAAAAGTGCTCAGGTGCAACCGAAGTTGTAAGTAAAGCAGAGCAAACAGTGATGGATGATCAATATCAATGGTGGAGATCAGCAAAGGCTGGAGATCACTGATCCAGTGTCTCAAGACCAGACCTTACATTATCACTTCCGGGGTAATAATCATAGTTTTTATCACTTGCTGTTGGTACATTTTCAATTACATCAGGAAAAATACAGCTTATAACAAAAGATATTCTTCACAATTTCTTATGCAACCAGAACTTGCTCTGGCTGCAAGGAGACTTAGACACTAGAAATCTCTAACTGGTTCAAACTGTATAATGCTTGCTGTACCTTATTTTTTTGCCCCAAAGTAAATTGTCCAGCAATTTCCTTAAGTGGCTCCAGAAGTCCTGACACCATTTCTTGAGAAGCTCAGCTTTCACTGAGGCTCTCCCTCACCAGCCTCAGCAGCTCACTTCAAACACAGTTCCCAAAATGTGGCCGCCTCCTTAAATATCCAACTGGAAGACAACTGTGATGTGCTTCCCACCAGGTTTGATACTGGGACCCCCAGGCTGTTAGAAGTGCCTTTCCGGGGATCAAACCTGTGCACCAAAGCAGCATCCTGCAGCCTGAATTGCACGTCTGAGGTTTCCCACACACGGCAATGGACACAGCCTGCGAGGAGCTAGAAACAGCATCCAGAGCCTCCACCACCAGAAAGCCCCATTTACTATGGAAATAGAAATAGCAGAGGGGAGGCTTTCAGTGGAAAATGTGATGAGAATAGAAAGCAAGAGAGTAAAAGCCCTGTCAGCACATTTCATAGACAGTCTTTTTAATGAGGAGATAAACAGATAAAGCTTTCAATCCATGTGTGGAAGGGTTTTTTTTAATTTGAAAAGAAGCTAACCAAGCACACAGGATTCAATATAAAACAAAGGCAGAACAAAACATTTTTTGACAAGGCCTGAACAATATGAAAATGGTCAGTTCTACTGCCACAGAGGAACCAAAGGTCTCCTTCACTCCCTACCCACCCTGTTTATTTTCATATATTATCTTTTCCTTTCAGGTAGGTGACTGTGCAGTGAAGTCAACAAATATATACAAAAACCATTCCCCCAGTCCTGTGTGGGCCCCCCAGCTTTGCTGCAGCAGCACTGCAAGTCAGGGCAAAGATTAGGAGGAAGCTAAGCTTCCCTGCTGGAGTCAGCTCCATACCACACAGCATGGATCCAGACCTCCCCAGATGTCAGAGCTCCACCAGCATGACAAGAGTTTGTTCCTATTACATGGTTCCCAACTACAGTATCTGCCATCCTCTACAACCATTTGACGTGCAAAGAGGGTGCCCTGCCAATAACTTGCTAACTGTTTCTTAATCTGATGCAACACATTTAAATCTGGTGTGTAAGTAGAAAGTCAATGTTCAAAAATCAGCCTGAAGCTATTAAGAAACGAGAGAGATTTCTTCACGTGAAGATGGTTTTAAGCAGAGAATTCAAAAAGCATGGGATGGGACCCAGAAAAGCAACTTTGCAAAGGAAAACTCTCTCTTCACATGCCACGCAGCAAAAGCAGAATTCTCTCCCATCACAGTTTCTTCCATCATAACCTGGAACAGTAACCTCAGACTGGGAAACGGGGTGTGTGTGGCAGCTGATCTCCAGTGGCCCCTTCAATGTCCCCTCCCCTTGCTGCTGACACCCATCCTTTGGATGGAGTCTTCAAATGAGTTCTCTCCCATGCACAAAGACAATGAAAGCCAGCAGCCTCCAGTGAAAGGCTTTATATCCTCTTTATATTTTCCATGCTGTGCTCTCCTGGGTAGCTTCCAATAACTTCACATTTCATATGTGGCATTTTCAAAGATAAATGATTTAGAGGGGCTTTCTGCACAACCTGCAAGTACCACCATAGCTTTATCCCTGCTCTTCTAAGAAACTCCATGAAAACATATAGCTAAGGACTTTTCCCTAGACAGGTTGTACACACACCTATCCAAACCCCAAACCTAAAAATAGAAACAAACCTGTTTAATATACAAAATCCAACTGACAGTCATACTCAAAAGGAGATAAATATTGTTTGGGAGTGTTATGTTTCAGAGACTGTATTTCAGGTTAGCAGATGATGACTGTATCCTAAAGAATCAACCACAGAAAACCATTACAAACACATGTACGCTTAAATATGAGACTCTGCTCCCAGATATTTTCAACAAACTGCAAATTTACTGAATATTCAGCCATCCTGAATAGTCCCCAGGGACCATTTTCTGTGTAAATATTCAGGATTTGGAAGTGTCAGCCTGTAGGAAGCAGCACAATCCTGTAACCTGTTACCCAGGTTGTACACAACATGCAATTTAAAACATGTAGGTTTTTATTTTGAAGCAGTAAAGTAAGGCTAAAAACTTCCTCCTGCAGATAGTTATTAATATGGAAAAGTAAAATTTAATCATTGACTACATGACAGATGAAATAAAGTCTAATGTGGTTTCTAATTTATAACAGCTGGGCCAAAATTATCTCCAGACATTAAGGGTCACGACCAGAGCAGCAACTGCACCACTGCAGCCCTCCAGAGGGGTATTTCAGACTCCTGCACTGCAGGGCTGATGGTCCCTGTCTCCCTGTACAGTAGAGCCTGTTTTCAGAGCTGCAGGTACAATAGCCTAGCACAGGGCTGTGCCTGCAGCATCACTGTGCAGGAAGCCTGGGTTGCTCCTTGTTTTCCCAAATGAACATGCCGTGATACGTGACTTTGTGTGTCCTCCTCACTGGGCAGGGCAGTCTGAAGACATCCACCCCAACTCTCCCCCTCTCATCTGAGTTTGTTCAAATAGCCTGTAAGAACTGTGTTCTTCCCAAACGGCAGTGTAAACAAACATCTCAGTTTGTTTTATAAATTCTTGCTTTCTTGCTTCTATTTAGCAGAAGCGAGCAGGGTCAGATTAACCAGAGTACCAAGGAAAGCAACAAATTCATCCCCACTCAGGCTTCCAAAGCTGAGATTTGAACAGCCTGCCCAAACGTTCTAGGCACAAAAGCTTCCCATTCAAATCACGGAGACCTCATAACAGGAATTCCTATGTGAAATTCTGGTCTGAATTGAGAAAGAGTTCAGGTAAGATAAAGAGAGAGTGTGTTTTCAAAAACCTCCTCAAAATACACATGCTCTATGAATAGATGCAAAAGTAAATATATCTACTTAGGACTACAGATGGATACATCCAATGATTGCTCTTGAGATCACAGAGTAAGCCCAGATGAAGGCAAAACTGCAAAATTAAATACTCACAGCAAGGTCAACCATCCTATTTTATTATAATAGTAGGCCAATACAACATGAAGCATGATTGCTCTTTTTCTTGCATCTGAACCCTAACTTTCAAAATACACCCTGTACTGCCTTCCTCCAACACCTGTTTTTAATTTGTACACTGACTCTGGTATTGAAAAATCTGCATATGCTACTTAATTTTTTAAGAAAGGAATTCAACAGTTAAGCACTTTTTTTAACTGGGTATTTCAGCTGGTCCAGAGCATTCACCGCTTACTCCTATCAACAAAGGAACTTTTTAACGGACTTCAGTCCCACTCACTTTCATGGTATACTTTCACAGCAAAGAAGTTTCTACACAGATGGCAAATTTCCAGCATTTGCTTTCAGGCTGCTTATCATGAAAAATACAGATATATTCCTTAAATACTATATGAATCAGAGCCAGAACTCAAAGCCAGAAATAATTACCTTCTCTGGACAACATTCAGCAACCCATTCCCTTCTTCCCCAGCCTTCCAGCTGTCTTCAGCACAAGCAGCCATCCTCCTTCTTTTAATTGCCCATTCGTTTGTTTCTTGTGGTTTAGTCTTTTCCCATTTTTCTCCTCATCTTTCCCGCTCCAGCTGTTTCCAGGAGTCATAGATGGCTCCATCCCGCAGGCTTTTTGCTCTCTGCACTCCGCTCAGCTTCCTCCTGGGGGACCAAAGTCCCACTGAAATACTTTTGTTGTGATCAGCTGGAGTGAAGCATCCTCAACCACTAAATAAAGTATCTGTGTTTTCAGTATTCTCAAACATAAACATAAAATAAACAACTTAATGTGGATGACTCAAATTAGCTCTTCTTTTCAGTCTTGTTCCCACTCTTTAACATCTTGGATTGCTTCCATTTTTTAATGAGGTTCAGGCATTACTTTAAGTGAACCACTGCTGAAAAAAGGTCACAAAGCCCCCTCTAGCCCCATTTCCTGATTGCTGGAGACACGACCACCCAAATGATAGACCCAGCCATGGGGGGGCTGCTTTCTGCTTCTCAACTCTTTCTCCAGATCCTTACTTTCCTTCTGAAAGCAGCAAAGATGGCTCTTTCCATCCATCTTCGCATTGAAGGTGAGTTTGGGTTTTTGTAATACTAGTATCTCCCTATTTGACACGTGTCCTGTTGCTTTGTTCAGACTTTGCCTTCTTTCCACTAGTCTAACCTTACCAGTGACTCAAAATCAGTGCTTGCATTCTGGTTTTCAACTTCTTCTTTCCTTTCACCAGGCTTATGCTATTTCAGCTTTCAGAGACTGACTACACTGAGCTACTGATGTGTCAGCTACAGTCTCAGGTTGTCCTGTCCAGCTGTCAAAGCTACCCCAGTAAGCCACAACATACACCATCATGATTTTTCTCTATTGAGCTCACTGTTCATCTGTCACATACAAATACATGTCTGTCTGTCCTCACAGCTTTTGCTGTGCTCAAGTCAGTTGTGGCCCATCATATTGATGCTGTTATCATGGTTATTTATATATTTTATATATATATATATATATATATAAAAGGGTTTTTTTTATATATGTATTAAAAAAATATATATAGACTATTTCCACCATATACACTGCAAGTCTGCGGAGGAGGAATCTATCACTGGGTTCAGCTCTGTACAATCTTGACTCAATACCAGCCACAAAGTAACCCTACATTTATTAAAAGGTAGCCACAAAATAGCACAAAAATATTCCCAAATATTATTATAACTGAGAATACTCCCAACTATTTCATAAAAAACATTCCCTGTCTAATTGCTGCTTTTTCTTTGGAAGGCAGTCACTAATAGCAACACTGATACTAGCATATGGAGCAGACTGCAGCATTTCAAAGTTGCCAACAAGTTTAAACAAACAAATTGCAGAAATTAAAGTTTAAGTAAAACTTTCTTCCCAGAAACAAATACTGACACTGGATACAAAATATGAAAATGCCAAGCCAATACAAACACCAAAGGAGACAAAACAAAACCAGGCAGGAATTCCATTCTGGCCTAAGTGACGGCAGTTTTGTGCCTGGATCACAAAGGAGCGGTTTCACTTCTCAAAAATTAAGTGTCTGTACCCTCAGGTAGGCAGTGAAGCACCTGGCAAGGCTGGGGATGATGATGCACAGCCCTGAGCTCCCTCTGCCCAGTGACTCACCAGGGAGACACTCGCCAGATCTTCTCAGTTTCTTAATTGTTTCACACAGGGCAGACTGGCAGTTCCTGGAGGTAGCTTTTCCTAGTAAATATTATGCCAGGAGATCACAGACTCCACGAGTGGACAAGGCCTTGGAGGCAAAAACCTGGGTATGCAACTTCAATGAGAGACTTCTTTTCACGTGACCTACAGGATTAGCCATAATCCTGGTGTGACTAAATATGTTATTTGCCATCTTTACTGCCCATGAAGGAAAATTTAAGGACACCCCTATTTCTTTTGCTATTCCAGGCCAGCAAAAGACTGGACTGGAGATAATATGCAATACATTTAAGCCCTATTTCACAACAGCCAGTTACTTTTTTCCCTTGTTTGGACAGATGCTGAAGTAAATAACTGTCAAGACATTAATAAAAAGAGTAATCCAACTACCAAAAAATTAATAAAAAGCAATCCAGGCATCCTCAGTATTTCCTCCCAACAAAAGGCATTCTGTAGTCCTCAGCGCCAAGCGAACTGCTGCCACAGACTTAAAAAGCACCACCATTTGCTGATGCAGACACTGCATAGGCAGAAGGGAGCCCTCTTCGCAAGGAGGCTTTCCAGATACCTAACAGGAGCCATTCGAATTAAAGCACCCATAACAAAAGCACCCCAATCTTGAACCAATGTCACTAAAGTTCCAAAAAACTGCAAAACAGCAAGCTCAGGCTGAAGTAAACTATTGCTACAAAAGGCTGCTTTAAGAGCATGCTGAATGTAACAGCGAATTTTTTGAATTTATTTTGCTACAGGACACAATCACTTCGGACAAACATTAATTTGACCACTGCAAATAAAGAAGCAAGCAATAATGCAGATCACAAATAACCAAATCTTATTGCATGACCTTTTCAATCAGATGCTACATAGCAACTCATCTCTGTGGCAGATCATTGGTATCATCACGGTTGCTCCATCAGATACTTCCTACAGTCCAGTCTAATATTACATCAGCAAGTCAAGTGAGGACACAGACATTTGACTTTCTCCTTTAATTGAGACTTTGCAAAAGAGGAGCAATTCCTTAAGGCTTTTTTTTCCCCTGCTCAAAGGAGGCCATCACATTCACACCTAATTATCTGAACCACTTACGAGCCCTAAGTGGTCCAGGACCAGGTTGTCTCAAAGACATTCCCTATGGGTAGTTTTACACTACTTGTGCAAAGTAGGGCCTGCGTATTCAGTGTGGAACCAGAAGCACCTCACCTAGATGTTTTCATTCTAACAGTCAGTACACAACAGACTGGCTTCAGTTCCTTCTGGCCATATTTTCTAGAAGTAACTTTCAGAACTTTATACATTCAGGCTTTGCCTCAGCCCGAATGCCACCGGCCGAGCAGCTTCGGTGCACACAGCTAAGTGGCGGACGTGAAGCCAATCACTTCAGGCAGCCAATCACTGAAGCCAAATCACTTCCACCATCACTGAAAGACCATCCAGACAGCACTGAAAACCAGGGCTGTAAGAACACACAGGCTCCTGAGCCTGGGCAGATACTTTTCAACTTAATTGCTTTCCCTGTTCTTCAGATTGCCCCAAAGCAATCTGTCCCAGCCTGCATTCCTTCAACTGCTTGCTCATGTTAAGTACCTGCTTACTTAGCTGTCCTCAGTCACGTACACAGCTTGCACAGCTCCCTGCCCACGCTCTGCCTTGCCTGGAAATAAAGCAGCTCCTTCTTGAGCTGAGTTTGAGTAACATTACACTTCACCTCACAGATGAAAACAAACTCACACAGAAGGTCTGACAGGCCACAAGACAGTTTAGTGGAGGGGAAAAGAGCACCTAGGGTAAAAAGGCTAAACTGCCCTATAAAACCACTCTGCAAACTTGTACGAGGAAACTTCTGTAAAGTATTTAGAGGATTTAAGCAATGAGAAGTCACATGCCTAAATAACCCTGTGAAATTTTACCCTCATGCCAAGGCTTGATGGTTTTAGCCTTACATTACAGCATAGTTGTCTTCTTGCATAACTGCAGGCTGAACCTGGGAAGGAAAATCAGCTGTGCTCTACCCGTATCTAAAAGGAGGAGACGCTGTGTTTACTTGCCCAGGTCCAAAGAGCCTCACAGAAGGCCACACTGGTAGCTCCTATCAGAAGCCCTAGGATTTCCTCAGTATACATTGGTCCATTATCTGTTTTAATCAATACCATGAAATTGGGCATTGTGCTTACAGGACAGACACTGGCTGCACAGCAGGCTGCTCTCCAGTGCTCCCAGCAGTCTGAGCAAGGTATAAAATATCAACTGTTACCCATTTCTGTCCCTGATAAAGCTCCCGAGACAGGAAATCAGAGCATCCATGCCTTTGCACTTTAGGATGGTGGAGGAATGAATCTTTCAAACGCATGCAAAAGATTGTTGTGGTTTTTTTGGTTTTAATTATTAGCCTCACATGGCCATTTCTGCCAGAGAGACTGGAATAAACCAGATGCAGGAATTAAATTCAGTTTCACTTCTCCCTTGCTGCTATTCAACACTAAGTCCTGCTATTAGTCCTATGTAGAAACTTTATTTTTCATAGAAATGCCTGGATCTTCATGGCCATGCATAGCACCCCAGTGGCCACAGCAGCTAAACAAAGGACCACCAAAGCAGAGAGAACATAAAACTTTGGTACAGCTAACATAGAACACATCAGGCATTTTAACAAGACTAAACAACAATAGCTACAGCAAAACCCAATCTTGTGCCCATTTATCACTGCCTGCATTTAAGTCTGTTGCAGCCTGTCAAGTATCTGGAAGCTCTTCCTGCCATCTGTTTCCTTCCTCCAAGGGTGCTGAAGTTTTCCAGGACTGCTGGCTCTGTCTCTCTCTCTCTCACACACACACTAAAGTCTTTATTTCTGCGAATCATAAGAATTATTTTCTAAGAGGGCTATGAATTTTGAACCTGCCTATGCAGAGTGTCATGTGCTTGGATTGTTAGAATTCATGGTTGCCTGTCTCCACCTCTTCAGAGTAACACCAAAATTTCTTTCTCCCACTGTTTCTTTGTGGACTGGTAACACCAGCCAGTTAAAATGGCAAGAACTTACCAAGCTGTTTCCAGAATGCAGTGGCTTGCTGCTCCCACAGAAAGCTGTCACAACAATTACCAAACCAATTAACAACAAATAAGCAAAGGGACAGATTTGTAGAAAGACTTGCTTGAGTTTCAGTGCTGAGTGGGAGTCTTATTGCTGCCCTTTGAACACCAGAGTTTACAACAGATTGTAAATGGTACCTTTTCTGCAGCGCTGAGATTCCAGCAGATGAGCATCTGCCTCCTTTCTGTATGTAAATACTGCCCTTTTCCTCACCTCCTACAGAAGGCACCTATGGATTTTACTGTCTCAGGAAAAAGACTGCCCTAAATATTTGAGCATCCTTTCACAGTTTTACAGCAAATAGCCCTAAATGTCCATAAACATCTATTTGTACTTCTGAAAAAGTCTAGTTTTACCATAATGCAGAAGTTATATTACATAGTTATCTGTCCTTACACCAAAAAAACCCTCGGGACTTTAAATTCTAAGTAATACTCTAGCAGAAACAGTGAATTAAAATTAAAAATCCCTTAAATAATTTACTTTCTGCAGCTACTAGCTTTGATAACCAAAAACCAGGGATGGGCTGGCTACCTAGCATTCATTTTACTTTTTGTTTTATATTGCAGCCCTCTTGCAGAAGGAGGATGGGATTTCTCACAGGAAACCTTTTTTATTTTGAACCTGAGCCTAAACTTGTAGTAGAACATTTACGTTAAGAACACCATTGCAAAAGAGTCAGCAGAAATACTCTGGTGTTAATATCAAGTTTGGAAATAATGAGTAAAAATCTCTAATTTAGAGTATATTTTGCAATCGAACTTCAGGAAGCAAAGAGGAACACACACAAAAAATGTCCTGCACCAGGTGCATCCCCTCCATTTAAGAGTTTTAATATTAATAATAATGTCTTTACATAATCTCCTGGAAAATACCATACCAATCTGACCTACATGTTTTAAATAACCTGTTGCTTCTACTTTATGGAGAAGCTGGTATTAAACCATTAAGCTAATAGTCAGAGCTGGCTACTGTTTGGGTTTTAATAAGATCTGGTGCAGTTGATAAAACAAGAGAGAGTTTTGCAAATGGAAGCTTTGCATGAAAGCCTGGTCATGGTAACACCAACTCAATTTCCACTCCGAAAATAACAGCCATAAAGCCAGCACACTAAGCTGATTTCCTCCATCTACAAAAAGATATCAATATCCACCTGTATTCCAACAGGTTGTGCAGGCAAAGGCATTTACAGAACAAATATGTTTCTCAGAAGTATGCTCTGTTGTTCATATAACGAGAGATGAGCCTCATCCCAATTCCCCATGTTTTGAATACTGAAGACTTATGCAGCATGAAGGACCATGGGCCATCCTAAAGCAAAAAACCAGCAACAGAATTCAGCACATCTGCCTCCAGAAACTGTAGAAGTGCATGTAGAAGCCAGTGCTGAAACATTTCTAATTGTGAAATTGTGTAGGAAAACTGGGAGAAGACTGTGTTGTCAGACAAAAGGGAAAACAAAATCCAAGCATTCTTTGAATTAACTCCAAACTGCCAGGCACTGCTTGCCTCCCTTTTTTCACCCTTACAAGCTCCCCACTATGAAAGAGTAGCGCCCACGCAGCCATCCCTCTGTGCCTGCCCTCATAGCAGTACCAAGGGTGTTTGTATCCTCTAGGTCATCGCTCCAGCGTCATTTCTTTCCCAACTACAGAAAATAGCAGCAATTCACAAGATCTCTAAATAGAACACCGGGATGTGTTGGACAAATGAACACTGTGAGACTGGGAGTGCTACAGAGTGCAAGATGACCCTCACAATTTGATCTGCGACCATGCGTCTGGCTGAAGCTGCTGCCTCTGTTTATTCGAGGAAAGGGCTCTGTCTGCTCTGTTCTCAAATTCCCTTCCATCTTCTAGCTGGTCTTTCTCCAAAGCCAACACAATTCTTTCTGGACAGCAATGCCTAAGATGTCTCCCAAGGGATTTGTTCCACGGCAATTCCTGCGTGCTGCACCTGGCCAAAGGGAGAGCAAGGCCCAATCTTGCTTAATCCATCATTTTTACAGCAAAGGCTTACCTGCCTACCATGACAACAGCACACCCAACATCAATAGTAAAAAGGTACTACAAGTAAAGAAATTGAGCTATCTTCTACCTTTACAGTGTTTACAGAACATACAGTTAACATTTTCATGTTCCCCTGTACCAGAATTCTTTTAATCAAGTATCTAATAAGATTCACAAAAAAAACCTGGAAAACATGGAATCCATGATTTGAATACAAGCCCATAACAGTCTACGTTAGCTACATCCCACAAAGGCCCCTTAATTAAAAAGGACTCTCTAAAATAAAAATCAAGTAGCATAGCACTTTTAACTCCTTAATGCTACATTTGCTTTGGGTTCAGATGTTTGGTGTGAGCTATGCAGTCTGCACAACCCTAACCATTGCTTGCTATCTGCATTTCCCTTGAGCAATGTAATTAACATCAAGTTAAAACCCCACCTCCAGCATCAGGGAGATAATTGAAATCTAGGCAGTCCCAAGACTCTTCTCAAATTGAGAAGTTGCTAAACCAAAATGTAAAGCTGCAGCAAAATGCTTTTATTAATTATACTAACCAACCACCAAGGGGCTCCTATCTAAGGGCCATTTTCCATGGATAATTCATGGAAGCTTTTGAATGATGGTCCATTCCTCAGCAACACAAACAAGCTGTTACAGCTACTTCAGGCTTCCAGTATGAAAGTGCAGTGGCTGCTGAACTCCCTAAAGGAACTAATCTCTCAAATATTATCTTTCAGTGCCTCCTTTGTCAAAACAAGGGGGGCATTTCATGGGTTAGTTTCCAGCAAAGTACTGCCTTGTAACACCCTCGAACTTCCACCGTTCAATGAAGATACCTGTGAGCTGACAGTCTGAAATTTTGGGCAAAAACATTGTTGAACTTGTTTTTAAAAGACACCTCAGTGTTCAACTGCTTTCTGCAATGCCTTCCCTATTAGGTTTTAGGTTTTCCCCTTGAGGTTCTGCCCAGCAAAGCTTTTCACAATTCCTCTACACAAAACTACACAGTGAGTTACAATGATACGATGGGTAAATATGCCCCCCATAGGAGTTAATCAATTTAACTGACTAGCTACAAAGTTAATCAATTAGATTAATGGTTGACCTACTTAAAGATAGAGAAAAGTATTTGATAGGGTTTTTTTTCTGGAAAATAACATGCAATAGAGCATCACCATCAAAACACTCAGTCCAGATAAAGCACGCTGAAGGCGAAGGACATGCACAATACTGGAAGAACACTGGGCTCAGCGGGAAGCAAAAGACTCCATTTTATATTGATGCATTTTCATGATGTTTGCAGTCTTGGGGGAGAAGCAGCAGGACAAAGCTTCTCTGCGATATATGAAAAGCTATCTTCTCAATACACTGCAATTTCCCCAACAGGTGCAGCTCAATGATCAAACTGTCCCCTTCTGGATTTTTTCAGCCCTCTTCAAAGCCTGTGGCTTAACAAGTAGAGAAGACAGGAAGGAAATGCTACAACTCCCTTTTCCATGGTGCCTCTCTCAGACAACCACATGAACTCCTGCAAGTCCACATTTCACACTGTTGTATCTATGCCCTAACAAGCCATTTATCCTGCAGCAAGCTACAGCAGGAGAGGTTTATCTGCATTCACCCCTAACTGCAGTCAGCAGTTATCTCGCTGCATGTGCTCCTAAGAGCCCCTAGATCTCTTCTGTCTAGCGATCAATTTACTGGACATCTGATTTTCTAACCCACTTTTTCCCATTCAACTGACAGCATTCTGGAGACATACTCTGTGACCAGCTGATTCACACCACTACTACAAACTTACTGTGGGGGAAAGGTGTGGGGCTTTCGTTGTCACCTTTTTTTGGGTTTGGAATAAAAAGCTTCACTGGGAGAAAGAGTGTTCAGATAAAGGTTACAAGTTCATGCTCCACAATGGCATCTTAGCAGAATCAGCCTCCTCATAACACTGCAGCTCCTCAGTCTGCAGCGTGGTTTCACACCTGCATCACTGGATTAAGGCAGTGACTACAGATCAGAAAAGCCTGTTCAAATCATCTGATGAAAGGCTCCTGTGGCAGTGCCATGCTACTCAAAAAGACCTATTTGTACCGAATGCTGGAGCCAGAGCAATCCTAATAAGTCACTCCTTCAGCCATTTGTCAATCAGTAGACGGGTACATTGACGAAGGCTGCACTGTCTCCTAGTGAAATGTGCTTTCTTTCTGTGCAGTCAATCTGAAAGTTGTAATTCTAGCTCGTATCAGACTATGTGTAACGTCACTTATAATTAACAAAGCTGAAAAGCAGCAAATAATTCTGAGAGACAACTGAACAAATGATGTCAGGTTTTATGACAAGACGGTTGCACCAGAGGCAATGCATCAAACAGCTACATGACATTAAACTTTCTTCTGAAGAAACACTCACCTGCTCCCTATTAATTCACTTACTTGATATTTAAGGACTGACAGCACTGAAAAATGTGTCATTCCATTAGACAGATAGCTGTCCTGCCTCAGGGGAAATGCCAATAGAGTAATGGAAAGAGTTCCAAGGCTGTTGTGTCGTCAGCCCAGGTCTGCCCTGAGCAGCTGTTCAGAAACCCCACACAACCATTCCTAAGGAAACCACAGACACAACAGCACAGCCAGAAGTTTCCATAAAATGTAAAGGATCTCTCATCCCCCAAGAGAACCTGAGAAAATGGAGAGAAGGACAAACAAAGAGGAGAAGCAGAGGGAATAGCTGGGAGTCAAGGCCTGCTTCTGCTGAATGTCCCTTGAATGAGGAAATTCCAGGCAGAGGACATTGGGAAAAGAACTCTGCTTCGCAAGGTAAATTAGGACAATTCACTCATGGTTCTTGCTTTGAAGATAGTCCACCACATTTCATTCAATATCTAATACACACAGAAAAAATAATTTTATTATTTATATTCTTATTTGCTCCCAAGAATATCCTTTCCTTCCAGTTATGCTGTGCTTTGCACTGGTAGCTAGAAAGGTGTTGATAACACACCAGTTTGTCATTTTGGTGACTTATTTTACTGGTTTTTTCTCCACTTCTCCCAGAGGCTTTTCCTGAGACACAGTCTTAGATGGCTCCAGCTGCATACTTTCCCTTCAGTCCTGATCTCCTTAGTAAGTTTTAGAGTCTCTTCATGAGATGGTGCCACACAATTATGTTCCCAGTCATCTGAACAGCAGCACTGTGTAAGGACAGCAGCTGTCCTTGGGATGGATTAATTTCACCCTCCACCAACAGCAATTTTAATACTCACAATGCAAGATGAAAGGTAAGAAGCAGAAAAACAAACACTTGGGGAACCTGATTACAGGGGAGTCCAGCAGTAAAGGGAGTCTCCTGCCGTTTCCCTTTGTCAGTATATTCAGTGATGGCAGATCTCCTCCCCTCCATAGTGAGGGTACTGCTACTCCCTGCTGAATGGGAAGTATGCAAGATAAGAGATCCTGACTATTGGGTTGCAGGCTGTACATTACTCCCTAATCCTTTCAGACAAACTGACCAGGTCACTGTTTTTCTGCTGCCTGGATATGTTTCCTGGCACATACCTATTTCCTAGCTTAGAAGTGTGAAGAAAGCTGGGTTTGGTATCATGAAAGCAGCATGCCAGTACTTCTCAGCCCTTCCTGACCCCTCTATCTCAAAAACAGAGCATTGCTGGTGGAGTGCCATCCCAACCAGCTGGCCCTCTCAGCACTCTTTACAACTGTCTATTATCTTTGTGTGACCTTCACAGCATTAACCAAGTGCAGAGAGGACCAGGCAAACAACTCAAGGAAGAACACTAAAAATATAGCGAACTTGCGTTAGTCACAGGACTGTGGCCCTGCTGAGTGACCCAGTCACTGCTCTGTTGAGCCACAGCCCTGCTTTTTCGGCTCAAAGGGATCTGCACATCAAGTAAGCTCAAATTCTTTCATTTGGGTTATTTTAAAATGGCAGCGAAGAAACACAGATCTCTGCTGCTGAGTTTTGTCTCATGACCAAACCAGAGTATTAGGAGGCGGCTCAATGATCCCAATCAGCAGTGGCATAATTTAATGTTCAATAGCTTCCTTGTGCCAGTGCACCACCACATCAAAGCTCTGCCACTGTGGGTCATTCTCCTGTGATTTAATGAAACCAGGCTTCCTCTCACCAGTTTGTCAGAAGACTCAGCAGAGGAAAGTACTTGTTCAGTCCTTTACATGGAAATAAACTCCCTGCAGACACAGGAACCAAGCCATACATCCTCAGTACTGAGCTAGGGAATAGCAGGAGCTACTAGGAACAGCCCTCATCAAGTGGATTCAGCAACTTAATTCCCACCTGGTTAAAATAAAATGCAGTGTTTAGGATGGATGGGGGCTTAAAGGAACTTAAAAAAAAAAAAAAGTAAGTTCCTGGGCCAGGCAGGGTTCCAGGGATTAAGGAGCAAGCAAAGCCTCTACGACGGGGAGAATCTGACAAATGGATATGAAAGACAGCGTGAAAACCAACTTTTCTGCTAATGTGAATGGTCACCTGCAAATGAAACCCTTTCATCACTCACAGAAAAGCTCGCTGTAATAAATAACGCATCTGTATTTTCCTCCTAATTTTAAAGCAACTACTCAGAAACACTGGTGCATTTCCCAAGAACACCAAACTTGGGTGCTCTTTTAATAACCTGCAACAAAGCCTCCCAGCCGGCCAGCGACCCACAGGCAGTTCAGGAGAACAGGAATGTGTGGGTGCAGAGGCTTTCCTCTGTGGCTTCCCTACCAGCTGGTGCTGTGGAAGGGAGGGCTGAGGGCAGCTGCTGTAGGACGTAAATAGGCAACAGCTGTTTGGCCATATGCTCAGTGGGTTCCAAAGGGTTAAACTCTGTCACCACCCAGAATTACACAGGCCCAAAGCAATACCCTTGCCTCTGTCTGCAGGATCACTGCTTCCACCCTTGGGCGTGCGGGAGGGGGAATGAGAAGGAAAAGCGCTTTGTCTCAATTTCTTAGTATTTTATTTTGAAGACAAAGGCAAACCTCTAAGGGAAGTGAAAACTATTAGCCATTGCTTCATGCCATTTGTCATGTGAAGGCTCTGATGCAATGCTGCTCACATCAGTACTATTTCAGACCAACAAATTCAAGTGCATTTCAGTGCATGGTGACAGTCATCTTCAAATACAAGACACACTTTTTCCTGCCTATCACTGCACAGCTGGAAGCAGTTCCAAACCCCAGAGCAGCTTGCCACTCCACTGCATGTTTACAGCACACAACCGAGCCTTGCAGGCTCAGCTACCAGTGCCCCACAGAGGTTTGGGGTTTTCCTTGGCACCCTTCTCCTTTCAGGGGGGCTGGCAATGACCTTCCTCTGCTTCCCACCACTGTCTACAACACTCCAGTTTTGGGGGAAACAATCTCCTGACTGGGGCACACAAAGGCAGCAGCTCTTTTTGGAAACAAGCTGCTCAAGAGGAGTTGAGAGCAACCACAAACTGCAGCTTTACAACAAAATTTTAAATACAGTCTCAGCCTGGCCTTCCTGTCAGCCACAAGCACAAGGAATGAAGCATTTTGGGGGAATCCTCTCAGACTGGGATGAGACGGACTGACCCGCTGAGTACACAATTAATTACAGCACTGTATGGAGTGTTACACAAGGGCAGAATGGAGCCTAAAGTGGTTTTTAAACTGTGAACTTTAATCACTCTCATATTCTTCCAACCCTTTTGCAAGGATGACTTACTTGCTGTTGTTTATTGAAGGAACTTGCTGAGCTTTGCCATTCCCATGGGTCTGGAATGGGACAGACTGAGCTGCTGCCACAGCACCCCACATCCAGCTGAGGTCACTTACCAACTCAAACAGTTTGCATTCTACCTGTAATGCCACAAACTCATTTCTCTCATCACAGCACTCATGCAAGATTTAATGAAGACACACACCACACCTGAAAAGAAGGGACTGAGAGAAAGGGATGAATTATTTAAACTCCCAGTGTCTCTCTTCTTCCCATCAGGCACAATCATACAAATGTCCTCCTCGGATACAAACCCTCATCAGTTAACCAAGTACCACCTTTCTGGAGCAGAGACCAGGAGTAAATTCTGCTTCTCCCAAAACCAGTTCTGATACAAACATTAAAAAAACAAGCAACACAACCAGCTGCCGCCCAGAGCACTGGAGCAAGACACAGGGACACAACAAACTGCTGTACATGAACAAGAGCTGCTATTTCTGGTACAAGCCTGGGCCCCTTGTTTCCTTTGGCCAATTATGATAATAGTATTTGGCAACAGTACCAAGACTAGTACAAAAACAAGACCAAAATGTTTATATAGAAAATCTGCAGCAAATTTGTAACCTCTGCAGATACTGATCTCACCAAGCCAGTAGCATCCCTACCAGGGCTGAGAAACACAGAGCACAGAAGAAACCCAGGGAAGCAAAGTTAAAGGGTTGCTGGGGCAATGGGCATCACACCATAGGTTTACACCCACGTAAAGCAACTCCATCCCAACATTCCCTTACATGCCAACTTCATCTGCAGTGAAAATCTTAAGGATAAAACACCATGCAAAGAAGCACCCTGAATAACCAGCTGCAAAGTCTGTTTTCCCTGTTTATCACCCCGCCTCAACATAAACTCTGGTATGTGGACCAAAACTCCTATTAAAAAAAAAAAAAAGGTAAATAATACTGCAATGTTTCTGTGAAAGAGGCCATGGGAAAATGGCATGTGTAATGGTTAGGATTTGGCTAGGATTTTCCCATTCCCATTCCCATCCTTTGTGTTGGATTTTCCCATTTATTCCAATGATTTCACCTCTGTGAAGGGATCCCACTTATTTCTTTGGGCTATATTGGGAACATCCTATCTTGTCATTTCTAATGACAAGCTGTAGTCATAATGTCAAAGACCACAGAAGCCAAAATGGTGGCTCCCCCAGGAAGCTCCTGTTTTTCAGGTACTGTATGGGAGATTTTAAAGTCACTGGTACAGAGAAACCGTTTGCTAAATCTGGTCAAAACAAACTACAACATTCCTAAGTGTGACTACAAGACAACTTTCAGTCCCAAAATTAATGCCTGGATGCAAATAAATAAATGAACGAATGAATGAAAATACATACTATAGCATGAAGTGGGCATGCAGCAAGTACAGTAGTTGGGAGCAGAACAAGGATAATATTGTAGAAATCATCTAATTACATAAATACTCACTTCCCTGTCACTGCTATTCACACTAGTTGCTGTGTTAGCACAACAAACAGAACACAAAGTTCTGCAATAAACACTGGTGCTATTTATTCTGGTGCTTTCTCTATTTGGGATGTAAATACAGCCATTATAGCATGATCACATGAGAACTGTCCAGCTTTCTAAGCCTCTTCCCTGTCCCACTGAGGTTACAGGTACCTAGGGCAAACCATTTCGAAAATAAAGCCATGGCACCAAATCTGTTTATCTGTAGTCAGGCACTCCACAGGTATTTTTCCCAAAGCCATGTCCTTAATCAGGTGCAGCTCCTTTTCGTATCTTTTTGAAAATTAAAGGTAATGAAATTAACTGCTGTGAGTGCATGCACCAGGCACACTCACCACCCCTTACAGAGCAGACAATTATCTTCAGCAAGCAAGTTAAGCAGTGCAAAAAAGAATACTGAGATACATTAATGCATGTAAATCAAACCCTGCCAGTCTGTAGGAAGCAAACAAGATGTCTAGATACCCAAGCTTTACTCTTGCTATAATAGTGTGAGTCCATACTCTCTCCAGTTTCACTACTCACGGTATTGCTGTATTTAAAGGAACTGGGAACCGTTTCACCAGCTAAGAGCCTCCCAGGAGGGGACAAGTCAGGCTGCAGACAGCTGGCATCAGCCACTTGGCAACTGCACATATGCATTTGGGGGAACTGAAGCTGAGCTTCTTGGAGATAGGCATGGATTTTCTATGGATTCTTCATGAAGTGATCAGTCTCAGCAAGTCAAGGATGATACACTTTCATGGAAGCCATACAGCCTATTTTAATCCTATTTTAAGAATCCAGCATTATTTCCTTACAGTTGGTTGACATCAACAGGATGCAGCTTTCTGCTAGCAAGGGCAGGTTACCTCTATCCGAGGGATATCTTCCAGAACACTTTTTATGCCATTTACGCACTCACATTTAGATTAATGTATTCCATGTGTCCCATTGTTTCTCCACAGCTTCCTTCCCAGGAGTTCATTCTCCTCTTGGAAATAGTCACAGGAAAATATATTGCTCTTTCAGAACTGAAGGGATATTCAGCAATTAATTCATAGAACAGGAGACCTACTTGAACCCTCCCTTTCTGGTTTCTGAAAATAGTACTTTTCCTTTCATAAATTAACTAACCAGGCAGTAAAAAAAAAAGGGGGTGTTGTTTTTTCTTTTTAGTAAACTACTACTGGAATGGTTACAACTGTATCAATGGTTATCAAGTGTACCTTTTTATGGTAGTGAAAAAACAGTAAAAAATTCCAGAATTAATGCTGTTATTACACACTTGTTTGGCTTGAGAATTAAATAAGAAAATGTAAGCTTCCAAGTGGCTTTCTATTTGAGGCTTGAGTGACTAATTATGTATTCAGATGCTGCTTAATATCTACTCGATTCCCGTTTTCTTCCTGTGGGAAAGAGATTCAAAATACTTTAGAAGAAAGTTTTCCTGTCTGTGAAACAGAACTTTCTGATGCAGTATTTAAAAAGGAAAATTTAATTCCACAATTGGAGCAACATAAACTAATTTGCTTCTTGGCAGAGAAAGCCGAAACATTTCTGGTTGCAACATGTGAAAATGGATAATGACAGCAAAAGCTCAACTGCATCCTAATCCTCCCCTTCTTAATACCAACTGTGCCACCTCAGCATTACCTAAGCTCTGATAAAATGTATATGAAGAGCAGCAACTGAAAATCAGCTAAATCAAATGCCAAAGTTCCCCTTCACTGAAATATCAAGGATATCAGATCAAACAGAATATTGAGGGGGAGGTTGGGAAGAGACCAAGTTCTATGAGAACCTGCAAATTAATTTGAGTTCACATCGAAGTACAAGGATTGAACGTTCCTTTTACGTGCCTGGGAAGCCTTCAAAGCAATCCCCCAAATTCTGATTCTCTGTCATACAGTATGGTAACAAATACACTCTGCCCTGCATGACTGATGTGAACCTTGGCCTCCCCCTTCAAGCTCTGGTTTTCAGATGTGTCAGAGACTCCAGAAACCTATTTTTGGTTGTTCAACAAGTATTCAAAACTAAAAGCAGATACCTCTTATACCTACGTGGGTGTGCAAATACAGTAAATACACTTTTTTGCAGGGACTTGTCTCTGGAAAAAATGTAACCTAAACATGTCTGTTACTGGTTATTTCACTGCAAATAAATTTAATACACTGCTGTAATTAAATGAGTAAGGCAGGATAAACAAGCCATTTAATTCTTTAAAAAACCTGTTGCTACTAAATTCATGTATGTTTAACTCTTCTTCCATCCCCACATGAGGTTATATGAAACTTTTCAATCCCTCTTTTCCTCCTGTTTAAAATGTTGACAGTTTTCAGCTTTTACTGTTGGGTGGATGTAAGGAACGAGAAGTCAAAAGAATTTGTGTAGTTTTAATTACACAGTTACAGATCTACATTTTACTTCCACAAAGACTAAATTATAGCATTTCCTCCAAGACTAAAGATACAGCATGTCATACTGGGCACTCACGCTGCTTTACAGACTGTCATTTATTGCTAAAAATGGCACCAGCACACACGGGTGCGGCACCAAAGCAGGCTCTCAAAGGAAGACTTAGTAAGGCCACATCTCATCTGCAGTGAACTACATCCATTGGCAACAGCTGGGGCTTAACCCAGGAAAAGGCAGGTTAAGGCTGTGGCGCTGTACCCCCTCTTACTGATCACGTCCTGCCCTCTCCCTGGGGTCTCCCTCCTTCCCCTGCCTCTAGTCCTGGCCACTCCTCAAGTTCTCCCTATTAGTTCCTGTATCCCAACTCCGCCCATGTACCACCCCTGTGCCCTGAAACCATTTGCCCATGTGCTCTCCCCGCCCTCCTGGTACCCGGGTAAACTGAGGCTCCAGGCCATGTGACTCTCTCTCTCTTCCTCTCTCTGCCCCTGGGAGCAGCCTGCCAACAGCTCCTCTCCTCTGCCTTTGGGGGCCAGCCTGCGTGCTGGCCTCAGGCTTTGGGGAGGCAGCATGGAATAAAGACCTTTGCAGTGCCATGAGGAGAGCCTTCTCACCTCCTTTGCCATCACTGAAGTTGCAGGCTGGCAGCTGGAGCAGCGGTGCGGGGAGTCCGAGATGGACTGCAGGAGGGCAGAGAATCTCTGCCTTGTCCCAAGAAGCCCCCGCTGCGCTCCCAGGGAAAGCTGCAGCAGCTAAGCAACACCTAGCTCTGCAACATAAGGCTTGAATTCTAAATCCTTACTTACAAACTTTTTAAAAACACATGCAAACCACTTGAGCGAGACTTGATCTTCACAGAATCAACACAGAATCAAAGCTGGAGAGACCTTCAAGATCATGTGTTCCAACTGTCAACCAGCACCAGCGCAATCACCCCCTGAACCACTCCCAGGTGTCACATCCAGATGCCTCTTAAGCACTTCCAGCGATGATGACTCCACATCCTCCCTGGGTAATTTATTCCAATGTCTGAACACTCTTACAGTGAAAAAACTTTTTCTAATATGGAATCAGAACCTTTCCTGGCACAATTTAGGGCAATCTCCCCTCATCCTTTCCCCCAAGACATTGCAAAAGAGATACACCCCGATCTCACTACAACCTCCTTTCAGTTGTAGAGACAATGAGGTACCCCTTGAGCTTACTTTTGTCCAGACTAAACACCCCCAGCTCCCTCAGCCACTTCCCGTAAGACTCATTCTCGACACCCTTTGCCAGCTCCATTGCTCTGCTCTAGACAGACTCCAGCACCTTCATATCCCTTCTGAACCGAGAGGCTCAGAACTGGACACAGCACTTGAGGTGTGGCTTCACCACTGCCGAGTACAGGGAGGCCGTCATTGCCCTGGTCCTGCTGGCCACACTGTTCCTGATCCAGGATGCCACTGGCCTTCCTGGCCACCTGGGCACACACTGGCTCATGTGCAGCTGCTGTCGACCTGCACTCCAAGTCCTGTTCTGCTGTGCAGCTCTCAAGCCACCTTTCCCCAAGCCTGTAGCGATGCACATGAACTTCCATGAATTTGAAGCTACGAATGTACTGTCAAACTCGCCCGTTTTCAGTGCTCATGGGACTGTGTGATGTTAAATACCCCAGACCATTATAGGCGTTATCTATTCCAGTGTTTCCTCTCTTGCAATTAAAAAAAAAAAAACAAACCAGAAACAAAAAACCCCCCAAGCCCTCAACTGTAGAAGTGTAAAACATTCAACTCTGACTAGAATTTTTTTTCTTCTTTCAGGCACCCAGGATGAACTTCACACTCAAGGCAACTCAGTGTTGAGACCTGCAGTGAGGTTGCTGTCACCTTGACTTCTTCCAACTTTCATTCAAAAGTTCACTTGAATCTTGTTTCCTCTTCTGTTCAAACAATGGAAATCCTGAAGTCCTCCTCCCAGCCTCACCCTACCCCCTCAGACACTGAGAAGACCACAGCAACATTCGCATGAATCCGAGACGCTCATGTCATCTCTTGGCACACGTTCCCAGGTCAGCTGTGTGATGCTGCTTTCTTTTAGAAGAATGAGGAAACGTTGCCAATCTCTTTTCCTCCTCTCATTTTTAGTCACTATTTCACAACTAAGCACAACCCTCATGACATTTAAAAATAAAAATGTCTAACCATCAATTTTCTCTTCCTCCCACCCGAAATGTGTTTGATATGTTTACTCGAATATTTAAATTATGAGGTTTTCCTGTGCCTGAGGTAGTCATATTTAAGGTATTGCTGGTATTTTTATAAGATGCAGGTGTAGTCAAATTAGCAGTTAAAAACAGATTCATCTTTTACCAGTTATTAAGAAACACTGAACAGCGCTATTTAAATAAATAGCATCCTGCTACCAAGAAAATATGATTAAAAATGTATGCTAGTGAAAAGGACCTAGTATGTCATTACAAAAAAGGAAACAATGGAAACAATAAGCTCTGCAAAACGCTCTTTTTAAAATAGACACTGTGCTGAATACAATGCAGATAATCTGGGAGAGTATGCAGATATCACAAAAGAAAGATGAGATAGGAATTTTCACTGAGACAGAGAGGATTTATCGAGAAGTTAAAAAATAAATTCTCTGTCAGTTGAGAGAAAATTGCTTGAACAACTCTGGCATCTGATACCAGTTCAATTCTATTTGCATGCTCTGGATTCTCCTTTTTGCCTTAACTTGGTCTGTTTTAGAGACCACACAAACATTCTTCTGCTGCAAGTGTTTGCTTCTTGAAGTTATTATTAGTCATGAAGATCTAAAGCAGATCTGTTCTCAGCTACATTCATAGCCCAGATGTGGGTATTGTGAAGACTCTGCATGAAGAATCAAAGCCAAGATTCCAGAGTCCCGTACAAGAGACCCACAGGAGATGAAAAGAAGGCTGTCTTCAGCATTTTCATCCTACAAGCTATTTATGGGACTATGACTTCATATTTTTTTGTTCTCAAATAGCACAGATGTGCTGTATCAATTCAGAGATTTGGAAAACGACATGTAGAATGAGTGTAAAGAAAAAAAATTGCTTTCTGCACCCAAAGTTGCAGCAGTACAAACATGGAACTGATAAGATGGGCTGTACCATTATTGGGGCAGATTGTTTATTCACAAAAATACGTCCATTATATTTTGTCAGACCATCATTTGTCTGAAGAGATTCTGAAGCCAACAACAATAAAAATCTATTTTTATTAACCAAGCTGAAAAACAAGTTATTTTGTCCCTGTTCTCAGCTCGTTTAATATGCAGGAACAAATCCTGTCTGAATTAGCAGAGTGCCTTGCTTTCGACTTGTATGTTATCTGCACGGTAGCCATTTTTTGAAGGTTTGTTTTATTTTTAAATCAAGAATTGTCACTTTTAAACAACACATCCTGTCTTCAGAACTCAAGAGAGATAAAAACTCAAACAAAACCTGAACATTATGGCTGGACTAGATTGTCTTAGATCTCTTCCTGCTTAAATGATTGTATGATTATGTCCTCTGTAAGAGTGAAGATATTAGTAGGTCCAGAAAATTGACTTGCTGTGCCATAGTAAAACTTCTAAGTATGCTAAAGAGGGTGTAGTAAAATTCCTTATTTTGTAACTCTAAATTTGCAATACCTTCTGCCAATTTCATTTTTGGGGAAAATACTTTATAAAGCAATGAATAGAGTTTCCCTTCCTATAATTTTTCACTTACATACCACATTACTATCTCCTTTGCATACATGAAAATTACATTTGCCACCAACTGAAAAACATACAACATCCAAGGACAAAGATCAAAATGTGTGATGAATTCAAGAATTTGCTTTGGGATGTCCCTGAACACCAGGATGCTACCCTAGAAACTCTCCTAATTCACTTGAGTCTTCTGTAGAATATTACACAGCATCAGAGTCACAAACAGATCTGCAAAACTTTAAGAAATACATTTTCAATGTACAGCCCTTATTCCACTCAGTGGTACAAATTAGCAAGGGAGGTTCCTTAATTAGGAAGTGCTAAATTTAGGACTGCAATATTCATCTCAAAGGGTCACAGCCATCTGTGTTTATTCCAGCAACTACAAAAATGCACCTTATATATGTGCATTATAGTGTATGATTTACAGCACATAACTTTAAGGGTTTTGAAAAATATTGGCCCAACCAATGTGAACACTCTCACATTTCTTTTTCCGCCCCCAGTCTCCCACTTTCACTCAAATGAGGTTAGCTAAGAAAAACCCTATTCATAGGAATTAAGAGCTAAATATCCAATCCACTCTCGCAATTAACAAGTAGCCTCAGTCAGTGTCTGTGCCATAAACCCAGCTCTGGAGGTTTATATACAGGCCCCTGTATATTTTAATTTGAATGAAATATGTCTGAGCTATTAGAGATGCTCATACCAGTAAGAGCTACTTGAAAACTGCAAGACACCTGTTTTGCATTGCATTAACAGAAACAAAACAGTGATGTTTTAAAAGTCATGGATTAAAGGAAGTCATGCTCTGGACTAAATTCCTGTGCTTTTTATTACTTCTGTGGTGTAAATGTCTCAGGAATTGGAAGAGTTAGGGGTTCTCAAGCTGTTACTTGGATGGCACAAAAAGCTCTCCCTCCAAGACAAGCCCAGGCACACACAGTGCTGAGGATGCAATCAGAAAGTCCATTAAAAATACTGTTAACTATTAACCAACAGTTACTGATTTACAATTGCACTGTCACTCAGATTCCATGCTCCTCATCCAGCTCTGAATATGCTCTAAGCCTCATCTTGTTTTCAGGACATTTAGCAACTGACAAGGTCAGGGTCATGACAAAGCTCAAAGCAGGGCAGATGCATGGGTCTAGCACTAACTCTTCCTGCAGAGCATCCTATTTAAAGTAAAATACTGAGCCTCAATCCTGAGACATAAACCTCTGAAGATCTGTGCAATTCCATCTTTGACCTACTAGCTCCTCTTACCACTAAGATGACCACAGTTTACTGCCAAAGAGGTCCCTGCCTGCCAGAAGCAGCTTATTATGGAGGTGGACCATACTTCCTACTTGTCTCCTCAAACCTTGCACACAGAGGAAGACAATAGTTGGATAATGGGTATGCTGCAATCCTCCACATTTCACATACTGTCTTGGTCCACCATTTTTTCCTGCTCATTACAGTAATTAATCCAGCAGACCCATGAAGGCACCACACTGGTCATTTCCATCAGCTAACTTGCAGGAGCTATAAATCCTTTCAATGAAGCCTTGGAAGAGCTCATTTCCACTCCCTTTAGAGCTGATGCCAGGTCATACCACCTGCAGGTTTACAACCCATCGGAAATGTATGACAGAAGACACTTCAAGGTTGCAGCCTGTGGTACAGACTAATTGCCCAGGTCATAGGAATTGGATACAAACCAGAGATCTACCATGGAAGCTCTTACTGCTTTAACACCAAAAATACGGGGCTTACCACTCAAGGACAGGCTCTGAAGAGAGCAACTGTGAGACTGGTGTGCAAGAGAAACAAGTAACCTTAAGATGTTATTGCAAATGTCATATAACAAAAGTATTCCCTGCCAGTCTGGCAGCTGGGTAGAAGCACTAGCAAATCTGCAAAGTCTAAGACTGCGTAGTCCAGATATAGTGGACACATCCAACTGAAGTGGTCTGGAGTGCAAATCAAAATTCCACGTAACAAGCTGCTGGATAGCTGTTGCAAAATCATCTGTTAATTCTTTCAAGTCTTGTCAAACAAAGATCTCTCAGCCTCTACCAAAAGAAAAATCATCCAGCAGTAGTTGATATAATTAAATTTAATGCAATAAAAAAAATTACCCAAACTCTAAGACCAGCTCATAAATATGTAAATTTCCTTGTTATGAAAAGACTAGTCAATCAACTGCATGAAGAGATAGTAAGATATTAACTTCTTTATATTGTTAAGTGCCCATCACTTTTGGCCACATAGTTGAAATTGCAATTTGCAAATACACAAAGCTAGATGAATAAAGACCAGCATCTCATTTCTCTCCAGCTAAAAAAAGAAATTGCTGAATGTAATCAGCACATTTTCTCTCTAGATGAGAATGACAAATACAGTTGCTAATGCATTGTGCTGCATTTCTGGTCTTACAGCTGCCTCTCCTTCCAAAAAAAGTGTCTCAAAAGTAGACAGCTGTGAATGTAACTTGCCCTATGCAAATATTTTCAACTTTAAAAGAAAACCAGTTTCCTCACTGCCTAACTCCTTCTTGTACCGCAAATCAGGAGGAAAAGGGAAGAGACAGCATGCTTAGATTACTTCTTTCTGTTATTCCAGGAAGCTGTTCAGGAAAATAACTGCTCGGCTCCGCATTTCGGAATAGCCTCAACTCCCCCAGCCTCCAGCAAAGGGCTTCCCCTCAGCCAAAGATCAAGCTGCACCCACGCACTCTTCAAAGCTCCTCCTGCTGATCTTCATGACCATTCCTGGAAACTGCTATTTGTGCAATCCAAAGCACAGCTCCAAGTACATCTCCCTGGTCAGAACAACACATGCCTGACTGTTATAAACCACTCTGCACACAGTGAGAGGGAATCCATGTAGCTCCAAGGCATTTTGTAAACAAGCAGACATGCTGCATACCAGACAAAAAAGTTTAACAGCACAGGGGGACTAGGAATTTCAAATGCATACAGGACATCACTGTCTTAATCATGGCAAACATCACATTTTATATTTCTTTTTTTAAATGCTTAAGGTGACTTACTGTACTATCTAGCTTTAAAATGTCAGAGCACAGGCACAAAAATGGGTATTAACCACATAAGCAAGCAACACAATATTCTACTGCTTTTCTTTTCTTTATATATTTTATGCAAATAACACCTGCAACTTTTCTTCTATTTTTACACATCTTCCAGACACCAGAAGACCAACATGCTTAAAGCAACATGGGAAGAAATTACCTAAAAGACTGAACATGCTGACAGGGAACCACCTACATTCATCCCTTAAGCCTGATGCAATTTCAGTGCTTACAGTTTCATAGACTTCTGGCTAAGCAGCAAGGTGACAGAAACTGGAGAAAAGCTATCCTCAGTTACTTTTGTTATTTTGTATTCTTGCTCTCATTTCTAGGCAAATGGCCTGCAAAAAAAACCTCCACAAAGCCCTGCCACAGATGGCAGTTTGGCATTCTCCAGCCAAGCTCACACCTGCAGCTTCCACGACCGCTGCTGCAGCTGGGCTTTTTGTCTCCTCTCACTGACAAAAACTGCAAAATACGCAAGTGTTAAGTGACCCACTACCACCATCCATTTCATTAATGAAGTAAGGCCATAGCAAATCAAGATGCAAGCCTGCACTCTTGGCTCTGCTCCCACTGACAAAGCTCTGCTTATTTCACAGGAAGGGGTAACCTTTGGGCAGTTTGGGCATAGACTTATTTGCACGGGGAAATTTCAATCCACAAGAGGAAGGAAAAAAAGAAAGCATACAAAACTGACAGTTCTGAAGAGGACTTCAGTCACCAATACCAGCATGAGCCAAGGGAGCTCTGTGCTGAACGGGTGTCATGAGCCCTGCAAGCGCAAAGGCAGATCTTTTCATGGCAGTTTCACTTGAACTCTTTCAGCTAACCACCCCCAAATGGGAGTCACCAGTCTCTCCACAGCACCTTACTTTCTCCTGGCCATGATATTTCATTCCAGGCCATGGCTTGACACAGTCCATGAGCACCAGGATAGTGATATTATGGAAGGCAGTATGTTTTCTTGCACACTCTTGAGTTGTGGCAAGACAATCTCTCCCTGGTCTGTGAATTTTATGCAAAATCCACAGATGACAGACACAACCAAACCCAAAGTCTGTACTTCCTTCAGAAATCCAAGCAAGACTTCTTATGGGTACTAATTTGATTAAATTTTTTTCTAGGTATACATTTATACAAAAAAGATGCACCCAGAGCATTTTCCAGCACACCTGCCACTCCAGAGACACTGCCTGTTCCCACGCCTCTCTGTGCTGGAGGGCTCCAGCCACAGCTGTGTCCAGCACAAGGCCTGCAGCAGACTAAGCCCTGACCAGCCCTCCAAAGATAATCAGGTTAGATGATCTAATGGTCCTCCTAGTCCTTAAAAAGAAAATTAGCTGTGAATCACTTTGATGCTTTGAAGCCGTGGTCCAGTTTCTCCCACAGACAGAGACCAGCCACTGCAAGATGAAACTCAAATCAAAGCCAAGTTTTACTTCTGTGGTCAGCAGCACAGACATATTTCAAAACCAAGGTAAAGCAGATGACCAGGGAAGAAAGGTGAAGCCAGACAGGGAGGCATTCAGTTGGCTAAGAAACAAAAGGGTAGGGCAATAAAGAGCCTGAGAGGCCTTCTGGCCTGATGCTTTCCATACATAAATCCTAAAATGGCAGCCACTGGTCCCCACTACTCATTCACTCACTCATACTTATCAAAGAACAGTTCTTACATCAGCTGGGCAAAATTTTGCCTCTTGTACAGGTAACTGGAGTGAATAATCCTCTAATCATGCTTCACCCTAATACTTTATAAATTTTTTTTTAAAAAAATCTGAATTATGCACTAGATGGCTATTAACAAGGATAGCCCAAGAGGCTTTTTTCTAAGCTTAGGAGCTACTTTTTCTCCAAGACTGAACTGTCCAGTTGTCCATACTAAAGCAGCTCACATACATTTAAATCATGCAAGGCCATCACTGTTTAGTGCTTTCACAGCAACCTTCCCAAACAGAATTATTTAACTGATTAATTATATTGAGAACATATCCATCAACCTCGGGATGCTGTTCCTCACGGTGGTGCCCAAGCAACTCTACTCCTACTCTTCCATCAGCATAAATGAGTCTAAAAATAGCCTTATAAAAATATTTAAATGGGCTTCATTATAGCTTAAACTAGTGAGAAGACTTTGACAACTATTCCCACGAAACAAACTCCCCATAGACCCTTTATAAATAGCCAAAAAGAGTTGCAGCTCTACCTACAGAATTGAAATTGAAAACAAGTTAACATAAAACAAATGAGAAGGTAAGTTATTACAAACAAAGAGTTCATTGCTGCATGGAAAGGTCTTTGTTCAAATATATTGCATGAAAGAAATCTTATTATTGTGTAATTAAACCCTGAACTAATATGGCCAGGGAAGTGGAGCTTTAAAAACAAGGCTTTCAGGATTGTCTAGTTTGACACCTTCTTTCCATGGCAGAAACGAGTTTGTCTGCCTTAATCCTTCCTCTACAACCGAGAAAGGTCTGTATGTGCTGTAAGAAGAGCACTTGAAGTTTCCAGGGATCAAGAAGTGAGTAACATAATTTCAGCTAGGCTTTATCCCATTCAGGCAATCAATCCTGCATCTTGCTTATCTCATGTTATTACCAATCCTCTTGTGAAATGAGGCTGTTCTACATACATATTTTTGAGTCATCCATCTTAATGCAAATATGCTGAAAATGCTGCAGGAAACATGCAGGACCACAGTCAGAAAGGAGAAAGCACAGAAACCCACAGAAGATGAAAACAAAAAACCACAGGTAAGCCTCTTTCCAATAAAAACAAACAATGCCCTCTGCAAAGCAGAACTAAGTGAACCAGAGAGGGACATCCAGACAAAGCCACAAAACACCAGAAAACAAGTTACCCCACAGTTTTTATTTTTAAAAAGGGGGGAAAAAAGAAAGTGAGGGGAGTGTGAAACTCTAGCTGCCCCCCAGAATCTGTGAACAGTTATCCTCCTGTGTCCACCTGGTCCAGTCACAGTAATGCTTTGGGATAGTTCTGGGCAAGCAAAGCAGCCTATCTAGCATCCTAAATAACATTACTGAAGGAATTATACACCAGGAAATACAGACCCTACATTTTTGATGTAGTCACTTTGCAGGAATTACATGGCATCTCACACTGATCTCCAAAGCAGCATCTCACACTGGATGTCCAAGTAACTTCAACAAACTTTGTAGACCTTAGGACCAAAAGAAATTCTCATTGCTATAGATAGGTCATATAAAAGAGATGTATGGCAATGTTTGACATCCAAGTCTTGTGGTCAAACTACCCCTTCACACCTCCATCCTGGGGTGTGTCGAAACCTCTACAACCCAGGATTATTCTCGGAAGTCTTTATTTTATTCTCCTTTTAAACAGAACTAGATCTCCCTTTAACTAGAAATCACTGCAATTATGTAAATTGATGCTATTGCATTGCTTGCTTTAAAAAAACCCCAAAATTATAAATTTTATAAATTTTGTGCATCTGCTTACTGAAACTATTGTTTGAGGCAAAATATGTCATTACAAGGAAAAGCTAAAGGAAGAGACTCCTGTTTGCCTTGTGTCCCTTCAACCTTTCCAAATGGTTGGAAGCAATGAATCAAAGGTAAAATGAACTGACTTGCCCCAGTTTGTTTCCATGCAACTTAAAGCTGCATCATTAATGTTTAATGTTTACTCCCACTGGTCACAAGAAGCTTTTTACATGCTGAATATGTTTCATCTAAGAGATCTTTTCTCTTAAAGAAAGCTATTCATACATCTTACAGCTTACGAGTGCACTTAGAGGGCACAAATTTTGAGTCCAGCTTCCTTTTTTGACCGAAAAAAAAATCACATGTGGAAATAAGTTGAAACCAAACTGTGACTAACTTGAAGTAAACAAAAGTTAAGCATTAACAAGAAAACATACACTGCTTTATCCATGATAATCATGACCTCAAAAACTCACCTCTAGAGAGGATGAAATTCTGACCAATTTCAACAGATTAGGCAACAGTCAAAACATTGGAGACAAGGAGATTTGGAAAGGATATTGAATAGATGAATTTTTTAACTTGACCAAGCTTTAGCCTTCATTAACCAACATAAGAGGACAGGACAGACTTCTTGCCACTTAGGCTCAAAAATCCCTTAGCAATATTCATGTTGGGCAGATGGGTGATTGTATGCACTTCTGAAGGCATTAGCTTTTTTCTTGTGAGAGAAACCATTAACCCTATCACAAAGCCTTAACAAGAAAGCTTTATTATAACAAGTACATTTGTTTTAAAATACTCAGATCTAAACTTGAAGCCTAATTACACTGTGCATAAAGTCACCCTAGAGTAACATCTCAACCAGCTTCTTGATTGTCTCTATAGATGCACACCACAAGTTCAGCACTTTCACCCTACCTGGGAACATACATGAACAAGGCTTTTTGTCGCACTCCTACTTTTGAAAGCCATGTTAAATTAGTAAGGTTGCCAACAAAGAGAACACATTGTGAAGAACAAAGAGTCTCTGAAAACAGGCAGTCACTTTAGAGAGAACAGCTAAAACCCTTGTGAAACTGCAGCTTGAGAAACATGGACTTTATAGCTCTGAGTAAAGCTGGCCTCAAGCTTACAATGAAAGACTAAAATCCGTTCGTCTAAATCAATTATCCGTCCTGGGCGCACATCGTGCACTTGAACCCAACAGTCTGAGGAGGGCTTTGCATCAGGGTACACGCTCAGTGACAACACTCATTTCCCCAGCAGCAAGCTACATTCCAGCTTAATAGCTAAAACATTCCCTTGACTATATTCATAACCAAGGCTCTTGCCTCTGCAGCAGCTCCATAAGAGCTACACATGAACTCTTTACCTTTGAACCAAAGAGACTAACACTCACACAGAGCTGCTATTCTCCCTGTAAGACAACCTGGATTTAAAATGGATACACATTCACAACAGCATCCAACGGAAATGTGCTCTATCGGACTCCAGTGATTTTGCAAACTAGCAGAAAATGAACAAGCATTAAAAACAGGGATAATCCATCACAATATGCACTTTAAGTATTTACTAAATGTACTTGGGATTTAATTTATTTATAACAACTCAGTGTTCTGGACTTCCATCACTATATTGTGTAAATGTAACAAAATCTTACTCTAAGATTCTCATTTCAGCATTCTACTTAATACCTGCTTGAAAGAAAGGGAGATTTTTTTTTTTTACTTCTGCACAACTACAAAGGTGAGGACGATTCCTCAGCAACACAAGTCATTATATTCTTAAATGGTAGTTTCCAATCCTACTTCTGAAACTGTTAATCTGTTCATATCTCAATGCCAAATTATCTCAGATTATTCAAATGCATCATTACTCTCTTGACGCAAATAGTTTAATCCAGTAATTTATCGGGTTTTCTAAAATCACTGTAATACTTTTACTATAGACTTGCATACGTAAACAGTGAATATAAAAGATGACCTGTCTGAACAGATTTTTTTTAAAAATAAAACCCCACACTTCTTCATGGATATGTACCAGATGTTCCCTAAATATTCCCAGCACAACATTTCTTCCTCTCTACACTTACTTTCCTCAGCCCACTCCAGCATCCCCAAATACGAAATGAGTAAGAGGCTGCTCTGAGGGTGGCCAAGTCAAGGCTCCCCTTGTGCTGGCTGAGCAAATGGCACTCCTTGTGGGTCCTGTCTACAAGTACACAGGACATAGAACTTCACCCTCTCCTCAGAGATGCTTGGCTTCTGGGGGGACAGGGCTTGGAAGACAAGCACATCTGATACACATCTCCTTTTCTTGCACAGCCAGGACAACCGACCTTCAGTCATACAAAATGACATCTTCACACTTCAGACTTTCATCAATGCCCCAGGTTTACTTAGAGAGCTTGGCCTCATCACAATTCAGGGAACTACTGGGCTGGGGAAAAAAAGAGACCAAACCATTACTGCCTGCCTACGTCCAATTTCTGTACTTAGAGGACTTGTCTGGACAGCAAGCACTGTTCTGCATTTCTTTCCCACCTCCATCACATGATTCAAGCTTTTAAAGTGACCCTAAATAGGAGATTCAGTTTCATTTTCATGTACCTGACCCCACTATGCCTTTCTAGACTAATTGCAAATGATGCAAACTAGGCTTTGCATATTGCCCAGCACCCTGAAAGCCTACAGCCTATACAAGCCAAGCTTTTAACACTCCAACCACTGCTTAACCCTGCAAAACCCCATACACATAGCAGGTGTGTCTGGGCCTAAGTAAGGGCAGAAGCTGCTCCTTCAGATGAAAACACATTAACAATGCTATTTATCATGCTCAGCAGAACACCAGCTCTGCTTCAAAACAGAATAGTGGCAACACCAATGGCTGTTACTCTTGGGAGAAAATGGACCCAGTTCCCAGGCATATCTTTCACTTTGGGGTGGGCTGAAGTGACTCCAGGACAAACACTCATTGATGTATTCTTCACTGTTTCCATTTGGCAGCTCTGCCAACAGAGGGGAGTAGTGCTAGAGAAGAAGACACCCCTCCCCCCTTACCTTCAAATCCATTTTGCAAAAAGCCTATTTTTAGCTCTCAGCGAACATGCCGAGGTGCACAGCACTACTACCGTAGTAATGGCAGCCACAAACCCGACTGCTTGTTTGTCATCCATCAAGTACTCATGCAGGGTTGCATCGAACAGCAAAACAGGCTCAAATACAGCTCCAAACTGAAGTCCCAGCCAGCTCCTTGATATTAGTTACTATAGAAACCAGTCCCTCGGCACAGGCGTTCACAGCAGGAAATCATGCAGATTTCAATTTTACATAGTAATAAATGCTGCAGGAGAGCAGAATTTCCCAACAATTCCAGGGGCTGATTGTACAAACCCAGACCTCTTCTACCCCACGACACTGTGGATAAACATGCCCACGCACACAATTGCCACTGCTCCTGGTTTTGAAGTGGTTTCCACAAAGCTTGAGTTGGGATGGCTGCTGGAAAGGTGGTAGCATTTTTCAATGGCTCGATTAGATTGGAAAACATACTTGTTTTTACATGCAAGAAGCCCATATGAAAACAACAAAAAAACCACCCAGTAGGAGGATTTAAGCATATATGTAACTACAGAGAGTCCAAACATTTTACAGGAAGTACTGTCAGGTCACAACCCAGGGCTCCTTTGGAAAGAGCCCATCTTCCTTTCCTTCTCCACCCTGTCCAAAAAAACCAACCTGAATGGAGGGCAGGTCATAGATTATTTGCAGAAAAAAAGTGTTGTAGAAAGCACAAAGACAAGAGGGAGGACTCTGAGCCCTGAAATGAAACAGTGAGGTAATTATATTATTTTAACTTTCCAGAAGTAGTTTTACAGGTTGGACTCCATCATGCGTGGGAGTGGAAGAGGAAGACACACAGCACAATGCACTTCTTGTCCCAGGCAGATCTTAATTTTCTGCTGAAATTCAAGATCCAGTGGGGACTCTTCCCCATCTCTCTAAATGACCCCATAAGCCTGAAAAGTGCAGGTTTTACTACATCAACCAGGGAAGAAAAGAGCAGGGAACTGCTTCACTGAAGAAAATTAACGTGAAGGGAGGAGGGAAGGGGTGAACAGCTTGCACAGCAACAGGGACAAACATTTGTGCTGGCAACACACGACAAATCATCAAGCAAACAGAAGGACAAGAAAATGAAGGAAGCTGGTCTATTTTTAAGCAAGACCTCATTATTACCATGCACCATGAACATGCACTGCTTCCCGGGAAGCAGCAGGTATGCAAACATGAGATGAATCATATCACCAAGTAAATCACCTGGCAGTAGAACACTAGTTTGCATGGACACACACAGAGTGAACTTATACGATCTACAGTCCTGACACCTACGAAAATGTGTGGAAGAGCATCCTTCTGAGAGGCAGCCTGAATTATGAAGAGCAAAAAAAAAACCTGTTAGACAATGCAAATGTCACTGCTGCTGCTGAAAATTACTTTCGTCATTGCTTTTGTTAATGATTAGATGGAGCTCCATTGTTATGGACACTTCACTCACAGTCAACCTGCTGCAGCTTGTATTTTCACTTTTTGTATGGCTCTCTTATGTCATAGAAACAAACATTTTTGTCCAGCTAGGGTAGGAACAGACACAGGGAACTGGAGAAGACATCCCAAGTGAGAGCACTCATTTTATATCTTTGCACAAATATGTATACACAAATACCATACACAGCCTTTGCACAAATTGCCTGATACAAAGGAACTTCACAAGTGGTTCAAGGATGTGTGGACTGGGGTGCAATGAGGTTGAGTTAACTGCAGGACTCTGGTCAGGTCCACACTCACACCCCTAGATTCTGGTGAGTCTGCAAGAAGCCAGCTGACAGCACCAATCTGATACTTCACCAACACGTGTCTTCTTGGAAGCCATCACTGAGGTGACCAACGGAAGGACAACCTCCAAAGCTGCAGGTCCAGACAGCTGTGAGGCACAAAGCATGAGGCTGCAGAAGCTCAGCAACTGCTCTGTGGCCTCCACAGCTTGTTATGGGCAAGGTCCAAAGGCAAGAAGCACCACCCTACTTCACATAAACCTTGTTTAGTCTTAACTGATTTTCTAATTCTCTTCCCACACCACACAGAACTTCCCTCTCTCTCATACAGCAAATAAGAAAGATACTAAATAAAACTCAACGGGAACAGATCTTCAGCTACCTTTACTACCCAACTGGTGACAGATTAAAAATAAATAAATAAGAGCTGCAACAACTCTCTTGTTGTGGTTACTACAGGATTGTAACTATGTGCCAACTAGTAATTTATCACATCAAAAGGCTGCCTGAATTAGCCTGAAAGGGGATCTCCCACCACAGAAACATGTGCTACACTGGGAAAACCAACCACCAACCAAAACCTCAGCCTCCACTTTCAAATCCACATCCCATCATCAAAAGGATGCTTTTTCATCTTTGATTCTAACCTAATAAATTATCTGAAGGAAATCCTCAGAGCCATTTATGATTTATCCTCATTACTTCCCAAACTGGATGTTTAAGACATCGAAAGTCTGGTTCTGCTGCCAAGACTGAGAAAATTCTTTACAGCTACACAACCAGTGTTTAGTTACTGAAGTGTAGGTGTTCTGCATGAAGATGCCCACAGAGATATAAATTCATCATGTAGCTGGAAACAACAATCCATCCATCCTAAGCCTGCAGAAAAACCAGGATCTGATATTCTATCCTTCTAAAAGCAACACAGCTGTATAAGTAAGGAGAGAAGAACCACAACTAACTGTGTGAAAAACTAACTGTGAGCTGTTCCCCATCCCCACAATCCCAAAGATTTCCAACTCAGATGACAGTGAGCAGACTTACATTCAGTCATGTGAAAAAAGCCCAGCCACTCCTATCTTAACACACCTGCCCACTCCTTGGACAAAGTATTAAAGAAGCTTGTTTGCTTCTTCCTCCCTCACCCTTTTTTTTTTTCTCCCTCATAGAAGCTGGCCTTGCATTCAAGTTTTCTGTTTCGTAGACACAATAACCTGGTAGCTTTACTCCCTTTCCTAACAACATTTCAGTCTCTTAGCAAGCACCTTAGCAGGCTCAAAAAAATACTGGGTTGTAGGGCAAATGCAAACTCCATTCCTGCGCCACTCTCTGCACTGTACCAAGGGGCAGCTGACTATGTAAGTTGCTATAGCAATTATTTTTGTCTATTGCCCTGAATATTTCTCCTGAGGTAGGAGAAAGCAGCACAAATGTTGTCAATGACCCCGTGCTAGATTTTGTCTTGACCTCAAGGAAAAAAATAAGGCATAAATAAATAATATTTCTTTATGCTGAAATGCCTGCACTCACCCAAAGAAAAGAAAATGCCCATTTTTTTTAACCTGCAGAGCAGCCCTTTCAAGCCCCAAAGTATAAAATCTAGTAATTAATAACCAAACCACTTGTCTTGTGTTCGAGCATCTAAGATGTTCATTCCATTTTGACTGCTCCAGCCAAACGGGCTCACATCAGAAGCAGAGCTCTCAGGACAACACACTTGTTGAAAGACATGGACTGATATTTGCTACTTGTCTAGAGAAAGATGGGAACATGGAAACAGTGAATAACACAGCACAGCCTTTTTGAGTTTTAGCTGTTGTAAAACAGAATATCCAAGTCCCACTTCTCCAAATGCAAAAGATATGTAATATGCATCCAGCTCCAAAATTATCTGCCAATGAGTCTGAATTTGGTCCTGCGTTTTGCATCATCTTCATGAAAACATAATGGAAGCCTGAATGGTTCATTGAAAGACTTTTCTTCCTGATTATTTTATATATGAAAACCCACAAAGAAAAAATCTGGACTGTATTATTTTATTTCAAAGACTCCATACGAGAATTAAGTACTTATTACAAAGTCTTAACTGACAGGAAACTCAAACAAAGGTTTTGCTATGAGTATGAGCATCTGAAATTAAAGAGGAGTCAGCAAGACAAAGGAATTGGAAAATAAGAATGCCTTTCCTCTTGTGACCAGCTTTGTTTTCACTCTGAAATTAGGCACAGATCACCATCACAACTCCCCAGTTCACAGCTGGGAGCAAAGCAGTTTATTTCAAAAATGTTATACAGCTTTTAGGTCTACTGCTGTAGATTGTGGTGTCTTTCTCCTCCCCAGGCTTCATTTCTGTTTCTTTTTGTCCCCCATGTAAATTAATAAATAAATAAAAACCACCTGTCAGTACTGTCCATTACATTTTGCTGTGGCACCTAGGCTTTATGATACTTTGAGTCACACTGTGCCATTTGCAGCGAGCGAGATACTGGTTCAGGTGGCCTAAGAACACTTACTTGGGAGATAACAGATGCTAATTCCAGCCCTGCGACACTTTGCACAGCTTGTCACCTTGAAAAACCACTTCAATACATACCATACAGATTCTGGCTAAAATAAAAATGGATCACCCAGAGTAAGGGCTATCTGAAGGGGTACTCACACAGTACCTGGAGCAGCATGGTTGCAGAGTCTGTCCAAGAACACTGATCTGCAGCAAAGGTACTATTTTAAGCAGCCTTATTAAATATGAAGAGCAGTCACTGAGTGGTGCCATAGAAGAGCTGCCTGACGCAGATACTGACAAATATTAATCAAATTTAATTTTGTAAGTAAAAGTGTTAAACCATGTTTACATTTTTGTGAGCTGCTGAAGTTTAATGAGGCCTGAAAAAAGTACAGGCACTTTAATGCAGCACTTCTACAGTGATACATCCTGCCCCTCAAAAGAGTAACACTAAAATTACTATGCTGATTTTGGGCACCCTGCTGCTGCTGCATGCCATGCAGACACAGGCTGAATTCTGCTTTCAGGTCTACTCAGTACGCCTTGGTAGCTGGCCGACCATCCACAGCACCTCCCTCCCCGATCTCAGACCCCTCAGTCCAGCAGAGACAGTTTCCCTCTCAAGTGCAATTTCCTGAAACTCTCGTCAGTAGCTCTGCATTGCCTTAAAATCCTCTCAGATATCTGTAAAATGAAAGAGATGGAAAACGTAACAGATGTCAGAATTACCAAAGGCAGGGAAAACATACCTCTAGTAGCACTTGCCAAAAGGGAACTTCAAACAGCATTACAATCCATGGAATCCAACTGGCCAGAGAAAGCTGTGTGATATGCTGACACCCTCTTTAAGTGATTTAACTAATCTGCTAATATCAAACACACCTATGTATATGCAAAACCCTTCAATATGAATGAAAAACAAAATACCGCAAGATTTGAGTATCAGCTGCCTCATTAACAATCTCACTTTGAAGATCAATTTTAAGCTTGGGTAAATCAAAGCTTTTAGATCATCTTCCCATAAATTTTAATTTACACCTGTGCAGATGCAGGTAGGCAAGACTGGGGCAGGATTTTATCCACAGAAGCTGCCAATGGTGTATTAAGTGGATACTGAAGAAGCGTGCATGTGTTCACATTAATCTCCCTCATAACACAAGGAGGATAGTTACTTTTCACACCTACTTTTTCAAGTTCCTGAGCTCTAATACTGATCTACAAAGGACATTCAAATGCAGCAGAGGCAGAAGACGACTAGCAAACAAAAAGCAAAGCAATTTACACACGTCCTTTTACATACTGCTGAAACCCAACTTATAAACATATATCACATTTAAACATACAGTATTTGGGATGCACAGTTTTTGCCTTCATAAGAGAATATACTTTTATTGCACAAATAATCAGGTAAACAGCTATTAAATGAAATTAGATTTAAATTTCTTCCATGCTTCAGAATTGATTCTGATTCAGAATTATTACTGATGCAGGTAAAAACATTCAGAATCTCAAATATTGAAAGAAATAAGCCATGTAAGAAAAGCCCGAACTCAAACTCATGAGCACACATCTCCCCAAAAGGAAACTTCACTTTTAAGGTATTCCAGAGTTGTTATTATTATACTATGTAAGGTATAATAAGGATTAAAGGTACCCTGAAGTACCTGATTCATTTAATATTTTCCGAGCATTCCCTTTAAAAATCATAGTGAGAGGTAATACAGATTCCACTGCAGACTACTGAGTTCTGCTGGGCTTTATGCCAAACAGATGCAGCTTGAAAAACACACACTGCTACATAGATGTCTCTATTTTGTCAGAGCCCAAAAATCAAAACACCCGAAGGAATTTTGTTTTCAAAAATCTCTGATACCAGCAAAACCAGCACACACCGCTATACAGCTAGTATTACTAGATAATTATCAACATAACTTGACAATCTCCCCCATTGAAATGATATTTCTCAGATGATCAGACCCACAGAAATCCAACATTTTGGTGATACATGCATCAGAACCACTTTCCCCGTGTTTTCCCTTGTCAGGCTAAAAACAAAAAGCATTGAACTGAGGGAACAGAACTGAGGGAAAAAGAGACTGAACTTTGGGTTGATACACACCTAAATGGAGAGACAGCAAAGGAGGAAGCAAAAGCTGAAATGAGCTGGTTGGGAAATTAATTTGTGTACTGAGTCACCACGAAACATCAGGTACTTCACGTTTAGGGCTTTTCCTACTTTAGAAGCTACAATATGAAGAAAACACAGCAAAGTACAGGTTATCTGACTCATCCAATCATAGGTTTTACCATAGGCAGAGCTCCAATTACGCCTTCTATCTGAGCTCCAGATGGGAACGCGAAGATTAACATCATTACCATTGCAGAATTAGAAGGAAGTAAATGGCATGGAGAGAACGATGCACCAAAAGAGGAAAGACAATGCTTGGGAACAGTAGTAATGGCACACAAGGCAAAGATAACAGTTGGAACATGGACTGGCAATGATGGATATAAGCTCTCACTCTTGAACACTTGGTGACTGCAAAGGAGATTGTGTCCCCTTGTGTGTGTGTGGACATGTACATCCATGCAAACACTTTTTCTTCTTTCAAAGCTAATGCTGATGCAAACAGATTAAAGAGTAGCCAGAGTGCTTCTGTTGACTGATAAAACACTTTCATCAGCTACATCAGTGAGTTTTAAAATAACAGGCCACTTTCTGTAGAACTATAAGCAATTAGGAATTAAAGGCAGCACCCAGCTTCACAACACTTCAGTCATCCTACAAGGAACTTACGCTGTCCCTCCAGAGCAGGCACCTGCTGCAGCATTTTCATATACAGTTAGTTCCCAGAAGAAGCATTTGGCTCATGCAATGACAAACCAGCCTTAAGATGTAAAATATACCAACCTCCCTGCCTTCGTCATGGGAAGTGCTACATATTATCTCATATATCCCCAGCAACTGAACATCATCTTGTCTGAATTTGGTTAATCTGTTAACTGTAAACTTTGGTTTACCTGTTAACCCTCTAAACAGTGTGAAACATAGCCAGGTGTTTGATTAGACAATCAAATACATAATTTTATAAACTGGCTAAGTAACAGGCAAAATTTAACAAAGAATTTTTCATGTTAGGTAACCCCTCAAAGGGAAAACTGAGAGCCTGCTAAAATTCCCAAATCAGAGAAGAAAAATAATAAGTTTGTTCTGTTTCAGTTTTGGAATAGAATTCTTTATACTGATGGCAAAATACATTTTTATTGAATTGTGCCCTTGTAAGTCATAGAGACTTCTGCCATCACCTTCCATTAGGGCCAGATGTTTATCCCTGTCCACAGCAAGGTAGAATCATCTGTATTTGTTAAAGGACCAAGGTGCAATCTCAGAGATAAACTTGAATGGGCACAAATGGAAGTTGTGTTGGGAGGAAGATCAAAACCACCAACTAACTTGGGAGTTTTGATTCATTGCCCAGAACATCACTTTCTAAAAATAAAACCAAAATTCCCTTCTATCCTTTCAGTCAGAGAAGGCAGAAGACAGAACAGAGGAACTATACAAATTTGGCATGCCTGGATTCACAGAGCTCCTTTTGTGAAGGACGTGTTCAAGAGATAAGAGAAAAGACATGACACTTGTTGGACATGGTCCAAATAATACAGCAGAAAGCGTAAAATACCCTTCAAAACCCCACACAAGCCATTTTTGTTTGAGAGTGGGAAAGTTTCAGTTATTCTGGTATCTCAATGCAAGTCCTATAAGCCTGCCAGCATAGCTAGAAGACAAGTCTCAAGCATTTTGGTAGTTTACTTTGTTTCCTCTTGGGGAAGGCAGAAGAAATGGAAGGGAACATACTTGAAGGAAAGACATGTTAGCAACCCAAGTTAAATTCTGCCTTGGGTCTCATCCTCAGTTTATTCCACTTTCTGTCACGTTTATTATTTTAGGTGAGTAGATTAGCTATAATTTACAGTAGGTATGCATATAATGAGCAGCTTTTCATCAGAATGTAAATATTAGCTTTAGACAGGGAAAAGAGAATTCTTCTCTCTTGTCATTCTATGACTTGGCACTCACTCCAGCAGCTGCTACCACTCCTGTTAGCCAGAAGTGAAGGGAAGAGGAAGTCTGGCTGAGCTTGCACTCTGCTAATGGCAATGAACACTCTTCATGTCAGCAGTATTACTTTCTAACTCTCCAAGTCAAACGCCAAGGGCACACTAGGACTTTAAAAATTGCTACAAAACCTTTAAGGTTAGAGGTGATCAAAAGCTGCTCCGTCAGCAGTGATTTATCTGCACTTTGGATTTACTCTTCAGCAGCAGTCCAAGGACAGTGACCACGGGGAATGCCCTACCACTGCAGGGACATCTGCACATGATGCCTTGGTCTCTGGGCATCCAGCATTAGAGAGAAGCAGCCTTTTGTCTCCTTCCAACTCAGCAGTCAGGAAAGAATGCCAGCTGCACTATTGTGGCTCTCCATACTCACCAACAAGCTTAGACTGCTACCCAGAGAAGCCCACAGACCAGGAAAATTCATTTTGACCAAGAATGTCAGACTTAAGGGGGAAGGATAAGCTAAGTCTTTCCTCAAAGATATAAGCACAGGTCACTGTCATCATTACTGGCAGACCCCAAAGGCCGCAGCATCAGCCAGCATCTGCTCTGGCTCCAGCAGCCCTACAGTTATTTATTCCAGCTGAGTATCAAGCCTTTTACATTTACACAAGGTACAGAAGCATCAGTGAATAGAGATTTCTGTAAATCTTGCTTTCTAAAATATTATTCATCAACATATAATTCAAATGGTAATTAAGAAGTGTTCACATGATTGATGACACATTTAAATTACAGGTTTCCAGCATTTTTTTTTTCAGTAAAGACAACTTCCTTTTTCACGTGCCACTTTTTCAAAGTGCAAGTCCATCTAACAGATGTCTCACAGATCTGCTTGTCAATGTAACAAGTTAAAACTTCTTTTTATTACGACAAATGGTATAAACCACACAGCATTCTGTTAAACTCAATATTGACACATCTGCTTACCACGTGTATTAGTAGCCATGTCAGCCACTTTCTGAAAGGCATCCAAAAAGGCAGCAGCTGCTACTACTGTAGTCCTGAAATGCATACAGATAACAAAACATTAGCAGTGTCTCATTGATGCCTATTTAATTACTGCCAAAAACATTTAGGCTTATAAAGAATAACACTGTGAACTTGCAGAGGCCACAAAAAGTATTCTCTTTTATATCTGAACTTAGCCTTTTCCCTCCTTCATTTCTTAATCCCTTCCTCGCTTTGTGTTAGCACTATGGACTTGGAGGCAGCCACGCTAATTCCATGCTGAGAATTGCACAGGACAGGTGCTGTTTCAAAAGAGCACAGCCACCCTCCTTCTAGCTGATTTCCTCTGATGAACTAATATTAAGCAGTCAAACATGAAAAACAAATCTAACACACGTTATACTTCACCCATTAGTGAAAAAATTACAGCCACTGCTATTTTCAGGGAACGTGTTTTTTAAGAATAAACATGCAGGAACTTCCTTTTATCTAGGATCTTGGCCAAACAATTTCCTGCATTTTTCATCTGGGGAGTATGAGCACCCCTTGAAACAGAAAATTTCTTGGAAATCAGACTGGTCTGGAGTTCTTGTACAAGTAGAAAAAAAAGGAAAAAAACCCTCCATTTCAAGAAAAAAACACAAAACTCAAACCCACAAAAAACACCAATCTCCAAACCCCCAAAATAAACAAAACCCCTTTCTGATCCAGTGCTCATCCAAGCAGGACCCTTCCTGAGAGGTACACTAGCAATCTCAGACTTCACAACCCAAAGCGTCAACCTCAGTAGCCCAATCTCCCTCCAGGTTTGGAAAGCACACACAGACCACACATCTGTTCAAGTGGACAGCAAACGTGAGTTACAATTTTCCAGACACGTTTGTTCCAGATAAGCAGGCCCCAGAGCCCTGAACACCTCAGGTCAGTCCAGATTTCTGAAGGTTTATAGTCTGGTTGACCCAATTAAAGTAAAAGTAGGCCAGGGCTCTACAGGTAAAGCACAATTGTGCCCTCTCCACAGTTACCTCATGGTTCTGCTTCTGCACATCTTTTCTTACAGTAACTCTGATTTTCTCTCCTGATGGTGTCAGTCAGCCTTTTCAAGCAAAATCCAGAACAGGAACTATCAACGTCGCTTTGTTTCAAGAGCTCCTTACTTGCCTCAAAAACCCCAGCAGACCTGCAGGGAAGCTGATCCTTGGCCAGAAAGACCACAGGACTGCTTAATTAGGTCAGATTTTATGCAAGTCTCACTCCAAATATGCTCAAGGTACAGAGGACGTAACTGGCAGCATAGTAAACGGCCTACTGACAGCACAAAAGATTTGAACACACACACAGAAAAAAAACACTCCAGGCAGGAGGGGACCAAGCAAATGCATAAGGACTCTCCACATGCCCAGGAGATTAAAGAGAGGGCAAACCCCCCCAAACCTGACAGCTAGCTAGCAATATTGGGCCCTGCAAGCAGAAAATATTTTCTGGGATTTTCCTTAACAGTGTTTGTGATGTTCATCTTCCAAACTTGTGGGTCACACTGTTATTCATGTACCATGTTGTTAATTATTAATTATATTGCTAATAACAAAGTTCCATTTCCCCAGTAACAAGATCCAGGAAGACCTGGCTCCAGCTCAAATGACATCTGCTGTCCTTTATCAGCGCACACAGAAATGAAACAGCAGCAAAAGGCTCACATTTGCTAGAAACAAACAGCAAATCCTTGAACACAGGCTCTCAAGCTGCCTGCTTGCATGTTCCTGTAGCACTGCACTGATTAAATGCAATACCACAGGACTGGGAAATAAACAAAACTATCCCTCATGCCATCCCAGAAAGCCTGTGTTTGAAGAGTACAAAAGGTTAGGAAAGTTCTCCACTTCTTTTCTTTCTCTACTTCCTCTGCATCTTCCATACACTGATTGCTGGAAAAGGAAAAAAACCACATGCAAGTGTGGTATTTTAGACAGGGTGTAGCAGAACAGCATATTCCAGCTGTTTAGGGCAAATGAAGCTAACCCCCAGCTTCTTCGGGAATGGTTCATAACGCAACACAGAACCACAAACCAGACTGCGCATAACCTGTTGCCACTACAGCTGCTGGGGAAAAAACCTGATGCTTTGGAGAACAGAGAGGAGACTCTGGTTTGGGAAGAGTTGTGAGGAAATGGAGCTTGTATTCATACTAACAGAAACAAATTTTACAAATGAATGAAATCTAGAGGTAAAATTGGTCTGAGTGTAATACTTTTGCCATATATTAAAAAATCCAGAATGCATTTTTCAAAGCATACTCCAAACCTTAAAGTTTTAATAATCACCAGTGTATGATCCAGCAAAGCAATTCCCTTCAAAATCAGAAAAAAATGCTGTTAAGGCTACCGAAGATTTTTTCAGTATTTTAAGCCGTTTTCTAACATAACCCCTCTGTACTCTACACTAATAAAAAGGGCAACATAGACCTAACTCCAAATGTGTGCTCACTAAAAAACAATAAACTATCTTTCCAATTTTCCATGAAAATCCATAAAATTTAGCTCATTTTATGTTTATTATGTATAGCTGGTGGTAGATTATGAATTTTCCTAAATATATTAAAACACCAGTAGTAGTATTTTAAAAATTACATGCAGGTGTTGACTATGAAATATGCGCAATTTTACTAGGACCTGCTTAGAAAATTATCCTTGCAAAAGCTGCATGTAATCTTAATGTTTGCACATCGAAGGAACTGTAGGGGATCTCGACTGTGTAACATAAAACTTACCGAAGCTGAGACTGAAGCTTCCCAGCTTTATTTATAAAATCTTCCCACACTGGGTAACTTCCCTGCAAGAAAAACAAAACACAATAATGAACACTTAATTTGAGCATTCTGATTTTAATACTATAGACCAAATTAAACTAGACATAAAACAATAACTAAGACTGTACACTAAATCTTAATCCGTGAACACCAAATTCGACTGACTCCAAATCCAGATGAAACAGTAGGTCCTCTGATGAGGCTTCACAGCTTTTCTGAATACAAATCCTGGGCAAGAGGGATTTCAACTGAAGCAGCAAGAAGAAATGCCGTGCTTTGGATGGATACAGCAAAAACCAAGCCCATTCGAAACGGGGTACTAGGTTATTTCAACAGCATGTACAGAGAAACTCCCAAAACCAAAGGAAGCATCACAGTTGTTCTTCTCTACCAGCTGATTATCTGTGTTTTTACCAAGTTCAAAGCCTGTACAACAGAAATGTGACTTGACCAAGAGACCACCTCAAGCACTGCCTCAAGATAACTCTGTAATCGGACACAGAAAAGCATAGTGACAGCTCAAGACAATCAACTTTCCCAACAGCTGCCTTGTCACTGCAAGACCTGTTTCTGAAACAGTCAAAAGCCTTGGAGATAATTTCTGAATTGCAGCTGATAAAGCAGCGTGGCACTGAGTGTATACAAAGTGCTTAAGAAGCTTTAATTCTTCTTGACATCATGTTTCCTGTAGAATTTTCCCCATTTTAAAAAAGTGGATTAAAAGCCCAGGTTTTACTTAGAATACAGACACCAAGCATTTTTGCAAGTTCTGATCTTTATTTTCCAAAGTTTAAAAAGAAATTTTTTTTTAGACCAAAATTGCTCTCTGCAGAGCAAGTACATATTTTCCACTAACAGCAAAAGTGTGGTAGAAAGAAACCTCAAAATTTCCCTTTGATTGGAGCCTAGAGAGCAAAATAAAATATCCCTGCTTCCTTTAATAAAGGTATAAGACTTGCTGTTACCAGAGCAACAACACAATAAAACCCAGATAAGGCAGATCCTCAAGGCTAACATTACCCCAGCTCTGACTGGAAGAGGTTGCAAGCAAGTGCAGTTGCTTGTAGCAAACTCAATCCACCCTTATAAACTGGTCTGCTTTTTCTAAGTAAACCAAAATCCACTGCCCACACTGCCGTGGGAGATAGTGTTTTGTTTTCAGGGCAAAGGTAGGACCTTCGCCAAAAACGGGCAGACAAATTCCAGCTCCTCAGTACATCCTGGCAAGGCAGCTCCCAGACACCTGCTCAGAAGCCTGTTGGCACTCTACTCTCTGTATTTTCTAGCAAGGCTTGTGGGTTTTTTGCTAAAAGGAAAAAAAAAGGGCAAAACCCCAAACAATGGAAAGCAGGTGTCCATAAAACCTTGTTATACCTACAAGTGACAGAGCCAGTGGCAAATACAGAAGGGGAAAGAGAAAATAGCAGTTATCTGGGTGGCAAGACTTAGAATATAAAGTGCTTTGTGCTAAGCAAAAAACTGTCAGACATTTTAAAAATGAAAGAAACCCACCAATTATTCAAAAGAGGCAAAAAATGCTATTTCCTTAAACCTATTAGTCTTACTGCAATCCCCCCTCTGAACCCTGTCTCTCAATGTCACTGCACGCCGTCCATGCATTATGCACGTGTATGTATGCCAGGAGCCCTGAAAGTCCTGACAGTCACCAGCAGGGCCCAAGGCTTTACGGGATTCTCCAGCAAAAAGCAAGCCAGCAAGCAGAGGATACCAAAGCAGCCTGATTAAGTTTCCATCTCGCTGGTGTATTATCCAGCTAAATACACCTGATGGCTCCCAGGAGATTGACACCAGCCCCACCATTAGCTGCTTCCCAAGGAAGCTTAAGATACTCCTATCAAAACACAGCTCAGGAAGCATCCCCCTTTTTTTCCTATTTTGTGGTCAGCCTGGCAAGCAAAATTTGAGAAGTCAAAGATTTCCACAACTATTTAGTTCTTGTCTATAAAAATGCTGTTTTTTTCAAACCAAGCCTGCTCAAGTAAGCTGCAACAGCTCACTTGATTAAATAGTTTGCTATATTTGTTTGTTTGAAATCAATGCCATTTGTTCACCTGGGCTCCCCATATACTGGCCAATAGCACATGATCTCATTCCAGACAGTAGAAAATTGGAGCTTTTTGTGGTTTTTAATGTAACTGAATTAATACCTTGGCTGGTGGATTTTATTGGGGTTCTTTTTTTGTTTGTTTTTGCATTTTTTTAAAAAAACCTTTCAGCAGTTTTACATCAGTGACATGAAGTCCTGCATTATCTGCTCAGCTTGATATCTTGATCTCTCTAATAAACTCAGCTTAAAATAAGAGGCATGTACTTCATCTGGGTTACAGAATAGTTTTCTCTCACTTTTCCCAGCTGAAGCCACATCCACAAGCTCATCTCTCCCTCAGATCATGAAGTAATGCACTAAATTGTGTCATTCCTTTGAGCTTTTCTGAAGAACATTTCCACCACCACATCCCTGCTGAAACCAAAACCCCCTTCATTCCTACCTACAGCAAACGTGCACAACACCTACCACTTCACAAGACCAAATAACCAGGGGTTTATCCCATCTCCAGCATCTAGGAAGCAAGGAAGCCATTTAGTGATATCTGTGGGGACAAATGAAGGAGATGGCAGGAGTCAAACTAGTGCTGTAAATCTGCACAGTGCCAGGGCCCTGAGCAGCAGCTCCTTCTCCAAGACCTCTTCCTGTGCCACCTGGAGCACGGCAGCCCTGCTGTGCCTCACCTCCAGCAACAGTTCTTGCTTTTCTCAAAGCAGCATCAAGAGAAATGTTAACACACACATCCTTGATTCAACATGTATTACTTTCTCAATTTAAACACAAAGAAACAGCAGGTCGAATTTGATGTCTTTGTCCAAGACGTGCTTTTGCGACATAAAGCCACTTCTGAATAACAGTAACACAGTATTTTTAATGCTGCCTCTCACAGAGCTTCCTGTGCTCCCCGTGCAATTTCCAATTTCAGCTGGCTGATAAAGAAAGTAGTTTTTTCCCCTTTCAAATGTCAGGGTTACTCAGGCCTGGTGTTATCTTGTGAAAGCAAGAGGCCTCCCCCAGGCCCAGCCACACTCAGGGAAGATCCACAGCAGGATTCTGGGTCACAAATTCCTATTTAGCTCCTCATGGATTAAACCAGAGATCAATTACAGTGAGGGTTTGTTTAAATAATTTTCTTAAAAATTGTTAAGGGATTAATCCAAAGATCATTTCCCCCAAAATAACTTTGTGCCCAATTATTTCTTCATCATCGAATGAAGAAATTTGACCTGTCCTCATCGGAATGGGTGTTTCCCACTGCCCTATGACACTCCATGGCGTCAGGGCCCCTGGAGCTCCTCAGTGGGGCTCGGCTGCCTGCCCAGCACGTCACCAGTAAGCTGTAGCATGCCATTATCCTACCCCATTGCTTAATTAGTGGGCTTATAGGTGATTAGTCACCTGATCCCACGGCCCAGCTCTAGCTAATCTATGCCAAACACAGGGAGGTAAAACGCGGAAAACACCTTTCTGCCTCAGGGCTGAGAAACAAACTGGTGCCTCGTGCCTGTCACTCAGGTAGCCAGTCCGCAATTAGGGACATGAAACAACTTCCCCTCAGGGACAGCGAGTGTGTCTGGAAGTGCCAGACACCAACACCCAGACCTGGGCGGAGTCCTCCAAAGCCACAGCTCCTGGACTGCCGCGGGGAAAAGGGTGGACCATCATCATTCAGTGAAATCCCATCCGACAGGCAGACCCGTGGACATGGGCAGATGTCTTAATTTTTGTCTCCCTTCCTCACCATTCAAATCTATTTTAATTGGCAGTAAATTTCATCTTCTCCGCTCGGGTCTGGTTTGCTTGTGACAATAACTAGTAAGTGATTTCCTTCTCTTTGTCTCAATCCTTGAGCTTTTTCTTACTATTTTCTCCCCCATCCCATTGAGGAAGAGGAGATAAAAAGCAGCTGGCCAAGGTCAGCCCACCACACCAGAAAAGAGCAGGCAATGATCACCACGATGCAGCTCCGCAAAAATAATTTAAGCCTTGGGTGGAAATTTTTTTTTTTGGTGAACCAGTACAACCACCCTGCATAAACACAACACTACAAAAGATTTATGGAAGATAGTTTTTCCCTCCCTTTCAGGGCAGTGATCCCACAGCAGGAGGGAGAAGAGAGACACATGAGAAACTCAATGATTTCTCAATAAAGGAAGGGTAGACTTGCAGCAAAGGATCATATTTACTAAAATTGTTATTGATGACATCTAATGGCAAGAATAGGTACCCAGATTGCTATATCTAAGATTACAACCAGAGTATCAGCAGCCTTGACAGTTTTAAAATGTTCTGTCACTCCTTCTGCCAAGAAGTTATGATTCTTCTTTTTCCATTAAGCAAAAAGAAGCTTACTTTACTAATTTCTTTCCGTGCACCCCAATTCCCACAGACAAGACTCATTCCACCTTTGAAAAACCCTTGACAGTGTTCTTTTACGTGCTTTCATTTATCAGAAAGGCTTTTCAGCCCTATTACCAGCTCTTGCTGGGACACCAAGTACAAAGGCAGCAGTAACAGTTTGGAATCCTGTTCACAGCAACAACCCATCTAAACTTCTGGGGCAGGGGGAAAGAGACGGGGAGGTGCTCTTCAGTAAAGCAAATCCAGAATCCAATTTTGGCTGTTTCAGATAGAGAGGTAAGAGAGAGAGGAACCAGGAGAGAGCAGTGCCTTGTTTTTAGCTTAAGGGTTATCAAACCAAGAGCTGTACGCCTTCCCGGAAAGTACTAACAATGACTAACTGCAAGACTTCAATGAAATGGAAAAAAAAAACAACTACACAGGCTACAGGAGTTAGAACTTCTCCACCTCAGTGTCATTGTTCAGCTTTGATAAGCTAAAAAGTTGAGTCCCAAACACACAACAGTGTTACAGAGCTCCACGCCCTAGTAACACATCCAAATGCCATAGAATTTTTGTTCCAAAAATAGATGTAACTTGGCTTGTGCATGTGTCCTCCTACCCCTCCAAAGTAAATTATGCTGAAAACAAAAGATTTCTTTTTCATATTTTTACCAGATAACAGAATCACAAGGATTATTATGAATGTCTCATTTCTGTGGCATTCACTACACTACCTCCAAGTAGCAAAGAGACTTTATTGTGCTAGACATCACACAAGGTCACAGATGTTACACACAAAGGAATGGCAATCAGCAAGTATGGTTTGCACATAGAGACTACCACTTTTCCAGAGTCCTTTAACAGACAAAACCAGGAAAGAGTGGGGGCAGGGGGAAGAGGACAGGAAAGCAATAACAGTCTGAAAAAAAAGATGGAGGGAAAAAAAAAAGAGGGCTCCAGTCACAGATGTCTCAACACACTGGAAGACACAAGGGTTGACAGTCAGTTTCCCTTCTCAGATAACATCAGGCACTGGAAGTTGTTCCTCTTTTCTAGAAGAATCAACAGTCAGCTGGGTGAAAGAACACTTGGCCAGCCATAAGTGCAAGAGTTACAAAGTGCTACCAAACACTAATACATCCTCTGTGCAATCCACTTATTTAGCCAGGTCCACAAGTCATGGATAGGACTGCCTAGACCCTTAACAAGTCACAAAAGGTCTTGCAAAATACAGGTGAGCACAGAATTAGCATCATTGTGCCTGAAGTTCATAATTGCTCTTCTCCATCCAAAAAATTCTGCTTGCTGGCTTTGCCTCTTTCTAGTTTGAAAAGCATCAAGAGTCTGTCTCATAAATGGTTCTAAGCTGCATCTAAAGCCTCAAATCTTTCAACACATTGAAACAGGAATTTTGCTGGCAAGAGAGACTTCACTCTTTAAAATGACACAGATGTGTACACAACACCTATTCCATTACTCCTTTGGTATAACCCACATCATCTAAAATACACAGAATCACAGAATGGTTTAATTTAGAAGAGATATTTAAAGAACATCTAGTCCAAGCCCCCTACCAGGACCAGGGATATCTTTCACTAAATCAGGTTATTCTCATCCACATCCAAACTGAACATGAACACTTACAATTACAGAGAATCCACAACTTCTCTGAGCAACCTTTTTCACTGTCTCACCACCCTCATTGTAAAACAAATCAATTTGTGTCTAATCTAAATCTACCCTATCCACTCCCTCTTCCTTATATTCAAAACCAGAACTCAATCAGCCAAGTCCCAATACTGATTTCAAGAACATCTCATAGCCTGATGTTGTCCATCATCTGTTTTCCAGCAGTGCAGGACAAGAAACAACCAGTTTTGCTTCAGCAGAGAAGTTTCAGATTGCGCAACCCGTCCAACTATAAGACCAGGTAACGGGAAACTCTGAAAGGTCAGGCAGCTTCCTTTCACTAGAACTGTTTCAGGAAGAGTAACACATTTGTACAGATATCTTGCGGAAATACTCCTACAAGACAAGGAAAGAGACCACCTGACTTCAAAGTCCCATCTGTCTTTCTAAGCTAAAGATATTGCTGTGCACAAAGGAAGTTTGAGTTTAGCTCCAACAGCAAAAGGGACTCTCAACTTGTGCTAAACTGTTGCTGGGCCAGGAATGAAAAGGCATCAACAGCAAAAGACATGAACTTCACAGGATTTCACAGCAAGAGCTGAACACACACATTACTGAACGGAGGAGCAGACAGGTACAGACTCAGGGTCTGAGAGATGATAGTGCATGCAGGTGAAAGTAAAAGCACATCAAAGATCAGAATAAAATGTCATTTAACCAGTAACTACCCTTCAGGAAAGAAAGCAGGGGTAATTAAAATCACTGTCTTGTATCCATACATTTACTTCCATTATTTCTGCCTCTTGTTTAGGGAATGTCAGGATTAGAAACTAGTTTCCCTCAGCATGCACAGTATAAATAGGCATGCCAAGCTTTACTTTTCAAGGTGATACATTATCACAACATTGAAAATTATGCAACAAAACAGTACTGAAGACATCTCATATGCTATTTAAAAAACTGTCAACTGGGTATTTCTTCTATGTATCACAGAACCACTTATTTAGTATTTTTAAAACTATTTAGTTTTTAGTCTAAACAGTACATTAGGACAATAAAGAAAAGAGATAATGGCATGAAAAAAATCAAAACTAAAATCCAGTAAGGAAAGTTCAAAAAAGGGTATTCACACCACTGGGGTAAGAAACCCAAACAACAACAACAACAACAACACAGATATCCATTTTTTCTACATTCCTAAACCACCTGAAGAACTCTAAAGAATGCCCAGTTCCCTTAGCAGCAGCACTGAAATGCAACACTTCTTTGCAAGGACACACGTATTTATTAGACCCCACTAACCATTTCAAGGGGGAGGGAGCCTAAGTCTGGTACCATTCTGTTGTCAGAGCTCTGGAGCCTTTAATTTGTATTATAATAATGCCTGCACTGCCTTAGTCCATGCTTAAACATCCCCAGTGGAGGATACCAGTTGCCCTATGGTTGTGACTTTAATTTGCAATACAGCAAGGACCCATGACAACTCACCCTGGCTTACAAATCCAACTTAGGAGCCTCCTTCTTTGTCAATAGGGACCACGTCAAATCTGTACTGTCCACAGCTCAGTTTCATGGTTTGTAAGATGAAGAAACTAGGCTCCAAAGCAGTCACTTCATGGTTTAAATCCAAGATTGAGTAATTAGCAAACAAAAGTTAAACTCCTACTGTGAGAAAATACATCATGCATAAACATACAGTCTCTCCCTCTCTAAACATAGGAAGTTATTCACAAGACAGGGGGGCGGTGGGAAACAACTAGCCACAGCTTCTGAAGACCTTTTATCCCATGCCACATTAAAAAAGCTGGACATTAAGTAGTCTTCCAGAGGAAGCATTTAGTTCCACATTCTTCCCTACAGGTCTGAACAAGTTTGCAAGCCTGAATAGCAGATTTCTCCTCCGAGACTCATCAATACCGCCTTTCATCCACTCAGTCATTAAGTGGCCACTGTTCATACTCAGCAGCTATTTTCTAAACCCACAATATTTCAGCTGGATCAAAATGAAGATAATTAAAATATCAGAAGGCAGTCATTCAAGTTAATACCTACACAGGACAGCCTCAAGCCAACAGCCCTGTGTTGGTAACATCACCAACACCACTGGGGTCTCAGCATTTCTTCCCGAGCAAGCAGAAACCCTTATTTCTGACCATCCACTCAATACAACCTCCATCCCACACGTAGTCATAACAATCTCCAGGACCCAAAGTACTAACAAGCATTTGAGTTGACCACAAAAGTATCTGACTGGGAGAAAGGCAGCAGCCAGGTACCCAAGTTTTCAATGCTTAATGAACTTTGCCTCTTGACAGACAGTGAAGTGCAAGTACGCTTACAGCAGGCTACTTTCTCTCCATTTCACTCACGAGAACATAAATAATTCTTTTCAAGCTCCAAATTAGAGCCCTGTTTTGCTCATGGGCAATGAGCATCCATGTGGCTTGCTCATGAATGGTACTGTTAGGAGACATCACCAATACAGCTTTATTAACAAAAAATCCCAAATTATGCCTCTACACAGAGGGCTTCAGAGACACTACAAAACACACATGTGACTTTTGTCGTAAAAAAAAAAGATACATCTCATGCTCAGGTGAGAAGCATGGTGGTAGTTTATATGGAAGACAAAATGAGAATAAATGTGAACCTTTCTGCACCATGAACCAAGTGTCTCTAGTCACACGCACATCAGCAGCATTGTACACACCAACACAAGCTCATTCCTGCAAGAGTGGTTTGTTAAAAGAGTGACTGTACTCCAGCTAGCATCCTAGAATTAAAATCAACTACACATTGCTTCTGGTTGTTGACCAGAAGAGCGAAAAGTACAGAGCTCACACAAAACCCCACAAGACAGACAAATTCTTCATGATCAACCAGCTTATGGTTAAGATGTTCCAGTCAGGCTTCTCCACTAAAAACTGAGAGAAGTCCTGTAGTTTTAGTTACAGTAAAGGAGCTCAGGACACTTCTGTTGAGAATTTATCAGTCATTTGTAGATGATATCTCTTCAGCCTGCAAACACTGGGTTATCGCAGTGGTGAAGAGCAACACGTCTTAATCAGTAAAAACACAGTGGTGCATATATGAGAATAGAAACCTATTACACTGGGAGCTTAAAAAACATCCCCTCATTAACTCCATGTTGTAGATGCACCCAATTTCTTCTTGTCCTAGGGGAAGGGAGTAGTCACTAAACCTGCAGCCATAGCTTGCCTTCCTGTAAAATGGGAGCCATTCTTTGGAGCCAAGTGACACAGAAAGCACTTTGATGATGAAAGCTGCTATGGTCTTAGCCACAAAGCTACCAGACATTTTGTCTCCAATCCTTCCATACATCTGAGCATCCAAGCTATCTCGGCCCAGCAGGAAGAAGTCAATCAATGTCCTTAAAGGTCAGCACAGATCCCAGCAAACAAAGCAGTGCTTGGCACCTTACAGTATCAAGGTAGACATAATTTTCAAATTGAAAACATATCCTTGGAGAGGAAAATGAATTTCTGTATATGTACCCTAAATAGACTACTTTATTCTAAAGGGTAGCCTCTTTACGATACTAACTCAAACTTCTCCGTACTCATCTTTTCACGCTCTGAAGTAGACCAAAAAGCCTTTTTAGATATAGTTCCTCTTTTGCTCTCTGCTTATCTTCAAGACCACACTGTCTTTGGGTAGACCATGAACCTTAAAAACATTCTTCAGAAGCTGGAAACACACAGGCTGCTATGCACAAGATGCCATTCAGGGATTCATCAAGAATACTCCATCAACTCTAGGAACTTATGTACTTCAAAAAAAAAAAAAAAAAAAAGCAAAAAATTTTGAGCTTTTCAGGTATTTTATAACAAATATTTGGGTTCAGTTCATGCAAACTCAGAGCTCAGGAAGGAAGCAGCAACCTCCACTGAATATGACCCTCTGTTAGGTATTAACCAGCACTAAGCCTCTAATTACACAGACTTCTTGTTCTCCAACATTTGTTCAGTCAATTGTGTTTCATGCAGCACTGCACAGCTCCCTCCACACTTACAACCTCAGAAACCTGAATGTGCAGCTTTTGGCATCCTGCCAGGTCCAAAAGGAGTACTCTTAAGAGATATTAAAAATCCTTGTCCTGGGTATGTCACAGGATAAGCCAGCCCTGTACACACTTATGTAGGAAATGTTCAGCAGTTGTATAAATTGTTAACATTTACACAAGAGTATATGGATCAAGAAAGCTTGTGTTCCAAAAAAATAAACTACTTGTGAGTAAGTATGTTCCCAGCTATGTGCTGTTCATTGAACCCCAGTGTTTAACCAGGCACGCTTAAACTGCACCATCTTTCAGCCTTCACTGCATGTCAATCCCTCCCCCTCCAAGATGTTTACGGAAAGATACTGCAGCTGCTTGGAAAAGGCAAGAATTTCAGTGCATGCAAACCAACTGCCCTGAGTAAGCAGGTTGTTGGGAGGCAGAGGGGCTAAGAAATCAGATCAGCCAGCTATGCTCCAAATGCCTCGGTGGTAAAACCTTTGAGGAACAAAAGAAGTGGGAAGAAAAGCTGCAAATTAACTCATTTCAGATTTTTTGTGAAGGGGAAGAAACACCAGTTTTCTAGGTTTGAAATAGATAGTTTTCCTAAAGACTGTCGTGTAAGGGACATGCCAGTGCAACATGGCAGGTGTGCTTCCTCTCCAAGCCTGTACCTACCCGTCTGTTGCACACAAAACCATAGAATGGTTGCAAGGGACCTTACAGATCATCTGTCCCAACCCCCCTGCCATGGGCAGGGACACCTTCCACTAGACCAGGTTGCTCAGGGCTTCATCCAACCTGCCCTTGAACTCTTCCAGGGATGGGCACCCACCCACAACTTCTCTGGATAACCTGTTTTCAACACACTCACACTAAAAAAATTTCTTACTTATATCTAATCTAACCCTGCCCTCTTTATTGAAGCCATTCTCCCTCGTCCTGTCACTACATGCCCTTGTCAAAAGTCCTTCTCCAGCTCTCTTGTAGACCTGTTTTGGTACTCAAGGTGCAATAAGGTCTCCCTGGTTCATAGAGTCCTGCCTCTCAAGCCTGTCGAAAGTCCCTCTGGATGGCATTGCTCCCCTCCAGCATGGTGACTCCACCACACAGATGGGTGACATCATCAAACCTGCTGAGGAAACACTGCATCCCACTGTTACTGTCACCAGCAAGTATGTTAAACAGTGCCAGTCCCAATACATGACACATTTGTTTTTCCTTTACAATAGTTATCGTCCTTACAGCTGGACTAAAATCATTCAACTGAACATTCCTAATCTCCACAGAGATCTCAAGCTTCAAATAAAGCACAGCTGGGGAAGAGCTGTTGCACTACGACATGTCACGGTAAAATAAATTTGCCCAGGTTCTCTGGTACATGTGTGCTGTCCCTTGGATTAACACGAAGGCTGAGGACTTGCAGCTGGACTTGCTGTAGTAACTGTCCCAGCAGTTCTATTTGTTCTATCTTTTTTTTTTCCCACTCAGTTTATATTATTGTGTGAATATCACAAGGCCATCCCTCATAATCAAACAGGGCTACTTAACAAGCAACTCTTAAACCTTGATGTGGCCACCCCCTGGTCCCAGCTTCTACAAAAGCAAGATTAAAACACTGCTTCTCACTGGTCACTTCCTAAAAAGAGATAGGAGGCTGCAAAAACATAAATGTTTCTCATGCCCATATGTTCATGTCTCTCTCTTCTGCTTTTACCAAGAGCTTTGCATGACTGACAGCAAAGGTGCACCCCTGCCTGGCCCAAGAGTCCCAGCAGCAGCAATGGAGTGAAGGATTTCACCTCCTCTAGAGTATTAAAGTAGAGGTTACTACCAGAAGCAAAGGTTTATTTTATTGAGATTTCAGCTAAACAAATATAAATAAGGCACATACACATATAATAGAAGAATTTCTAAAATTTTCCAAGAACTCACACCTCTTTTGGGAACCTTGTTTTGTTCATTAACAGGACAATACCTGCACATCCCTCACATGCAGGGAGATGAATGAGACTAATTGGTAATACACACTTGACCCATAAAAATTTAGGAAATCCTCTGACTTGGTATAAATGAAGTCACAGACAACCTGTGTTCATCCAACTGCTCATTACTCATCTTCCTCCCATGCCCACCCCACAGGTGTCCGGTGCTGTGCATACACGGCAAGCCCCTGCTCTGTCAAAATACATGCTGGCAGAAGACGCAAGACAAATAAAAAACATGCTAAAAGTCAAAGAAACACTATCAAGCAAGTGATGAACTACAAATACAGCCAATTTCAATGTTTTCAGAGGTGTTGTCTTTTTTCTTCAGGATAGCAGAGAACAATGTGATTAAAAGGAATGTAAAATCAACTCAGAAGGAAAAGCAGCATTGAAGAAAATCTGCTCTGCATGAGAAGACAAGTTCTTTTGAAACCCATCCTCAACAGGCCCTCTCAAAAATTAACTGCAATGATTTGCTTTGCACTAAAAGAGATATTGAAATTAAGGCACATTGCAGCATCTCATTTCTCAATTGCCAGAAATGAGTTACAAACCATTCAGATCAAATACTCCCTTCCCATGGGGAGCTACGGAAAACTGGCCGCATTCGAAAACAAACCACACAGCATTTGCACGCAGCACACAGGACTACTCCTCTGAGGGGACATGCATATTTTTATTTTTGCTTTTATAAACTTTGATTGCTTTGAAAAACATCTTGCATCACAGTATAACAAATCCTAAGTGCCACATACTCAGTGATGTATCGTAGGAAACACCAGGGCTCTGACAATGGATCAAAATAAGGATGGGATGGGCAGACACGCTCCCACCTTTATGATTTTTTTAATCAGATCCTGAAATCTCAAAGCACAGAAATCCAATTCTAGAGCACAACAGCCAAGTACAATTCCCATTGTGGACTTTCCACAAACAACCCTGTCATCATGTACACCACCATATTACTCAACAAAACTGACCCTTGTTTTGCATGGAAAAAATGGACTTCCCTTGTCAGGGGACTGAAGTTCCAGATGTTCTGTTCAGCCTGGAGGAGACTGAGGGGAGACCTCACTGCAGTCTACAGCTGCCTCACAAGGGGAAGTGGAGGGGCAGGCACCGATCTCTTCTCTCTGGTGACCAGTTACGGGACCCGAGGAAACAGCATGAAGCTGTGTCAGGGGAGGTTTAGGTTGAATATCAGAAGTTGTTTCTTCACCCAGGGGGTGTCTGGGCACTGGTACAGGCTCCCCAGGGAAGTGGTCACCACACCAAACCTGACAGATTTTAAGAAGTGTTTGGATGAAGCTCTCAGGCACATGGTGGGATTGTTGGGGTGTCCTGTGCAGTGCTAAGAGCTGGACTCAATGATCCTTGTGAGTCCCTTCCAACTCAGAATATTCTGTGACTCTGTGATGTACAATAATGTGCTGTACAAATGGCACTTTTATTAACTGGTCTTATATTTACTCAATAACATCATTTCTCCAAATCACTTAACTTTACAGTGAGTTGTTTTGGAGCAGGTTTTGTTGACTACTGGCCACAAAAATAGTTTTGGTAGAGGGTGGAGAGAAATTTGGAGTATATGGAGAAAACATTAAAGGCCATTCAAGAGACCTCAGCCAGCAAGAGACAATACTGCTGTCAAAAAATGTGATGTGTTAGTCACAGTGACATATATTGCCCATATGAACTTTCAAATCTAACACAGTATATGGAGACAAATAGAAACAATCACATTGCTCGGAATTTTAATTCCGGTTTCTGTACCCTTGTTAAGATTAAGCAGAGCTCAAAATTAATAACAGGTACACCTGAGCTAGTTCTGTGTTACTGTGAACAAAGAGGAAAATCAGTCCACATGTACTGCATCTTCATCACCTCAGCTGCAGCACCCATCTGCATCCACTGGCAAGGCTTCAGAGTAATTTAAGCTGTTGATTAACCCTACCATCTTTACAACAAAGTTTAAGGTAGAGCAATACATATGATAAAAGAACCTGTGAATCGTTCAGTTAAAAAAAAAGGCGGATGCTGCATCGAATCCCTCAGCACTGCAGGGCATGTGGGGCCTTGATCACAGCCTGCGATGAGAAATAGGCACAGATAGTGCACTTGGGTATGCGTGGGCAGACCCCTACGCAACATCTCCAAGATCCTGCCAGAAACCTGCCCACACAGATCTGACTACGTGAAACAGCACTTAAAATGCTAATTTTCACTTTACTACTAAAGGTATGATTAGTTGAAAGGCTCTGGCTAACTATCAGAACATAGCTACTTTTCCTTAGAAATTGTTGTGCTCCTTTGTGCACAATTCACGAAGAACCCTAGTGCATCTCATCAGTAGTACAGCATCAGCTGCAGCAAACTGAAATACAGGTAAAAATTCTTTGTTCTACTCATACTAAATAATGAGCAGTTTTTTTAAACCATAACAACTACCATGCTGCTAAAGATCTGCAGTGATTCCTTTCAAACCTCCCCCTTCAGTTCACAAAACAGGTTCCACTACTAGGGAGCATTAAGAAAAAAAAAATATTCACACCTGTGCCCATCTCCATAAGCTCATGTCAACATGTTTTCTGATGAGCAGCATTCCCATTCAAGTAGCAATGTGTAGAAGAAAAAAAAATGAATCCACACAGAGGCCCACTGGCTTAAAAGCAAGAAAAACCAAATGCATCACTTATGGAAAGAAGGAAAGAATAATAATACTCAGTGTCCCTCTGTGATGAAACCCAAAACCACACTTTGTCTGGAGCAGAACATCTCCTGCATGATCCATGCACTGCCCACTAAAATGATTCCAGGATTTGTGATTGTTTCCTGCTTTTTGGGGGGTTTCTTGAATTTTAAAGTACAGTCATAATTAAAAATCCAAGGGGGTTGAGAGCCTGAGGACCACCACTGCCAGGTCTGCAGCATTGTCTTGACAGATATACAGACTCCCCCCTCCTCTCTGCAATCTGCCTGCTTTTGACAAGCCACGCTTTTAATTAAATGTCTCCTAAGATCTGTTGAGAGGAAAGTGCATATGAACACTTGCCAAAACATAACTTCTAGTGCAAACAGCTTCTCCACCCCCCCCCCC
>VZRR01008554.1:157314-214871 GCA_013398015.1 Oreocharis arfaki
GCGCCCGCCCCCGCCCGGCCCCGCGCCGAGCACCCCGCCCCGCACCGAGCTCCCCGCCCTCCCCGTCGCGTCACCAGCGCGGCCGGCGATTGGCCTCGCGCGGCCGGTGGGTCGAGGCCCGCGGTTCGCGCCCCGCTGCCGACGGGGCGGTCCCGAGGACTCCGCTGGTCCCGGTCCCGGTCCCGTCCTTCAGAGCAGGAGCTGACTTGCATGTTTAGCATTCGGCGAAGAAACTGGGTTTTTCTGTTGACATACGCCGAAATCGCCGAACTTCGGCTGTTTCTGGTGACAAGCGTCTGCCTGAGCCTCCGATACCGAGCTGAGAGCCCTCAGCAAAGCTACAGCCTGGGGAGTACAGCCGGCAGCAGCTGTGAGGCTGCTCATTCATCCTCTCCCACAAATGCCAGACGATAGGCAAGACTGTGAGAGTGGGTTGTATAAAATGTGGGGGTTTAAAGTAATTCAGTTTTCACATTTCGCCAGATTTTGCAAAATATTGTGGTCGAAATCCTCTTTTTCTGCAGGCAGACAGGCGGTGACTCACAGCCTGCCCGTGTGTGACACCGGCACATCGCAGCACGCGCCAAACACACCGAGGGTCCCGAGACCCTCCGCTGGTGTAAATGGAGCACTGCCCGGATGGTTTGGGGTGCAGAGCTCCAAAGGTCCGGCTGCTGCTCACCCCAGGGAAGTCGCACGCCTAGGGAGACGGCCTGTGTAGCTGCGTGTTTTAGTAAGAAACTGCTGTGGAACCAGGAACGTGTATGTACGGAAGAATAACCCTCAGACGTTGAAAGAGATGCAAGGGGTCTGCCTTTCCGTGCATACGCATAGTGGTGTGTGAACAGCCATGGCTGAGATGGAAACTTAGGAATTCGAGTTATTAAAATTTGGGCTCCAAACTTTGCCCGAGAAGAACCAGTGTCTGTGCCAGTGTATTTTGCTTCATTTCAGCCAGTACTTAGGTAAGTAAGGGATTGCATCCTCCGTGTTAATTTACCTCTGAGGGAAAAGGCTGGACAGGTGCCCTGTCTCCAGCAGGGCCATGGCAGCACAGGCTGCAGCAACAATTTTCCTCTGCTTTGACCCGCATGGATCTGACCGGGCGATTCATTTGGAGCTCTGCATGACCCTCGCTCCCAAAGACAAGCCCAGTAAATGTCCCCAGCGGCTTGTGATTATGACACCTGCTCATCTCATGCCGAGCTTTAGGTGCCGTCGCATAACCAGCGTGACAGCGTTCCTCTGGGACAGAGTCACAGCCAGCAATCCGGCAGGGAAAGTTGGTGGCCTATTTTGCTTTCTTCAGCCACCCCATTTCTGGGATGATCCTTGTTTTAGTGCAAAAGGTGCCTTGGCTAACCTCATTTCTGGAAGGTTTCAGAGTGCAACGATGCGCATGGGAGAGGAGGGTGAAGAATCTCCTGTAAGAAAAGCTGTTGTTTAAGGACTGCATTGATACTTTCGTAAATAAATCAGGGCTGCCTGCTCTGTAGCATGCAACAAGTCTAATACAGTGATGAAAGAATATGCAAGTATACAACAGAAAAATGAAGTAATAATTTCACATCTCGATCAGTTTTAACAGGTAGGTTAGGCATACAATGTAAGAAAATGGGTTTTACCTTGCAAATAAGAAAGTGCACCTCACTGGTTATGATGAGTAACTTTTTAAACCACTGTAACTCAAGTGTACCCAATCACAACCTAGAGAGACCTAATCAAAACTGTTCAGGTGGAATATTTTTCTGTCAGAAGGGGCTAGAGCATGAAAAATGGAGACATGATGATTTCAACAAATTTTTATGTTCATAGGAAAAAAAATAAAAACACAAAGAGGAAGGTGTTTGTTCTTTCCAGCATTTTCTTTTTCAAATCTATTTTGTTAAATTTTCTTTGTATATTTTACTTAGAACAAAGATTGTGTTAATTTTGTATTTTAAAATTTTTGTTTGTAGCCTAACACAGCTAAAAATAAAGAAAGGGCACATAACCTGAAGGCACCAAAATAGAGTCTTGATAACTGATTTTTTTTCTTTTGCATTGAAGGACATTTCAGGCTTTTAATTTTATTCTGCCTTTTAGTGACTTCTAAGGATAGAATTTTCTGTGGTGTGACAATTCAGCTTCAACCAGCTGTAGAGTGAGAGTGAACATTTTTTCTTTAAGACCTGAGTCCAAATGGTTGTTTAAAGTGCGAGTAAGAAGTAGTTTGGTGATGTTGCAGTAATGTCGGGTTACCATCTGCCACATTATTTCTGGGATCTGCTTGATTGATTCCTAGCAAATCACTTCCTGCAAGCATTATTTGCAAAACTTTTTTATGGGCAAAGGCTATTTCTGTGTTCATGAGCCATCGTTACCGGGGAGCATTTCATTACCAAGTGATGACATTCTGTAAAATATCCTGGTGCATGGACAAATGCCAGTACCACTTCTTGACAATGGGTCAGCTGAGTGCATCCTGCTCAGCAGCCCCCAACAGATGTCAACCCTAAATTTGTCAACGGTGCAATAGTAGCCCATGTTCTGACATCCTTCAACACGTTGGGTGCTCTGCTGACAAAAATTCCACTGAAACCCCAAGAAGGCTGATGGTTAGAAAAGAATTTCTCCAGTGAGCAGGTTGAGCAATGACTTGGTCACTTTGCCTGGCCTGGATGGTTCCTGCTATTCCTCCCATGCTGAGCACCAAGGCAAAAAGTACAGCCAGGGTGAAGCCGGACACAAATGCATGAGGGTCAGGAGTCCACAGTGTGTTCCCAGGGGTTCCAGCAGACTTGCCTTATGACCAGCATTTATCCGTTCACATTCCTGTTCCTTTCTTTCTCCTTCTGTAAAATGAAAATCCCAATTTTTAAAAGCATTCCTGCTGTTTATGCACCAAGCACAAGTGTGACATGTCATGGCAATAAGAACAAATACATGCTCTGTCAATGTGCCGTAAAGGGTTTAACTGTGGTACTTATTTAGGTCCTGATCTTATAAAGGTTTAAGCCCACTTATGAATGAGAGTAGCCTTGTGGAAGACTAGATTACACATGCACTTAAGTGTTATCAGATTGAAGTCGTAGAACAACAATCACAAGAGGTACTTAATCACCTTTAAATTACAGCATTCCTAATTTAGCTAATGTTATTCCCCAAGGAAAAATTGCCTCATCTAGCATACAATCAAGAAAGAATCAAGGGCTGTTCCTTCAAGTGGTTGACAGTTCAAAAAGAGATATGATTTTAAAAGAATAGGTTGCTAAAGGCTGAACTATTTAATTGAATTATCTCTTTAAGAAATTGATGCAAATTAATATTATAATACTCCATTATATTGCCACAGAATCTTTCATCCTTGGGCCCTCATACAATATATCAATAGGCTTGAGAAGCAAATAAATACTTTATTTTTTCTGAAACCAGTATATTCTGTCCCCATTCGATGCTTTCTAATAATGATTTAAATTTTGAAGGATGGTAGTGTTTTCCTACATATAGATTAAGAAAAAAGAGCCCAAGAGCTTCCAAGAGATGGAGTTTCTCACATCCCTCCAGTCCCCAAGGTGCTCACAGGGTACAATCCTGCTCGGTCCATGGAAGCAGATGAGCTCACTTTGCAGTGCCTAATTGGACAGAGAAGTAGGATAGCAGGCAACACAGCCAGAAAAATGACAAAAGGAATTCATAAAAAATGGAGCAAACCAAACAGAATCCATTTCACATAGCTGTCCCAACAGCATTATAAATATTATATGATTCACTGGCCATACATAGAGGCGAAGGAGAATTCCCTTTTTTTCATGAGTGTGTGTTTACAGTCTGCGGTTTCAGAACAGGAGAAATAAAAATGCTGTGGTCCCCCAGCTTTATCCGGGTTATTTTATGTCTCGCATTGTTTTTAAATTACCAAGCAGCATTGCTGTAGTTGGGGTACCTCTGCAATTGTTTCTGCTTGCTGCGTGCTGGCAAAATAACAGCTGTTATTGCTTTACCAGGATTGATTTCCATAGAACAGCTCCATCTAAAGCCTACCTAAAGGCAACAACTCTGCAGAGAAATATCAATGCGGTCTCATTTTCAGCTTTTCTCAGAAGGGAAAAAAAAAGCATTTTCAGCAAAGTCCAACACGGGATGTCATTTATTCAGGGCAAATAGAGGACAGGATGATTATTTTTAAGGGACTAAACTTGTCCTCCACTTCCCCCTCACCAACAAATAGGGAAAAGAAGTCCTGCTCCCAGGTATCTCTGTGCACAAGGCACAAAATCTGAAAATTCGGGTTTGTGTATTCTATCAAGGCTTTACAGAGAGGCCACATTTTTCAGTAGTGGGAAGGTGGGATGTCCTTGCTCACATGTGCCATCTGAGGCTGGTAGATTCGGAAAGGGAGCTCAGGTCTGGCGCCTCCTTCCAAGCAGTGTTCCTGTCATTGCTTTTAAGACTCCTGCATGATCAACCTCAGTAAATGGCCAAGGGGGTCCCGTGGCCAGGGTTATGTGGGCGCTTTCATCCCGTGCGAGTCCACGGTAGCACCGACAGGGTATTTCCACAGTCACCTCCCACCCATGGCCTCCTTCCTGTGCCATCCCGTGGCACCAGCACCACCTCAGGCACCCATGGGATGGGACACACAGGGGCCTGATTTGGCCGAAAACTAAGCCTGCAAGGAAAGATTATTTTGGCCCAGAGGAGGACCCTGCCTCTTTGTGTTTCACAAAGAAGGGGCAGCTTGTATAACCCTTCCCATGCTCATTCCCCAGTAGATACCTTCTATTTCTCATCTGCAGCCAACACAGGTTTAGAAACGGAACTGTTGATCTGAACCCTTGTTCAAACTGGCTTCATTACCTTGTATCTGGTTCTGGACACATTCACTCCACAAAACCAGGCCTCACTTTTACACTTTAAAGCTGTTCAGCTGACGCATCTTGAAGTCATGCCTTAAACTAACTTGGATAAAATTTCCTGAGTGTACCTGTGTAGTCAAGCAGTAAGTTTAAAAAACAAAAAAAATCAGATTATACTTGCGGTTACATACATGCTTAAACGCACTGAAGAAATCAAGCCTATAATAAGTGTCACTTTTGGAAATATCTCATGTTCTCATCTTCAGAGCAACATCAACTTTGACTTCAGTATAATTACGTGTGTACGTCAAAGTACACACATGTGTGTGAGCCTGTTGGGCTCTATCACCAGCACGTGTATTAGTCCAAGCCTTTGTCAGCCATTTCTCCCTTTAGGTGTTACATAAATGAATCTGAGCTCTTCTGTACTTCCCATCAAGTAATAATTTTTAGTAAATCACTGTTCCTGAAATCTCTGAGATCTGTATTTATTGGTATGCGCAGAACTCAGTATGTTGAACCACCTCAGGACACGGTCATGTGAAACATAATGCAACACTTTCTCCTACAAAAGAAAATATTATTTTTTGCCAGTTCATAAATCCAGCTTTTAAAACAAGCACTACATTCACAAAGAAATGGCTTAGAGAAAAAAAAAATTATTTCAATGGGCAGACTCCCAACTCTGTGTGACTGGGGAATAGTCAGGCTTTTTTTCCTCCTATCTCTGTAGTTCTGTTTACTTTTTGAAATTCTGAAGAAAAGAACACTAATCCTCTTTTCCAGACCTAGGCACCTGGGATACCAGTAAGGAGAAATTGTTAGGCAAAGGTCACTGCTGTGAGTCGAAGTTAAAGTTCTGCTGCAAGCTCTGTGGCCAGAAAGCATTTTGGGGACATCAGATCATGCTTAGAGCCTGCTATTGTACAGTTTCTTAAAAGAAAAAAAAAAGAAACAGAAGGATTAGAAACAAGAGGAGACTTTCCAATGAATCAAAGAAGATGGACAAAAAGAAAAATCTAGTCTACTGATCCAGATAATACAGGCAGATTAGCACGTACTGGAATTTGGAACTGAAACCAAAGAGAGCTGACATGAGGACATACTGCAGGGAGGGACAAGCACAGCCATGAATGGTGCCATTGTGTGACTATTTTAATTAATTTTTGTAATGAAGCCAAAGCTCTAATTTACCACATCCCAAAAGTAAATAGAAAAGGTTATGACCTTAATTTCGGAGGTGGAGAAGGAAAACCTAATTGTTGAGTAGTGAGCTATCACTCATTACTGCAATTGGATAGATACAGTTGGTGTGTTACTATGAATAGTCCAGATTCAACTGTCAAAATAGTGGGTAATGACAGCTTCATTCCTTCTTCCCGTCATCTTCTTTCCAAGCCTTTGATTAGCAACATTTTGGACCAGTTTTACCACATGGATTGCAATACTTCTGACTCCACAAGACTGAGTTAACCTGTCTGGAAATATAATAGCCTTTATTTTCTTAGTAAGCAGATGTGTGAAGCCTCAGCACGATGCAGAGATTACAAGGGGTCCTTCCTGCCTTCTTATTTTCTGCTAATGCCTCATGAGTATATACCTATGCAAAAGCTAGTGATGGACAGACAGTTTTTCAATGTAACGTGTCTACAATGTGAAAAAAAGTGCAAAAGTCACATCTCTGTAACCATGGTCACTAAATAAATACAATTAAATGTGCATTATGTGCTGTTCAGAACATGTCTCTGCATCACTCAGACTGTGAACAACCATCCCTGCACTTAATTTATGAGGTCATCTCTATGGACCACGGCAAAAGTGCATGGACAGGTCTGAGTTTGGTGTGAATCCTTATGCCTTGTCAAATGCTGCACCTCTATGTGTCCACATAAAAACAGTACAATACTATTTACTCACTAAATTAATTGTTCTAAGATCTTTTTGTCCTTTGCCCTGTATTGTCAGTGTGAAGAGGAAATTATCCAGCATCAGAACATGAAGGATTTAAGTAGAAATGTTCATAATAAAAAATGCTGTTCTAGCAAGTTCTGCTACGGCAGAAACAAAGGAGTGACCTGCATTTGACTAGTTCAGACAAAGCATAGTGGTATTAGGATGAATATTATTAGATAAGCACCTATAATGTGGTAGCTGTCATCCAAAAATTCCAGTAGTAAATAGCTACTGCCTCAAAATCCTCCTGTTAATATCCACCCTCCTTTCAAACATATGCAGAAGCAGCTGCCTTTATTCTAGAAACACAAACGTTTCTTCTGGCCTTGACCTTTCCTCAATATTACTGCTGAAAATCAGGCACTTCATCTATATTGTGTTTTTAAACATTGAGTGGTGAGGCAGGTTAGTTAGCTGGTAAAAAAACATTTTACCAGTTTAGGTCCTGGGCACAAAACTTGATGTGTTCCGCCAGGAATCAAGATCATCAGAAAAATTCTCCTAGTGCTTTCAACATCTGAGAATAAAACTCTTGAATGGCTTTCTAAACTTCGGTCAGTACAGAGAAATAACAGATCTTCCCTCTTCTATGGCTGTCAAATCAAGAGTGGGCTACCCTTTTTTGAAGGACATGTTTTAACAAAACATAAATCAGCACAAATCCTGATGGCCTGTGCTATCCGACAGGATGATCTAACAGTACCATTTGACTTTGAAGGTTATGGCTATGTGAATCAACCTCTAACAAAGGGTTTAGCACAAATCTTGAGAGACAGCTGCCAGTCTTACTGATGGTCAGGGATGATATATAAGAAAAGCACTTATCCTTTCATGCTTCTGTCCCAGTGGGTTGAGGCATAGAAGCAGAAAGGAGAAAGATCCCATGATACATGATCTGTGTATGCCCAGTGGGCAGCATGCTGGTCTCCAAAGCTATTTCTCTTCTAAGGGCACTACAACTGTCAGCGAAGGTAATATCTCTCATTAGGCCAAGCAGGATATTTGGAAAAAGTAGCCAAATGTTTAAATGCATGAGCTTTTCCTAAAACCTGCCTGAAACACAAAGATCTTCAAAGCTAAGTGAGGACATTTAAAACACAAAAAATTGTGTCTGGGTAACATTGCTCTCGTGAGTGAGAAAGCAAAATGTTGTTTCTTAGAGAAGACCTTCCATGTCAGTTTTAGTTTTAGAGTGGAAAATACCCTCCCTGGATATCTGGATGCTTGGTTGACATCCACATCTTTTGGCCTTTTGTAGCTGAATCCCATGGCAACACAGATTTCCCAGCCTGTGCTCTGCTGAGCAGGGATGGGTGAGCAGAGCCGATGAGCGTTAGTTCCAGCTGACGGAGGCTGCAGCATGGGGTTCCCTCCTGCAAATGCTGCTTGAAAGGGGGAGCAGATTTTACATCCCTTCGGTTACAAAAGGAGCCCTTGGCTCTACTGCCAAGGCTGGCCTTCGGCTCTGTAGATCTCAGTCATCTGCAAAGAATTGCTGCATGCTGACCCAGATACTCCATCAGCTCTGCTGCAGCGCTGGCGCGGCGACGGGGCTGCCATTTCCCTGGTCTCTGTTCTGCCCTGTATCCTGAGATTAAATTAAAAAATAAAAAAAGAGAGGGACAAATTAATGTTAATCAGAATAGTATTTTCCTCCAATGATTTTTCTGCAAAACAGAGTTTCCTAGGGAAATCTGTTGCCTTAATTTTCCCCTTCTGTTCACCTTCCCTGACATCTCATTATGCTGCTTTAACTCAGTAATCCTGACACATTTCTAACATACGCTGTCCTTAAGAGAAGACAAATGTGCCATCTTCATTCTCTGCTTTACTTGCATCTCCTCCATGTGTGCCATGGTATGTCAACAGAGAGTAGGGAGGGCAATTTATGAGCTAAAGAGGGGAGCCCAGAGCGAGGGCAAGCCTGGGCCCCTGACAGCAGCCACCTGAGATGTTCATGTTGCTTTCCAGGGATGTATTGTTAACAGGGCACTCAGTCCAGCACGTGTAGCTGCACCTTGAGTCCTGTGTCCTGTTCTGGGCCCCTCGCTTCAAGAAGGACGTTGAGGTGCTGGAGTGTGTCCAGAGAAGGGCAACAGAACTGGTGAAGGGCCTGGAGAGCAAGTCACACCAGGAGCAGCTGAGGGAGCTCAGGGTGTTTAGCCTGGATAAGGGGAGGCTCAGTGGAGACCTTATTGCTACAACTACCTGTAGGAGTAGCCAGGTGGGGGTCAGGCTCTTCTTCCGGGCAAGAAGTGACAGAATAAGAGGACATAGTCTCAAGCTGTGCCAAGGGAGATTCAGGTTGGACAGAAGGAAGAACTTCATGGAAAGTGTTGTTACGCATTGGAACGGGCTGCCCAGGGAAGTGGTGGAGGCACCATTGCTGTAGATGTTCAAGAAATGACTGGACGTGGCACTTAGTGCTGTGGTTTAGTTGACAAGGTGGTGATTAGTCAAAGGTTGGACCTGATGACCTTGGAGGTCTTTTCCAACTTAATTCTTCCGTCATTCTAAGAAGTATAGCAGATAATATGAAAGTGTGTTTGTAACTGCTGGTCTCTGCTAGAGAGGAATTGAAAAAGAGCCAAAAAGCAAACCCTTAATTGCCTCTAAAATTTCACTAGAATCAAACTACATTGTCAAATCTAATTTTTTTCTCTAAGAAAATTAACAGGTTTAAAGGTATATCTGTAAACACTAGTAAAGGGGAATGTTTATCTTTGCAGTCTTCCTGTAGAGGACTACAGGGCAACACTAGCAGAAGATCCCAGAAGGCAAACTTCCCCCTCCTGGTTTTCTTCGTGTGACAGCACAAGGCTTTGAGAAGATGCAGCATCCTGCAGCAGGATAAAGCACAGTGCTGTACTCCCTTGCCACCTTGGTAGTACAAGGAGAAGAGCTGCTTCGACCTGGAGACTCCTTGGTTGAACCTGGTGCACTACTGACTGCTCCGAATAAAATCCCTGCACTCCTTTCTGCTCTGAACCATGTGAGGCCACAGGCTTGGTTCCCTGCTCCTCCATGCCACTTCCGTGTGTCCTGAAATGAATCATTCAGACCAGAGTGCTCAAACTCCATCCCTTCATTTCCTGTCTTCATTAGAATGCTGCTGCAGCCTCAGAGGGACCAGCTGCCCCTGTGTGCTGCACCAGAGCTGTGGTGGTGTCTGTCCAGCGGGATGGACGATGTGGTTTTGACTAGGTGCTTGGTGGGATGAAGCGATGGACTGATTGTTCAGCCAGAAGAGACCACCACTGACAGGTTTTCTTGCAGATTGTTCAGATTGTTCAGATAAGTGGGAAGAAAATACTGCAAGAAAGAGCAATAAACACTGTAATTCACTCAGCAGGATTTGCAGGGCAAAGTGAATAATGTAGAAGCCAGGAGAAACAATGTGGCCTTATTCCAAGATATATAAAAATACAACTTTGGAGCCTGACAATTTCTTAGAATTTAAAACCCCCAATGCTGTAAAGATAAGCATCTCAAGAGAAGTGAGGGATTCCCTGAATTCAGGAGACATCTTTTCCTAAAGAAGGGGGAAACCAAAAGGAAATGAGTTCTGAGAGCCCTACCCTGTGATCTGTCTGCTGCTTTTCTTCTTGAAATAATAAAAATAACAATGTTTCTTGAAGTGCTCTTGCCAATGGAGGGGCTGAAACAAGGGCTGGTCTGGGGAAATGTCAGCCCCATTTTCACCTCCAGCCACTTCTTTTTCCTCCCTCACTAACCTCTGATTAATATCTGATCTTTCTTCCACGCCCTCAGTCTTGCCAGGGCCAAATCCTCAAATGTACGGTGAAGTCAGAGTAACAAAGCTGGGTGGCAGGAGAGAGTGATGGAGAAGCTGTGTGGCAACAGGACTTGGGTTTTGAGAATAGATCCCCAAGGAACAAGTGTTTACAGGATGTTTTCTCACTCCCTGAAGACTTCAGAGCACTTGTGGTTAGGAATAGAGGCTGGACTTCATAAAAGGAAGACTGCCAGCCTTGGAAGCCAGTGCCCAGCTGACTTGTGCAGAGATTGCCAGGTAACAGAGGACACAATGCCCTAAAAGTCTGGCGCTCCACTACCCTGGGGAAAGGCTTCATGTTGCCCAGTGCCACACAAATTTATTTCAGCTGAGCAGAACCAGAGGTGAAGCTTTCCCCAGGACAAACAAGTTGAATCTTTTGTTTCCATCTTTCCCACAAAGGACTCCTGAAGCTGGGAATTTACTTGCCTTCCCCACCTCTCGGTGCACATTGCAAGGCCCATCTTCCCCAGGCTGCAAAGGCAGACAGTGTGATGTGATCAGAGATGTAGGTCTGGAGGCCGTTTGAAGCAGACATATATGATTTGACAGTGTAGACTATATTTGGGATTTTTTTTCTGAAGAACAGGCTGTTATTAGAAACTGTTGTACTCAAATTGTTGAATTAATTTGAGTACCTGATTGAAAAGTATAGATAGTTTTTTCTTTATACAAATACACTGCATAGCATTGCAGAGGCACCAGTGGATTACAAATAAGGCAATATGAGAGTCAGAGAGCTGATTTGTCTGTCACCTGCCAAGAGTTTAACTTTCAGTTGAATTCAGCAACTTTACTCTTAAAGGTACTTGAGCTTTCCAAGTAATAAAGTAAATGCAAAGATGGCAAGCATTGCATTTAAAATATTTATCAGGGCTAGCACAATAGATATATTCCATTCTCCCATTCTCCCATTTTTGAATTTACTTTAATGCATCTAGATGAAGTAATTTTACAAGGAGCACAAAAATATTCCCTTGCATTAATCACTCATTGATTGCCAATGCAATCTGAGACAGTGGTACCAAATAGGAAATATGCTTTCAGCTTTTGTTATTTCTCTCCCACTGTGATCATTGGGCTTGTTTTCCTTCTCCATCCCATGCCTCCATCACATGCAAGAAGCTGAGTATGCCAAGCAGAAGCGATGATTTGTGTCTGTGTTGTGAAACCTGGTCGTCCTGCTCCCAAACGTGGACCAAACACAGAGAGAGGGCACATTACCTGCACAGCTGCTGCAGCATAAGCTCATTGAAACACTGTGTCAGTTTGTCTCTCTGATATCACAATAAAACAGAGCTTTTGGAGCATTAATTTTTCAAGATGTGGGTGTTTATTTATACCATTGCAGTCTATGTAATGACTGATCCTTATTCTGCCAGGTTGCTATTTTATTTCTTCAGTATTCAGTGCACTTTCTATTGATGCTAATGGCAAGTCTCCCACTGACAATGCTGGGAGGAGGAACTGTCTGTTGTGATAACAGCATATTGTATGTGAAATCTGATAATGAGGATTTTGGAGATATGGCACTGCATTATTTAATTGATTTCACATCCATGCCTTGATCTGGAGCAAGACCCTGAACTTAACTTAGTCCTTGAAACGAAAGCAGGATTTTATAAAATTATTTTCTGCAATGGTCAAAACAGAGAAAGAAAAAAGAAAGAGGGATGGTTTATATGCCAGGGGCTCCTTCATTTCACAAGTGATAGGAGAATTTCTGTCTCAAGAGACACTGATGGTTTTATCTCCAGGTGGGAGCTGGGAGGCAGGAGCAGGTGTCTCTCACATTGGCAAGCTCTGTGAAAGCCTGCATCCACCTCTGAGCAGAGCTCAGCAGGCGTTCCTGTGGTCCACAAATCGTTGCCAGCTGTCAGAGCAAAACGGTTCAGTAGTGAGTCTCCCGGGCTGCGTTCTGGCCAAAATTCAATTGGATTACAAACCAATTGCTCCAGCCTGTCCCAGAAGCAGGAAATCACCATCAGCTGGCTGGTGGGATCTGCTCACAGTGATGGAAAGTGCTGCTCCTCACCTGCTGCAATGTGTTTGCAGGAGCTTGCTGGGAGCAGTGGTTCTCTTTGCTGGTCTTATGAATGCAGCATTCCCTCTTTCCCCGGGCTGGGGGAATGATGGTTTCCTGGGAAAAAAATAGATTAAAAAAGATAAAAAGGGAGGAGAGGCAGGGTTTACTGTTGCAAGCAGCTTTCTCCAAGGGATGATTTCTTGGCAAAATATCTTCTGAAACTCCACCCACCTTCTTCCCAAAGCACTATCGCTCATGTGATTGAAATAGCAAATAGCTTTCACCAAAATAAGAAAATTGCTTTTATTTCACATACAGTTTGGCTGTGGACAGCTTGGCCGTAGGTTGACTCTGGAATAAAATCAGAGACCTTGCCAATTCTATAGGTAGCAAGGCCATCTAATGACAGTTTGTAATCAACAACATTTTGAAAAGGAGAAGGAAGTTTCCTGTTTGGGGAGTAAGTCAGGCTCTGATTATTTGTAATTAAAGGTAAAACATTCGTGAGAAACAGACTGTCATATATACAGCTTGTCATGTTTCTTCCCTCTCAGCACTGACTGCCTACAACACACTGAGGGATTTGGTGATGAGTCTTGGGCAGGTGCCTCGGCTAAAGCCCCACTTCAGCCCGTTTGTAAGCTGGACCTTCAGCAGGACTCACTTGACAGAAGAAGTCATCATCTTTTCTTCATTTGTGAGTGCAGTGAAGCCATCACATTTCTGTCTTGTCAACCTTTTATGACGGAGTATGAAGGTGACTAAGAAAGCAGGATGCTGTTAAGCTGTTGACTGATCCCATGGAATAAGAAGTGCCAGTAGTGGAGCATTACCAGGCTCAGGCTGCCCATGGGCTCCTTTGCTTTTAAGGGATGAGACCTGTAGGAGCAAAAGGTAGAGGAGAGTAGAGAGATGTGGACATCTGAGGGTAATCAGTAGCATCTTCCCATGAGAGAGATGGGGGAGGGAAGCTTTGATTCCCCTTTCTCCCACATGCCTTCACTTCCCTTTTTTTCTTCTCTTTTTCTGTAGTTTCATGGGGAAAACATTGCTACTAAAGTAAAGCTCCAGGGACTTAAAATATTCATAGGGATTATTTTGAGGAAAACTTGGCTTTGGTGAAGTCAACAGGAGTTTTGGAATCAACTTCAGTGGTGTCTTAATTTCACTTTGCCATAATACTGACCTAAAACATTTCCAGGGCTGTACAAAAAACACTGCCTGCTCGATGCTGACCTTTCTGTCACAGCTGAATGGAGCCTGATACCCTCCTGTGAAATTCACCATTCTTTTGTGATAAATCACATCCCTCTCTCAAGGGGTAACAACAAATAAATACCCCCTAATCATCCTGAAAATGGGATCAACAGTGTCATGTATCACTGGACACCACGAGCAGACCTTTCTAGTTTCAATGGGAAACTGTTGGAAATCACATGTTACTACAGAGGTTGTTTATTTGAGGGACAACTGGAATATTCCAGTGATCCAGATCTAGTTATTTTTGGTGTCCCTTTCCACAGGGAGTTGGCAACCTATTTAAATCCAGGGGATCATGACTAGTTATTCAAGTTTTGCTCTGCTAGATTTGTGCTCTCTATATTTTGGAAACACTGTCTGCTCTGAGCAGCAGATAGCACAGTGCCGCAGCCCACATCAGTGAAAAGCTCTTGTGATTTTTTTTTTTTTTGTCTTCCATTTTCAGTGAAGGCTGTGCTCTTTTCTCCCTCTTTCTGTATTTTATTGCCATTGTGGAATGCTTTAAAAATGCCATTAAGTAATGTGTTACCCAGCGGGATCTACGCTATATTTCACTTTCTGTGCTCTTTCCAACAGCAGTGTAGCTTTGAATCTTCAATAAAATTCTGATGATTGAAAAAGCACAAGCATTTTCTTTTTGGTAAGTGTAAGTCTGGGGCTATTGACAACAGGCTTCTAATGTAATGTGCAGAGCCCATATTTCCATAAATGCTCAGCGATTTTGATGTGATTGTCCTGATTTTCCAAGGTACTTGAATATCTGAGGGTCTTAAGCTGGTGGTCTTCAACTTCTCAGCGAATGAGACCAGACACTGATGATTCAAAACCTAGATCCAAAGGAGCCACCCAAATTTGTGAAGTCCAATGGCTTTATCTTTTTCCTCACCCCTCCTTTTCTTTTCCCATTCCAAGAAGAACTCAGACTGATTTCTTCACTTGTACTCTACCTTTCAAAAGAACTCCTGGAACCTTTGTCTCACCATCCTCGAAGGGGCCTGGGATCAGGGAGCATATCAGCAGCAAGGGGTGACTCAGCAGTGAGAAGTGGTTTCCAGCCAAACCTTCCTCCCACGGTGACTCTGAGAGGGAGTAACCAGCCCGTGTGTGTAAACACATCGGCTCGGCAAGAGGGGATGGCAGCCACTCCTCACACAACATCTGCCTCCGCTGTCAGTCTCTCATGTGTGCCCACGTAGCACCAGCCTCAGCAGCCAGGCACCCAGAATGGATCTCCCCTTGCAATCCTTTCCCAGCCTGCAGCAGAGGATTACTCGCCTGTCTCCTTCCAGTCTCACAGCTTGCCTGGCATCGGTGTCTCTGCACACCTCAGCTCTAGTAGGGGACAGCAGCACTTTGGGAAGCCCCTGAGAGAAGCTGGGATTGTAGCTGTTGTCCATTTTATACACAAAGATGATGTGATGAAGTGAGGTTGCCCTCTGCACTGCTTTGTCACCCCCAAACCCTGCATCGGGTTGGTTTGGCTATGTCCTGTGGGACAAGACCACAGTGGGACTGGGAACAGACTAGCTGTCCAGGAGCAGGATGCTCAGAGACATCCCCACCTCTGCTATGGACTCACTGCATGAGGCTATAAGGGCAGGTATCTTCTCTGTTCTCTGTATTTAAAGGCTAAAAAAGCAACTCTGACCTACAGAGATTAAAATAACTCAAGAGCCTGGTCTGTGTTGTATTAACTGATCATTGCCAGAAAGGAAGAGAAAAAATAAACTGGTAAAATACTCTTTCACTTGCTTTGTCCCACTGCTGTCTAATTCCCACAACCTCCACCTGCCACCCTGAGCCCCTGTATATCTCTTAGCACAAGCAACAAACTTGGTTATCCCATGAGACACAGAATCCTGGTGCAATGCACAGGGAACCCTATCATGCAGCTGATAGTTACATGCCAATTTCATTGAAAATACTGCTGAAACACAGGGAAGGTGGATGATGAACCAAAGGCTAGAACAGAGGGGCTCCTGCTGACATCACTACAGCTACTTTGGTGTCTTCCACAGGAAGGAGTCAGACTGGGTGTGGAGTCTGGGACATTTTATAGACCTCAGCCTTCTACTGTTGTGAGCAATGCTGGAGGGGGATGGTGTTGAAGTCCCTTTCGGACAGTTTTTGGCCAGAGAAATGTATGCATCCAAGATGCTAGAGATGATTAGAGTTATTTTTGCTAGCACAGTTCATTAAAAAACGTCCTTGGTGATACAGTTACTCAGTTCTTTGTTCTGTGAGTTACAACATGAGAATAAACATTTCCATGCATAGGGAAAGGCTGATTAGTCTCTACTAAATTCACAATGAGTAGCACCAAAATAGTGGCCTTGAGAAGCTGCAAAGCTTTTGTCAAATAGGGGTAAAATGGTCCGAAGCCTAAAGCCTGGCTTCCACTCCTGGGAGAAGCACCAGTCGTATGCTGTACGCTTCGGGATTCTGCTGCGTTCCTTCCAGGTGCTGGCTTGCTCCAGCAGATGATGTCCTGAGTTCAGTACTTGGGGTCTGTGGAGTTGGCAAGGTAAGCAGAGCACTCATAAATTGTTGGGGAGGGAAGAGATCCTTCAGCAGACCCTTTTCCTCTGATTTCCATCACAGCCACTCACTCCTCACATGCTGCTGCTGCTTGGCTGCACTGGCCTGTTATTGCAAAGACAGTGTCTGGTAGTGTAACATTTTTTAGCTGTGAGAAACACAATCCCTTGCCACTTGCATCAAGAAATTCCTACAGCATAAGTCTATGTGCTTGTGTTTTTCCTCTGTTTACATAACCCATCACTATTTTTAGCTAGGCAAGGACTTTTCATTGTTATCTCTGCTTATTTTCAAAAACTTTTAACGTGTAGTATCATATCAGTCCCAATTATTTTGTGTTGCTTTTCTTCCCTATTCCCTTCATTCCTTGCCTCCTCTCCTCGGTGGATCCTAGCCCATGGTCTCCTTCCCAACAGGCACAGGCTGGTTTCAGCATGTCTGCTCTACTCTGCCCAGCCCCTTCCCCCAACGCAAAATTAATAAACCCTTCTCACAGTAACCAGTCACAGTTGCTGGTGGCTTATTTCCAGCTCTTAAATTTACAAACCTATTTATAGCTCAAAAGGCTTGAAAAGAGATCATTAAGGGAATACATTTGTGAATGTAGAACAAAGATCTGATTCTGGGATTTTCTTTATGCAATTACTTAGTGTAAATAACCATGTTTGACACCTGCTTTCCTCTCCCATTGAAATCTCAAAGCAGTTTAGAGCTATGAATTCACTGAGCCCGAGTGCTGCAGAGAAAGGAGCTGTTCATGAGGATCATAGACTGACACCATGTTCTGATCTACTGATGTTATTTTTCTTTTAAATTCACTGACTTGCTCTTACTCTGTCTGTGACCCCACTCACGCTCCTCCTCACTTCAGAGGCTGAAGCATGAGTGAATTAGACCTTCACAAATTCGAATTACATCAAAAATATAGCACTACAGCCTTAAATAGTGACATTCAATGGAGACCCTGAGCTCCTTGCTTTATTCTAAGCCATTAAGCATCATCGTTCATCTATAAAATACAGTGCAGTTACACACTGATGCAGAGAGATTTTTTTCAGCTATTTCTTCATTTCCCTTCACTATTTATGTAATGTGAATCTCATTCACATTGTGAGTGTGGGGCTAAGGAGCTCCATCCTAGTGTGCCCTACTGTGACAGCCTGAAAACATTTTTTGTGCAAATTATGTTTTGCTGTTTTCCTTTGGTTCTGATGAAAAACTGCAAACTTGTAGCTATTATTTCAAAACCAGTGCTAAGCTGAAAAGTTCATGCATTACTCATGGGACTGAACTTCAAAACCTGAATTCCTCTTCCGGATCATATTTCTTCACAGGGAAATCAGGACTCAGGTTAACAATGACAAACCCCAACAGGACTCAAACCAAGAACCCAGCCACATGAGCTTATCAGGACGTTTCTATCCTGAAATTCCTATTTTCCCATTTCCCCGTCCCCCTTCAGACCAAAGTGTCACTTTGCTGCAGTTCACGAAAGCTCGGCTCTGTAGTGGGCCTGTTTGCAGGTTCTTTCCGTGGAGGCCACTGTTACTAGGACAAATATGTTGATTTAACCAAGCAAAACCATCCACCTGCACCTGACATAGCCCAACAGTTGGTGAAAGTACAGCAAGGTCAGATATTTCAAGCACTAGATGAGCCCTTTCATAATTGTTTTTCGCAAGATATTTTGTTTAAACTTCAAGCCCATGTTCCCAAAAAGTGTCTTTTGGTGGAAGGGCTGATTTACTTGGGAAAATTTATTCTTGCCACGAATCATCCTTTTCCTTCAATCTTTACTCTGAGCCTTGACAAATGTTTCAAAGTCCATTCAATTTTCCCTGGGCAAGCATCAACATGCAGATCAGAGGCCTCATTCTGAAGGCTGCTGGCCATGCTCGGGCAGTGCTGTGAGTTCAGACACAGATTATTACATAGATCCCCTGTACCCAGAGGTGTGCCTAAAAGATACACCTCAGTGATATGTCTGCTGGAAAGCAAGTCAAAAATTAGCTCTATTTATGAACTACATTTTAATATAAGTCAAAATATTGGGCCTCAGCTATGAGAATTCAAGTGTATTGCTGTTTTTAGGTACCTTCTGGGCGAGAGGTGTAATATGGCAATAAAGGGGGGACACAGAGAGTGAGGTAAAGGGTGGGGAGAAGAGCTAGAACCACAATTCTCTAGTGCATCACAAGGTATGACTTGGGGTGAGACCAGAAATGCCTCTGTAGACATCAAGAGCATGTCTAAACCTCATCAGATTCCACAGAGGTTTTCTTCTACTCATGTGCAAAGCTTCACCTGGTTGGTCTTCTCACAGCTCGTGTAATGAGATGGATTAAAAATCCTCTTATCTTTTACTCCTTCAGTCTGTTTGTGCAGGGCACAGTCACTTTGAAACCATGATGCACTTGGTAAAAAGACTTACTGAGGTTCTTTAACATTCTTCCTTGTTATGCTCACGGGGCTGTGTTTACATGTTTTTGCCCACAGCATGTGCACCATCACTTTTTATTCATCTGAAATATGCTTATACTTAGACTGAGCATTCAGAGCTTTGCCATATCCTTCTGTGGCTCATCCTCCATCCTTGGCCCAGATGCATCTCCTTTACACCCTAACAGATATTCGTTGGAGCAGAAACCTGTTGGCTCTGTGGAGGTGCCAGCTGCTCTTTAGGGCATAAAAAAATTACGGCCCAGAACGGGGCCAAGTAGCTGATGAATTGCAGTGGTGGGTGCCAAGGCGCTGATGGCTGTGGGGCCTGTTGGCCTCTCCTGGCTACACCTGTGCTGAGGAATTGGTGCCAGTGCCCACCCTTGGGTCCTGGGGCCAGCTGGCCTCTTCTGGCCATCTCCCTACTTTTAGCTTCGCTTCCAAAACAAGTTTGCAAACTTCCTACTATTACTATTAGTCCAGGCTTATTCCTGAACCCTTGCTGAGGAGACTGCTGGTTACCCTGGGCCATAGTTATGGCCAAGACCACTCCAGAACTTCACAGTGTTGGTGTTCCAGTATTTGACCCTGCTCCCCAGAACTCTTTATGCCAAATGAGTGCTAATTTGCTTTATGGTTTAGCAATATCTTATTTCCAGACACAAAGGATTTTTTTCCCTGCTTGGTTCATGCTAATTTCTGTGAATCCCCTCATTGTATCCCAGTTTTCAGTGCATGTCTCCCTAGGCATATCTGCAGCAACACTATGTGTGTCTTCTCTACAGTTAAAAAGTGGCAGCAGTATTGAAGATATACAACAGAAATCTCTGGTAAAAATTAAAGTAATCATAAACCATAGTTCACAATTTCCCTTACTTGTTTGCAGTAAGATAAACCAATCCCTGCTGAATCCCAGGCTGCACATCCAGCTAGTATTTCTGCAAGATAGACACATCCTATGCCCCAGGCCTTTCAAGGTTTGAAGAGCCTGGAGGATCAGGAATAGCTCACTAAAGGTTGTTAGGAAAATCTGAACAGGATGTGGAAACAGCTCTTCCAAGAGACAAGCCAGCACAGCAGCCCCTGGAGCACAGTTTCCTCAAATTTAATAGATGATGGGACCTCATGAGGTGATGGCCTCATGAGATCCCACCTGGAGTACTCCATCCAGCTCTGGGTTGCTCAGCACAAGAAGGACATGGACCTGTTGCAGTGAGTTCAGAGGAGGGTCATGAAGATGGTCAGTAGGCTTGAGCTCCTCTCGTATGAAGACAGGCTGAGAGCGTTGGGGTTGTACAGTCTGAAGAAGTGAAGGCTCCAGGGAGACCTTAGAGCACCTTCCAGTATGTAAAGGGGCTACAAGAGGGCTGGAGAGGGACTTTTGAGCAAAGGCACAGGGCAAGGGGGAATGGCTTTAAACTGCAAGAGGGTAGATCCAGATTAGATACTAGTAAGAAATTCTTTGCTGTGGGAGTGGTGAGGCACTGGCACAGGTTGCCCAGAGAAGCTGTGGATACTCCATCCCTGGCAGCGTTCAAGGCCAGGTTGGATGGGGCTCAGAGCAGCCTGCTCTAGTGGAAGGTGTCCTTGCCCATGTCAGGGGAGCTGGAACTAGATGATCTTTAAGGTCCTTTCTGACCCAAACTATTCCATGTTTATGTCCCTTATTTTTTCTTCCCTCTACAAAAACATGTGGAAGCAACCTTAGGCCATAGGAAGCAACATATTGGCCAGAGTCATAGCTCCAAAAGTAGTCAGAAAGCAAATTCCATGGAAAAAGAAGAAGCCCCATAGGGCTGAGGAATAGTAATTCAATGGTCCAAAGATCTTAGCTGTATGTGTATTCATATATTAAAACTTAAAGATGAGTGAAACAACTTCCATGACTGTGATATACTGGAGAAGGCTGAAAAAACCCCAAACCCTATAAAATAGAAAGAGTGAATGGAAAAGAGCAAGGAAGGGCTGTGCACCATGTTGTCTGCAAAGAGCTGCTACAAAGGGAAGTCCAACTAATCTTTGCTAACTCCAGTCTGGTGGATAGGTAGGTACTCCACGTGAGGATGAGAAGTAGCACACATAGCTCCAGACACAAGAGCACCCTCTGCACCAACCGTGGGTGGCTCTCCAGCATCCACAGGGGCAAACCAGGTCTCTTTAGGGACAGTCCTGGTGAGGCCTGGAGCAAACCCTGGCAGATGCTTATCACATTCAGGATGTGGTGGTTCAATCTGCCTGTATTAAAACTGGGGAAAAAATAGGGTAAGGTTATGGTAAGGCAATCACCTTTTTAATAACACAGGGTTCACCCCTCACTTCCCTATTTATTAAAGCAGCAGTATTTTAAAATAACATTTTTATTTTTTACCATGCTTGGATCCTGGGGTCTTATCTCTGCTGTCACATCCAGTCTGCTAAGAGAGGTAGGTTCTGTATCTTAGTCTGAGGTATGATTTTCTGTTTGTTCTTTTGAATGACTTTGCCCAAAGGGGTGATAATAAAAAAATGTGAAAGCTGGTGTCAAAATAATTTTTTTGAGCCTGGAACACAACATTTTTTTCATTATTCTTGACATTCTCTTTTATTTTTATTTTTTTTACTTTCTCCACTTACATTCAGTATTAAAGCAAAGTAAAACACATAGTGCAGATAATTCTCCTTTCATACTTCTTTGCTAACATTGGCCCATTCTCATATGCATATGTGGGAGCTCTGAACATCACATCTGGTCTTTATATTCCTGTGATTTATGAAGACACATGATTTTCCATTCACAAGTGCACAAGAGCATGGTCATATGACTCCTGCTATTGGGAGCTCTCCTGCTATTTAGCCAGAGCCAAAAGCTACAGAAGCATCCCAGAAGCAATCTCATCCAGCACCAAACTGGGGGAAAAAAAAAAAGGAAAAAGTAAAAAGAAAAAAGAAATGCTTAATATTGTCATACAGATCATCCAGAATAGATCTTATTGTTTCCTCCCATTCTGCTGGCCAAGTGGGTGATGCTTCCAAGAGGAGGGGACAGTGCTTCATGCTTGTTATTTGTTTGTTTGGAAAGCTGGGATTTGGATGGTCTTTAGGAACAGACCCTCCCTCCATGATATTTAGAAGGGTGTCAGGCATGTCTGGTGTTTTCTTGGTTCATGCTGGTAAAGAACTGAGGGGAAGAGGGCCCACGTTGCTGCAAGGCTGCTGATATGTGCTGTCAGGCCTTCACTGCCCCTGTAAATTGTCTATAAGGAGGTGCCAGTGTCAGTGCTCCCACTCCATCTGTGTGGCTCTCTGATGCCCTCAGCACGGAGGGAGCAGGAGCCAAATGGCAGCTAGGCGAGGTTGGAAAGGATCGAGAACAGATGATGCTGTTCCAGAGCTAATCCTCAAATAAGGCTGCTTTAGGAAGAGAGTTCATCTCCTGGTGATACCATATTGACACACAGCCACTGGCACAGCTGCCAGGGGGCCTCTCCCTATCTCAGTTCACTTCTTTCTAAATTGTTTCCTCCCTACCCCAGATTTTCTGTTTCACAGCCTGCTGTAAGGGACCTGGCCTGCTTCTAAACACATTCACGGCTATTTCCTACAGTCAACAAAAGCAGGGGCCTGATTTTTGAACCTGTGCCACCCTTTTGACATTTGCATTTGGGAAATAGCATCTCCAAACCTGTATGTCAGGGGTGACATCTCAGGATCAGTGGAGGTTTGCCTGGCACCATGGCTTTGGTCCCAGGCATGGCCACCTCTCCCAAAGGCAGTGCAGGGTAAACATTAGTGCTCTCAGTCTAAATAAAACATAAGCTGACGTGTTTTCACTCTTTAGTGTAGACATTTCAGCAACCCTTTAAACAATGTATTAGATGATGTAGTGACATGGAGGGCACAGTGGTGCAGCTCCCACATTAAAGACATTGAAAAAGGTGAAAAATGGCAGATGCTCCTTGCGCAGGTATTTCCATCCACCTCTGTCTTTAATAGCCACAGCTGAAAAATGGTTCAAATGAAAATTATTGTTCACTCTGGATTCCTTGGCAAATTGTAGTGCCACAAAGCTTGTAAAAATGAATTGGATGCTAAAGTCATTAGTGAGCTACTGATGTCACTGCAAAAATAGGATTTGCCTTGTGGCTGAAACAAGGGACTGGGAATCTCCTGGCATTTGTTAGTTTCCACCACTGATTTGAAATGGTGGCTTAGGGCAAGCCTTTGTTTTTCTTGCTGTTCTCCAGCCTGCAACAAACAGTGTTTCCTGCCTCGCAGAAATGCTGGTGCTGGAAAATTAGCAAGATGTACCAAGAGCCTGGCATGATGTGGCCACTGCTGGAAATTCCAGGGAATGTTCACTGCAAGGACATAGGTTAAGTGAAAGTGCTGTTTTTGTTTCATTGTGGTTGTTGCTGTCTGTCAGCAGCACTGGGAACACAGTAGTGAACACATCATCACTGTCGTCTGGTGTAATGGAGGAGTTGGGCCACAGGCTGAGCATGGGAAGTCTATGAAGGTAGGGTGCACAGTTGGTTTTTACATGGAGACACACATTTTCCTGGCATGGGTGATGCACACAATGTGAACAGTTCAGAGAATTGCTTTGAGCAGGCACACTTTGCAAATAATGTTTGTTTTGTTTCTAAACAAACAGGGAGTGATTGAAAAGCACAAAGATATTGGCAGTGCCACAATGAGAAAATTACAAAGGCAATCACACGTGACGTGTTGACTGAGTTCACATACTGGGACACTTCTGAAGCTCGAATTTGCAAAAGAACAGAAGAGAGCCGGGTCTTCAGATCCTACAGTTTTTCAGTGGGTTTTGAGTGCCCAGCACCCTTCAGCATTTAAAATAACAAACACTTGATATTTGAATTTATTACAAAAATGGACGTTAATGCACTTTCCTCAGTTCAGACCAGCGATTCCTGGCTTGGGCTGCAGTGTTGAGGAGATGCTGTCACTGAAAGTCAAAGGTTGGTGTTGGTGGATGCAGGGTGGCAGGAGCCTGTCTGGGTCCCAGATGGTGGGGGGTGGCAGGAGTGGCCAGGGATGGATTACATCAGAGCAAGGGACCAGGAGTGCTCCAGAGGAGAATAGATCAGCCACTGTAATTACCCATGGGCAATCAACGAAGGACAGAGGCTGTTTCCTCATTGCAAAGCACACCATTTTTACAGTTTGTGTTGGTTAGATTCTTTCTCAATATACAGAATTTCCTTTTATTTTTTCTTCCAGTCCTGTATTTCACCAGACAATTCCTCCCAGCAGGTATTTCTGAGTAATAGAAAGTGCTGTGAGGTCTCTTCAGGACACAAGGATGACTAACCCTGCAGCAAGTATCTCCAGCATAGATCAAGAAATGAGATGCAACCAAAGGACCTAGAAGCAGGTTCTAACTGCCTTTACATCACCTGGATTCTCAAGTAACTCCAGGAGCAACAAAGGCTTTATCTGTCTTGTTTTAATATAAATAATCCAAAATCTGAGCTGACCTCCTTGCAGCAAATGATTTCATATGGGCAAGGGTGAATCCTACCTCAGCTGGTTTTGGAATGATCTCTGTTCTTTACACCCCTCTGGCAAACAAGGTCTAATTTGGGGCAACCTGACCGACTTTGATTTGTGCCTCAAAAGTGAGATCAGCTCTTAAGATCAGCTTCTGGAGCATGCAAAGTATGAGGTTCTCCTAGGTGGGCTGCCATCACACCTTTCTCTCAGTATGGTGAGTCGGAATAAGATGTGCTCTGTCCCTTGTTGGCACACAGGTGGAGGGACCAGTAACTGATATCATCGGATAGAATGACTTGAATTCTGCCCTTCATCACCTCTTCACCAAAACAGTAACTTGGATAAAGGAGGAAGAGGAGGAGAGCAAGTGGGGGAAAGATTTAAGGAACAGATTTAGGTAATTTCAATATATAAATTAGAGTTTCTTACTGTTATATATATTTTAGATCCAAGACACACTACTTGGATCCCTAACTACTACAGTCTGGAAATGTGGGGAGCTATCTTGGTACTTTAGAGAGGGACACAGTGATACTGCTGCATTATTTTTTAAAGCAAACATAACCTTTTCTCTTTTCCTCCAGCATTGCCTACAGGAAGACTTTGACCATCCATGGGTTTTATATTGCTTGCAAAATGAGTCTCCTTTTCCACCCCAAGCCTTACATGGCAGGATGTGATTGTCAGACACTGCTCTACTTGCTCCATGTACATGCTCTGACAGCACTTACATGTTTATTATGATTAATAAACATTATTATTCATAGCACAGTGGCAGCTGGAGATTCTAATGATACATTAGGGCCCTGTTACTCCAAGCCTAGTAGAAACTCATAGGAAGAACAAGTAATTTAAATAGACAAAGAATGTTATTACTGTTTTACAGGTGAGACCCAGAGAGATTTCAAAATTCATTCTGTGCCTCACAGGAAGCTTTGCAGAATCAAAAGCTGAGCTCACATCCCCCACGCTCTAACCTCTGATTTTATTGAGATGACAACACAGGAGGAAAACCACTTGCATACAGTCAAGTGCATCACAAGACAACACATTCATTCTCTCAGCCCCACAGAGCTGAAGAATTTCTGGGGTTTTTTAATTTTGTTTTTGTGTTTCCCTTCCCTCATGATTAATTCTTCTTTTCTTCTTGACTTGCAGCTTGAGAGTCATTGTTGTAAAGACAAAATTTTCATTCAAAACAAATGGAGCTCAGTTTTAATCAGGAAATCAAACACTAGTTCTTTTTCTTTTTTTTTCTTTACCTCCCTTTTCTATATTAAGCAGTATGAGATCAGGCCCTACAAAAAGAAACCCAAGTTCCATTTGGATTAGCATTTGATAGCATTTTACTGCACCAAATACCAGTTTACTTCCACAGAGGCTGGTGTGGAGCATTTCAGCACCTCTTTACTGTTGGGGTTCCTCATCCTGCTGGCAGTGGGGTTTTTCTTGTCCTGTCCAGGATATTTGGCATGATCACATACAAATAACTCAGTAAGTTCTCTCTAGTTCACTTGGAGCATGAAATGATGTCTCCATGATCTCTGCCACAAAAACTTGGCTGAGATTCAAATTTATCTTGAAATCTTAGCCCCGTCCTGTTGTTCCTGAGAATTTGCTGACCACTGTGTCCTGCCTGGGCAGCAGCATGAGAGACACCTCTATATTCTGGCCTATATCTGGCCATGACTGCGCCATCCAGGTTTTCCTCATTCCCCGCTTCTTCAATTTGTATTTTCAGCCCCCTTAGTGCAGGGGGTTCGTTTTCTGCCAGAAATCCCCTTGGTGTTGTGATTTGGGTGAGGAAGGAGGTGGTGAAGGTTTATTTCCACAGTGGCATCTGCTTTCCTCTTTCTCCTGCTTCCATGCTTCATTTCATGTCATCCTCAGCCAAACAGGTGAGGTTATAACTTGCCAGTCTACACCACAATGTGGGTCCTATCCCAAGTACCACTGAGCTACAGCCTCTTTAAAACCTTCAGCAGACCTGTGGGCCAGATGGGGACATGCAGGCATTCAGCATGTAAGCTGGGACGGTTCCCAGTGGGATTTCCATGGATGGAGAGAACTCATCCCTTCTTCCTCTTTAGGAAGGGGCAGCAGCTTTAGGATACCAAATACAAGTACAGGCAATGGCTTGAGCTATAACATTGTGCAGTTATTAATGTTCTCACACTGCAAGCCTCACAGTTCCGGCTCCCTGCAGAGAGATGACCCTTCAGCACACAGAGGTGGCTTTCTGGCACTGCTGCTCCAGCCCACTTATCACTTGGTGTGGATACCTTTTAGAGGTTATAAATACATCCATGCCAAGATACTGGACAAGGATATGGACTTGTAGGTCATTTTGTCTCCTGGTGTACTGCAACCCAGTACAGCAAAATGCATTCCTCTTTATGATGTTAATTTTTAAGGGAGGTAACATGAAGCAGACTTTTCCTTGAGGTAACAGGGCAGATAATAAGATCTCAAGGCAGGCTGCATTTTAAGTAAAAAGAAGGCATCATGAATGGTGGGATTTGAAGGCAAAGACCAGATATGATTTAGTCTGTTCTCTCCTATTCCTTTTATATAAGGACAACAGCTGACTGCCTTTCCACTGTGTTTCAAAGGACTGCCCCAAATGATGTGTTTCAACTCCAGGCATCTGCTTCTTCTCAAACACTGAACCACCATGGTGCTTCATAACACTTTTTATGGCTGTGAAGTTCAGGGGCACTAAGCACCCGACCAAAACCAAACTTCTCAGTTGATATTCAAGCCTGGAGGCACTGGAAACTTTATGATGCCTTGAAGACAAGTGACTTTCTGTTCTCTTCGGAGAAATGAGACTGTGTAACTCTTCCTGATCAATACTGAGCATATCAAACATCCACGGATTTAGCCATAGATGCCAGGTGGCAGGACAGTACAATGGCTGTGAGGAAGCATGTTCATTAAGACTGTTGAAAGACTTCAAGCCTGCTCATCTGTCCCCCGAGGACCTGCTTGACAGAGAGCTTGACACTGTTCCTGCACCTTCCGTCTCTCTTGGACATGATAGACTCATCTCCTCCTGAGAGCAGGAGACACAGCTCTTGGTGGCCCATTCACTGAGTACACACAAGGGAGGGGATTCTTGTGCCACTTCTCCTCTGGCGTCCTCATGAAGATAACTTGTGATAGACTGTAAGGAAAAACTGAGCTTGCAAACCTCACGCTTTTGATTTACCTTGACAACAGTTGTGTTCCACTTCCCTTATCTTTGTGGGTTTGCTTTCTCTGTGCTCTGGCATTTTAAACGAATGCCTGATGTCAAAACAGAGCTGGGCTTCCCTGAATTTTCCACTTTTGATGGCAGACTTGTCAGACCTCTCAAACCACAAAGACGTACGGGTGGTGAGGAGTTCTCCGAATGGCCAGACACTGCGGGGAGCGGCGCTGACTGTTCATTGTGTGTCACTCTGAGTCACCACTGAACCCATCACAGAGATGGGAGAACACAGTGTTTGTCAAGGTACCCTGTTCTGAACGAAACAGAAAAAAAACACGGGGATTGTGGATACTAAGACTTCTGTGGAGAATGCAATGCTATTTGAAATGGAAAATAATAAAGAGCAAGTTTAACAGGATCAAGGAGTCCTCTGGGGAGTAAGGCTGAAATATTACATGGTGCCAGATCCCTTAAAACACTAAATGAGGAGCTCACCAATTAGCAGTGTATGTGAGCAGCTCTCTGACCTAAGTTCACTTTACTCAACACACATTATCTGATGGCTTGGAAGTGAGAGGGAAGTTGTTCCCAGGAGGCAGAGGGTCACTGTGATCTAATGTCTGCATTTACAAAGCCAAGACTTGTTACTCATCCTTTTAAATATCTATTTTAAATAGTATTATTTTTAAAAGACAGACTTGTAAAGCAATTCCTCGTACAAAAGCACTGGTTTAAAGACTACTACCCAAGTAGCCTTTTCGCATTGTTAATATGTCCTGTGCATTTCAGATTCTCCCTGCAGTAAATAATGAAAATCCCATTATAATGAGAATGACATGAGCTTTAAATGAGACCAGGACTAGGAAAATTTAGCAAATTTTCTGTTTTCCTCAGAAATCAGGCTAACGTTTATCATTAACATATCGTTACCAGCTTTAATTAGGTAATTAATGACAGTAACAAGATAATAGCAAGGTGCTTGGCAATGGTATTCTAACTGACTTACAGACACATCACAAAAAATCTGAGCTTTGTCTAGAAAAAATTACAACTGAAGAATGAAGACTATAATGGAAAATCCAAAGCTGCCAACTTTGGGAGCACCCCAGCAACAGGGCGATGACAAGGTGGACTCTTCCCTACCCTTTCTGTTGGAGTTGAAGACAAAGAAGGACCAAGATAGACAACAGACCAGCTACAGTTAGGGATGTGAAGTGTACAGAACATTTCCTTCTTTCACTGACTTTCAGAAAGCCTGTGAACATGCTCAAGTGGAAAGGGAAGCAGAGGCATTGAAATCTCTCAGGCTGAGCATGAAACCCAGGTCTCACCATTTCTGGGCAAGTGCTTGAATTAGCAGTTTTTGTACAAGTAGAAGGAATTACCTGTTTCTGGTGTATTCAGGAAGCAAGAAGAAAAAAAGCTAGCTGGTAATCTCCACCCAAGGGGAGGATTATGGTGATGTATGGGAGTGCTCTGCAAATCCCCAGCCTGGATAATTACCCTTGCCATGTCCTGACTGTACCATGAGGACACCATGGTGTGTAGTAACCTTCCATTCTCTTCCACTCTTTGGATTTCGTGGGAAGAAGACGTGGGTGTGTGGGCTGGAAGTGATGACCTGCCCAAGCCGGTTCCTGGCTTGTCTGTATGGAGGACTACAGCGTGAACTACAGATCATCAATGTTCTGCAGCCACACAGCTGCACGTCCCAGGCTGACCTAATCTGGGCTTTCAGATAAATACCTAAGTCAAAGATGGCATTTTCAGGATTGACTTCTTCACATTTCAGTCTCTCTTACCAATGTCCTGCTCAGAATCCTTGATGCTATGGGCTGGGCTGCCAGACCTCTCATTGTGGTGGTGCTGTGGGTGCCTTAGCCCATGTCATCCTCAGAGCCTTCTGGCTGCCCTTCCATAACCTGCCTTTCACCTCCAGCTTTGTACCCTTTCTCCTAAGATGCCACAGGAGTGTGTCCCAGCAGTTCTGGGCTGGTTGTTTCCTCTGTTGTCAGTTGTTCTCACTACTGTTGTTCTCATGCTGTTACTCTTAAGGTTTTGAACCCGAAAACGATATTTTTCTTCAGGTGTGTTCCCAAGGGGAGAAAGTACCAGTGGGGTGAGACTCATGCCCACCCTTTCTCTTCCTCTTGGTGGAATCTTTCAATGAGGGGACCCAAAAGTACTTATACTAGCAACCAGCAGGCGTGCAATACCCACCCTGGTCAAACAGTTCTCCCAACAGCATTGTGAGCAGGAATAAAGCACAAATTCCCCCAAAACAGTTCCTGATGAAAACTGATTAATATGGGACATTGTGATGGGGGGACCCTCCTACACAGAGAGAGCACCCAACTACAGGGCCCCATTATTTGTCTTCCCAGCTGGCTGCTCAGAAAATTTTCCTTTTTCCTTATCTTCCTCTTTACTTCAACACTCATGCCTTGCTGTCACTGATAGGCTAGTAACAGCAAGGGTTTTTTGATAAGATGACTGCAAACATGGTACCCTAACTCAGGATGTGGTTATGGCTGTATCTGAGGAAACTCATACATCCAGACACTTGTCTTCATAGTACATCGTTCTTTCAAACAGCTGATTCAGAAACGTACTGAGCTCTTTCCAGGAAAGGACTCATGAGATGTTCACCTCAACTCTAGATCAGGTCTTTAAAAGAATTCTTGTTCCGTATTTTTTATAAAAAAGACCATCGGCATCACCAGTTCTACAGTGATGGCTTGTGTTAAGCTTTCATGATGTTATAGAAATGTGGACCTACATCTTTGATGCAAAGAAAGATGTCAGTTCATGACTGATTAATTTTTTTAATCACCTTTATCTTTAGATCCACCCAGTCATTAAGACTCAGAAAGGGACGGTACAAATATGTTTATGTGCAAAAGATGATGCTCTGTGTGGACTAGCTGATTATATTAGCAGCTTCAGTACTGGCTGAAGAGCTCCTTAGTCCTGCCAAAACTCAGGAGTCACTCCAGCTGAGAAAGATAAGATTTCTTTGTATCTTTTCCAGCTTCTGTAGGAGATTCACTTCAGCCAGAGTACGAACCCGCACAAATACAGACAAAGCACTGGGAACACACAGAGATAGAGGAGGCTTAAACTGAGAGAGCCTAACTTCCCAGCATCCTGAACAGCAGCTGCTGAAGGTTTATTACCATGATGACACATGAGATAGAAGGAAAGATGACTAACTAGCCTTTTGCTTGAAGTTGTGTCTGAGTTTCTCATAACTAGTAACACTCAACTGCCTCTAGGCAAAACTCTTCATCAGTCCCAAGGAGTAGACTGTGCACTGAGTGAGTAAACTGAAGCCAGGACACAGCGATTTCTCAAAGGAATTGCCACTGCTGATTTCCACTCCTGGTGCTTTGAGCTCTAGTACACAGCTCGCAATGCCCTGGCTCCAGATCATTGTTGGCTCGACAATGTCTAACATAACTCACCCATTACACATTGTCTAGGGTTCAGCTGTCATGGCTATAAACAGCAAAGTAAGACGAGATAAGAGATTACCCAGATTACTGGCAGCAGTAGAAGCTGTAGAGCAACCTTGGCAAAGCTGCTTTTGCTAGCTGGAAGAAAGCTGAGTAGAGAGGAAAACAAGGCTCTGCCCATACTGGGGTATGGTCCTTGGCATCCTGCTAGGAGTGCGTGATGCAGGCTGCCATCACTCAGGATCTAGGACAAGCCACCCTGTCAACTCAACAAGGCCCTGTACAGCCTTCAGACATCTCCCTGAGAGCAACGTTTGCCAGCAGCATGGTCCTGCTAAAGGCTCAGACAAGGAAGGGAGTTTCTAAGGAGTCCCTACATGGTGTCAAGGACCCTTTTCTCCATCATATGCTTACCCTGAGCAGGCAGCAGAAAGGGTTTATGCTAATATGCTCCACAGCCCCTATTTGCAGCAAGCTAAGCCTCCTTAGAAAGGGGTTGGGGTCATTTCTGAATGGGAGCCATGGATGCTCAGTGCAGTGTTGGGTGCCCATGTTAGCTGAACTGCAGGAACGCACCCAGGAGCTCATGGTCATGCTCTCACCCCTTTACAAGAACCAAGGAGAGCACGTTCATCCAACTCTCTTCCACTGAGGCTTAGCATAATGTGTTTCACCTCGCGGCTGCTGTAGGCGAAGTGTATGAATCAGTCAGCTCTTGCAGCACAGTTGACACGCAGGAACTCAGCCATGAGTCTCAGCCCTCTGGGCTAACTATTGTCACAGTGTCCTTCCTCCTGTATTTATCTCGGCATGTTTATAACCCTGCATGGTTGGGTCACATCAGATTTACTTTGTGCCTTCCCTTGACTGGGGACAGGTTCCTGTTTCATTTTTGCCACGCAGTTTTCCCTTTTCTGGGCTGCTGTGGTTTAGGCTCTTTTCCCCCCATGCAGGGGGGTGGGCTGCTGAGCTTCGGAAGTATTTTTTATGATTTTACTCAAACCCACCATTTCTGAGCCTCTCTATTCATATTCAGACATGTTCCTCTATTGCTCTCCATGCAAGTAATAAAGCTCTCCTCTTAAGAAAGCAAACAAACAAAAAACTCAGCACCAAAAGCTGTTTAAAACAGATGAAGTTTAAAGCCTAAAGTGGGGCTGATTTTTGCAGTCCTCATTGTACTCAATAGAGCATTTTGTCATTATAACTTTGGACTACAGCAAAAGAATCTTGCAATAAAAGGCTGCCATAAATTGACCTTTTGTTGCAAATTCTGCCATTCAAGCATAAAGCAGCAAGAAAGGCTACATAAGCTGTGTTAAAAGTAGGTCACTGTACATCCGCTGTTACCATGGCTGGGCCTTGCTGCGTGTTGCTAACGGGGTCTCTTGGTTTGAGCAGCAATACACACACAGGAGAGATGTGAACTCACCATAAAACTTCATACAGCACAGAAAGGCCAGAGTGGTGTTGGGGGAATTGAAAGCCTTGTTTCTAGGTAGGGCAGGACTCCTGCGGACCATCTCTACAGCTGCCTTCTGAGAAGCAGGGCATCCAGGTAGCAGGGATGGTGTTTCTGCAAAGAGCCTGGTGGCTGGCACTGCCGCCCCTTAGTTAGGTTCTAGGCCTCTAGCCCAGGGTCTTTCCTCCCTCAGCAAAGACCTTGCTCTGTTATGCTCTGGCAGGTACTAGCTAGAGGGAAACAGGCAGGGGTAAAGAAATGACTGTTCTGGGGGTCTCATCTCTTCCTGTCTCATTGGTTTAGTCTCCACGGTCACGTAAAGTCACCTGGACCACTGTAATATTAGCGCTCTCTCAGCTAGAGGGCAGAGAGAAAGAGACTTTTACCTCCTCCACAAGTGTCTGAACTGTCATTGAATCTTCACTGTTGGTCCTCTGAAACATTCAAATGGTCTCTGCAGCTCCAGGACAGCCCAAGTTAAACCAACAGCAGTGGCTTAACTCAACTTGTCCCCTCCTAGGGCTACACACTATGGATGATCCCTGGGTTTTCTCAGGGTTGTCAACATTACTAAAGAGAAGTTGATTCCAAGAGACAATAGGATCTTCCTCCATTAGCTCCACTGGGATGTCTACAGACATTACATCAGAAAACCCCCACACTCCAGAAAAATATTTAAGTTCACAAAGCTCCAAAATGCCCTTCTGCATTTGAGTGAACAAGCTCAGGGTCATATGTTTTCTTGACTCAGACCCTAACTAGCATACTACACACAATAAGAGCTCCTCAAGACAACAATTATAACATCCATGTTTCCCCTGACTGTCCAAGCTTATCTGGCTCAGCTGCACTAACTGGTTCAAAACAAGACTGGATTCAAGATCCAAGCTCCTCCTGGAGATTGACAGAAGACTCTGGCAGGTGATGGAGAGTAAGAGCACTTCCCCAGAACTGTTCTGCCTTGTCCTCAGCTCAAGGATTTCCTGTTAAATCCTTTACTCAGCATCAGGGAAGAGCCTTCATTTACTATCCTTGACATACAATGACAGGATAGACCAAAGGGGAAAAATTGTTTTCCTTTGTATCTCCATTATACACTTACACAGTGTAATAATATGCAGCCTTTGATCTTCCTTTGTTTGTGTTCTGCATCATCTTTGCAGCTGATTGGAAAATAAAATATAGAATGTGTTGATTTTAAAGACATTCAAAGTAACATACTAGCTAGACTTTATGATTTGTGCTGAATTATTTATTGCACAATAAATAACTTACCTGTTTTAGTAGACAATCTGTCCACCCGTTGCCTTCCATGGGCTGCTGTTCAAAAGGGCTTAAACACTGTCAGAGGAGAGAAGAAATGATGGAAGCAAGATGCTGGTGCCTGGTCACCCGAGGAAGGAACAAAATGTGGAAGTTGTTTGGGTGCTTTAATCATACCACTGGATAGATATTAGGAAGGAAGGTCCTTCCCAATATTTCTGTGGCAGTTGTGGGTGGTCCCAAATTGATGTGTGGTTCCCTACACTGAATAAACACAGGCTAGACAGACTGGGCAGCCCAAGACCCCACAGAGCTAGAACGTGATGACTTGGTGAGGGACATTGTAAGGCAGCCAAAACCTTGTCCAAGGCTTGTCAGGCTTATCTGACACACAAGGTGTTGCATTTAAAATGCATTTTCCACTAGTTTTGAAGGATTTGCATAAAAATACATTAAATACACTTCTGGATATTATGTGCGAAGAAGTCTGTGGCCTGTATTGCACAAAAGACCCAAACCCAAACACAGACTGATTAAAACAGTGCTGAGCATATGAGCACCAAAATTTTAACTCCCCCAGAAACAAACCTCACAGAATTTCTGTTATCTTTGTAAGCCCGATTTTCTGAAGAGTTTATACAGTCATAATGTGTGTTCACACGTGTATAAATGTACAGATGCGCCCATCACACAGAATCACAAAACAGTTGAGCATTTTTGGGGACCATCTGGTCTGATCGCTGGTCAAAGCAGGGGCAATTAAAACAGCTTGCTCAGGACTGCATCCAGTCAGGCTTTTGATATCTCCAAGGATAAAGACTTCCACAAACTCTCTGGGCAACCTACTCCAGTGTTTGACCACTGAAGAGTAAAAAAAGTTATTTCTTTGGTTCACGCAGGATTTCCTATATTTCTCTGTGCATGTTGCCTCTCTGGTGGTGTCCCTGGGCACCACCGTGGAAGTGTCTGGCCCATCTTCCTTACTCCCCCCTCTCCTCCAGTCAGATATTTAAAAACATTGATAAGGTCCCCTTCAGCTTTTCCTTCTCCAGGCTGAATAATCACAACTCAACCTCTGCTTATGTGGCCCCGAACCACCTTTGTGACCTTTTTCTTGAACTCTTTCCATCAGGTCCATGTCTGTCTTGCACTGGGGAGCCCAGAGCTCAGCACAGCACTCCAGAGTTGTCTCACCAGGGCTGAGCAGAGGGGCAGAGTCACCTGCCCTGACCTGCTGGCAACGCTCAGCCTGATGCAGCCCAGGAGGCTGCTGGCCATCTTTGCCACAAGGACACATTGTGGCTCTTGCATCACTCCTCCCAGTTCTTTATCATCTGCAAACATGCTGAGGGTGCATTTAGCCCCATTTTCCAGGTCACTAATGAAGAGAATTAACAGTACTGGCCCAGTATCAACCCCTGGGGTACTTCAGTGGTGGCTGGCCTCCACCTGGACTTTGAGCTGCTGATCTCCGCCCTCTGAGCCCAGCAGTTCAGCCAGTTTTCAATCCATCTCACTGTCCACTTATCTAGTGTGTACTTCAACATTTTGTCTTGAGGGTGTTACGGGACACGGTGTCAAAAGCCTTGCGAATTAAACAGCATCCACTGCTCTCCTTTCATCCACTGAGCCAGTCATCTTGTTGTGAAAAGCTGTTGGGTTGGTCAAGCATGATTTGACTTTCATAAGTTTGTGCAATTGGGATTATTTCCTCCATATCCTAGGGATTGTGGTGAGGCTAATCAGGCTGCAGTTCCTCAAATTCTCCTTGTCTGTGTTGAAGACAGGAGCAACATTTACTTTCTACCAGGCCTCAGGAACTTCCTCAAGCTACCACAACCTTTCAAAGATAACTGAGAGTGACCTTCCAATGACATTGACCTGGTGCCTCAGTACTAATGGGTGCATCCCATCAGATTCCAGGGACTTGTATTTGTCTAGTCTGGCTAAATGTTCCTTAAATTAATCTTTATCCATCAAGATAAAGTCTTCCTTGCCTCAAACTTTCTTACTGGTTTCAGGCACCTGGGATTCCTGTAGGCAAATCTTACCTGAATAAACAAAGGAAAGGAGGAATTGATTTGACCTTTTCCATGTCCTTTGTCACCAATTTCCCTGCCCCATTCTCATGTCATCATCACTGCAACCAAGGCTACCCCTGACTTTCCCACTGCTGACCAGTTTTTCCACATTATTAAGTGTTAGACAGAGCAGATTCTTTTTGCTGACTCCTCCATCACCTGTGTCTCGAGGAGAGTTGTCCTCAATGTACTCCAGAAACAGCCTTGGTTGCTTGTGCCCTGTAGCACTGCACCCCCTCTTACTGATCCCTTCCTGCCCCCTCCATGGGGTCTCCCTCCTTCCCCTACCTCTAGTCCTGGCCACTCCTCGAGTTCTCCCTATTGGTTCCTGTATCCCAACTCCGCCCATGTACCACCCCTGTGCCCTGAANGGACTGCAGGAGGGCAGAGAATCTCTGCCTTGTCCCAAGAAACCCCCGCTGCGCTCTCAGGGAAAGCTGCAGCAGCTAAGCAACACCTAGCACTGCAACAGTGCCCTGCTGTGTTGTTCTCCTAGCAGCTACCAGGGTGGTTTAAGAGCCAGACCTACGAACATGAGACTTCTCCCAGTTGCCTGCTGCTTCTTCCCAATCAGATGATCTGTAGCAGACACCCACCACAGTTGCTCACACTGGTCTGCCCTTTCATCCCCACCCGTAAGCTCCCAGGTTGCTCATCACCCCTCCCTAGGCAAAGCTACAGGCACTGCCACTGCTCTTTCACATGAAGCTCTCTTCTAAATCTTCTAGTTGATTTCAGAGAAATATCTATATCATGAATGTGAAGTTTCTACTACATTTTTCATGGATAAAATGTCTTCATGAGGGGAGCAGAGTGAGTGGACAGACACATGACAGGACAATGAGATGCAGGAGCTACTCAGCCCTTCTTATACAATGGAAATTCAATTATAGGACTCGAATAAAGGGGAAAATCAGACTACATTATTTCTACTGTGTACAGAGCAATTCTGTATTTTTTTAGAGGCATTGCAAGGCTTTGGACCTTCTAAAATAGAAAAAAAAAATCTTAATGTTATTCTCAGAAAAAAGGAACAGCTACATCATAGGACATCCTATGTGAGATCATCCTTACACAGGAGGAGTCCAGATCACAAAGTCATTATCCAGTCCTATCATTGCCAGTACTTTCTTCAAGAATTTTAACTTAGCTACAGCCTCTTAAAAATAATGTATGAACTTAAGGATTTTGTACTATCAGGGAAAAGATGAAATATTGTTCCTTGAGTCATTCACATTGGGGCTCACATTTCTAAGTATCCAACAAGCACTGGAAGCTCCCATTAATGTCAGTTGTTTTATAGTTTTGGCACCACACAAGATATTGCTGCTTATTTGCTCTTTACTGAAGGCCAGTGACAGGCTCATACAAAGCTCATAGAGAGGAATGAAATCAAAATCTCTAAGAGTCCAAACACAGACACAGGTCCCACTTGCTGTTCCAGAGCCCTTTGTCTCCCAGATTTACACAGGAGGGAGAGGGACTGAAGCCAGTTACTAGATGAAGTTACAAACTGCCCTTCAAATCATAAAGAATGAATCTGATGGCTCATGTTGTCACTATGTTTATTAGTTTCCTGGTGTAAAAAGACGTATGTTCTGTGGAAAAACAAAAAATTGGATTTAAATCAGAGTTCCCACAGCTTGTTTGCAATTACAAACTTCTTGGAATTGTTTTAAAGCTTATCACTATTTGCCTGCTTTCTAAATGAACAAGAATGAGGAACAAAAACATCAGTTGTTACCTCAGGCAGGTATATCCTTCAACAGGGCTACTCTAGTGCCAAAGTCCAACCTTAATTCAGCATCCTGCTGAATGGAGCTTGGTGCTGCTCCCAGCAAAGCAAGAGCAGCCCTAACCCCAGGGAATGATGGCACAGCTGGCCTCGTGCTATGGAATTAGAAGCTTCTCTTTTGAAAGGGTTCTTTGTTTCCATAAATAATGTGTAAAATTCTTAAAAGTGCAAATCTTCTTCTGAGAAGTGATAGGAAGCCCTTGAGCTCGAGTCTCCGAGGCAGCTGCAGCCGAGTTACCTGATCACAGGAATCTGTAGGATTCAACATGCCCAAATACTTTTGGGACTCTGTGCCAAGAGCTTGAGTTTCACAAATAAGAAATGGAACAAAGACTCCAAAGTGCTGAGTTTTTGGAGTCCTTAGCTGTCCTAATATGGCCTTGTGAAACACATCAGCAGGACCAAAGAACAACTAAGATTTTTTTTTTTTTTTTTTTGGTCTGGCTTTTGCTGCTTTTGAAAAGTTTAACCCAACCCCAAAGCTACTTGCCCACCTGTCTAAAAGCCCAACCATTCTTGAGAAAGATCTGCTGTCAGTTTCACCCTGCAGATCATCTGGACAGCACTGTGGTGGCTGGATGCCTCCCTCAGGCCAGAAGGGCACGGGATGAAGTGAGGTTGAACAGGGGCAGTCCTGCATAACCGTGTGGGCTCTCCCCTCTCTGTTACTGTGTGACCAGCACTAAATATCGTTGCAGGTAGAAATAAGAGTGTATCAGATGGATGATGAAAAACAGCCTCTAGGTTTTGTGAATCTGTCTTGTAGATGCAAGTTGGTGTCCCAAAGGACTTTCATGTTACCTGCAGGGGAACCACTCCAGCATCTGTCAGGAGATTTTGGTCATCACAGACTGTGAAGGTCATCACCTTCTTAGGTGATTTTCTGCAGCTCTCAATTGTTTGTAATGAATTATTGCCACCACAGTCACAGGATGTCTGAAGTACAGATGTCGTTTCTCTTCTTACAGCCGACATTCAGGATGTCAGTTCATTTTGTGTTTCTATAAACCTGTTTTTCTCTCACATGCAAACAAATATTTCAAGTAATAACCTTGTCTCCAGTAGAATATTGCATTTTCTCCTTCAAAGAGTTCTTTTGATATGAAATCCCTGAACCATTCAAAAGGCATTGACTATAAAACCAGAAGTTCTTGAATTAGTTATAAATACAAATGGCAGACAATATTAAAAAAAGATAAATTAGGAAAAGCCCCACGGAGCTGTTATTTTCATTCACTTGCACCTGCCCATGCTGCTTCCAGAGGACAAGACTGTAGAATTAAATATAAAAGTGACATAAAAAAAAGTCATCCATGTTGAACTATTTTTAGTAGACCCAAAACCGACCTGGCCTTTGTGGTTTCTTTTGTTAAGCCAGGGGTGTTATTTTTATTGCTGCTGTGTCCGTGTCCAGCAGAAACTTACAGTGTCTGCATTCCATCCCTCCACAGTGCCATGCTGGAGACCGTTCTGCGGGAATGCCCTGTGCTAGCATTACTGCAAATGACATGATGTGCTAGTACAGATGTCAGGTGAGAATTTCACAGCTATGATAAAAATCACTACAAAGCCTGGCCAGCATACCAGGAAACCTCTGCAGACTTATGCAATTCTGTTTGTTCCAGTTACATCAATCAAAGTTGCCCTGGCTCAGGAAAAAGAAAGCAACTACAAACAATTATTTTCAAATAACAAAACTCCCAAAATGTAATTGAAGAAACTCTGAACTCTGCTTTATTCCCATATAAAAAACCACATTCCATACATATCAGGGATTTGTCAGAATTCCCCTTCCTCCATTTTGCCTTCTTGTAAAATTTACTTTTAATAACTGTCAGCTTCCTGAACCACAGAGCTCTCTCTTCTGTTTTGCTGTTACTCATTCTCGCAAAATAAAATGCTATGGCAAGAAGAGAATGCAGGTGTGTTTATCCTGGGTCAGGGCAGAAGGAATTTGCACTCCAGCATTAGAAAGAAGCTAATGGGTTGTTTCCAGCCTTTGCCTGCTGCAGTGGGAGGTCTCCGAGAGGGACTAGCTAAAGGACACCAGCCAAAACTACACCTCCTACTTCCACGTGCTACTCCTACTCCCACTGTGATGGTTGACTTTGGAGGGAATGTGATCATCTTCCTGCTCTAGGAAGCTCCAAACTTGCAGAGAACAGAGGGGTTGGAGGCACCTTATGCACCGCGGTTTCCCCCGTGAAACCATCCCACTTCCCTCGCCATCTGAAACCTTTTCATTACAATCAGGGAGTGAGCGCCAGGGAGAGGCTTCAGCGCCTTTCATCCTGCTGGTGCCTCCAAACTGGAAGCTTGGAAATAACATAATCCAGTGCAGCTTGCTTTTACTTCAGTGCTTTCCTGATGAGGCCAGAAACCTGCCCTGTGCCTGAATTGAAATACCCTTACAGAAGAATACGACAGCCCTGAGCAGAGGTGACTGGCCAAGTGTCACAAAGCATTGAGCTCACTGCATAGGTAGACAGATCTTGGGGAGAGTTTTTCCAACGGGTTAAATCCCATTGATTTCCGTGGAGATGTGGTGTTAGTCACCTTTCAAAAATCCTTCTAAGCACCGCTGCTTCATACCCTGGCTCTTAGTTACTGAAAGATAGTGCCTATAAAACCATGTTTCCTGTCAGTGGGGGAAGAGTGTTGAGGCAATTAATTTGCTGAGACAGTGCAGGGAGAAATGAAGCTCAAGAAACTGAAGCAAAACCAATTACACTTTGAACATACCATATAAAATTATATATAAAACATATGAAAATACTGTGAATATAGTTCAAATTATTAGCTTTTTTTTCTTTTTGCTATACTTTAAAGACCTTGCTATAAAACTCTTACACAATTTCATAACATCCAACAGAAATATTTCCCAGACCCAGCTCTCTCTTTCTTCAACACACACAGTGTGTCAGTGCAGTAACAGCAATTCCTGCTGCAGGATGATGAGGAGATACATCACTGGTACATACCTAGTGTCATATTGACTTGGAGTATTGATTACAGCCCCTCATCCCATCATGCCAGGACCTGCACAAAGAGTAGAAAGAACTGCAACTTACTTGCTAAGGATATTCTTGTCTATGGATTTGTTGTCAGGAATATGCACAAAAAGTTTTCTGCATATATTGCAGAGCACTACAAAACCAAAAGCCAGCATCCTGACAAAACAGACACCAGAAAACATAGTTTTCTGTATATACATGGGGATAGTTAAGACACTGTTCGAGGAAGTGGAAGCAATGGGCTCATACCCTCTCAGGTTGCCATTGGGCTGAAGGGGAGAATGTTCCTCCTCTCCTCTAGATTTCACTGCTGCCCAGGTTCATGAGACATAGATTTCAATGTACTTGGCTTTCTATCGATACCTCTGGGAATGAACAGGAGCACTGACCTAGGCTCCCACACAATTTAATGCCTCTATTTTCAAACATCAATTGATTCTAAGGTTTGCTTAAACTTCTTAGGCCACATGATCAGCCTTAATAAAGAGTCAAATTAAGTGTCTCAAGTCATGGCTAGGTGAAATTTAAATCTCGTGTATCTCTATATACTCAATAGGAGCAGCTCGAATGTTAACTGCTAAATGTTTGTAATCAATCTTTCACAAACATCAAGGAGAGAACTGGCAGAAAATACACAAACCAAAGTGTAAGAAAACCCCCAACAAAACAACCCCAATCCCCTAAAAAGCAACCAATAAACCAAGTACATGAAAATGTAGTCTACTCATGAACAACTTACAAGAAGTGAAGTTGCTGTGTAAAACCTTTAGCAGGAGCCATAGCTTGAATTATGCCAAACATGCCCTCAAATGCTTGATTTTTTTCCCAGCTACAGCAAAGCCCTCCCTGATCCTTTAATGCAAGAGAGACATGAGAGTACTCTGTATGTAGAAGTGAGCTGTACCTTCAAGAAAAATTATAGACTGCAAGAGAAGCAGAGAATTCAGAGTTTTGGTTCTTTTCCTCCCCATCCATCTGCAAGCTGCTGGGCTCAAAGGGACATGCAGCAGCCACTGAACTGGAGCCCCACGAGTTGCTCTCCCCTGAAAGCCAGGATGCAGAGGGCTTCTGCCTGCTGGGGAAGGTCCAGGCACTTCTCCCTCCTTCTCCCATGTCACCAGGAAGTCCCATGCAACCTTTTCTTCCTGTCCCCTTTGTGAGGCAGGAAGGCCCTGAAGAAACCCGAGCCTCAACCTCCGACTATAAAATAGGGACTGAGACATCCAGCACACCTGAGTGGGTGTATGTGTGACAGGAGAAGGCAGCTCAGAGACAGGGGAGGGGAGGCCTGGAACAAAGGCTGGATGAGGAGGCTGGCAGCAGCAGGACAGGACAGGCCCTGCTGCAGCAGGGGTGTGAAGTTCAAACAGGATGATGAACAGAGAGATGTAGGTCCTGGCCTATACACACTGCATGGTGGCACCAAGGAAGAGCAAGGCCTCCTGAGATACAGCACTGAGAGAAAAGCCATATCAAATGAGAGCAAATACATTCTCAAGGTTTGTGCTTTGACAAGAGGAGGGCAATCTCGCAGTTGTGGTGGTTGATGGGGAGCAAAGTAGACTAGAAATCTCTTTTTATACCTTTCTATAAAAGTATCATCAGTAAAACTACAGACCATGTCTCAGATTACTCTTCCCAGGCATTATCATTTATAGACATTCTAAAAGAATATCCTCAAGTTCCATCACATTATCTTTTAGGCTATAAGGAAGCACAGAGAGGGATCCATCATTTCCCTGCCTACACAAGTCTTGCCTGTGAACAGAAGTATTAACTCAATCTGTCTAAATGATCCCTGAGTCTCCGAAGAGTATTTCTCCCTCCCTTAAAAGAGTAAGGTAGTCAAATGGCAAACCCCTGAAATCTATTAATATAGAAGCAAGCTTTTCAGAGGCTGCCTTGGGCCTCAGCTGTTTTGCTAAATTAGACATTAATATAAGAGAGATACCTGCAAAACTAAAACTGGCCAGACAATGGTAACATGGCCATCTCCTTCTCTGCCTCACACCTGTGCTGACCAGCAGCAGCAATCCCCTGCCCCCTGGACAGCACAGCCACTTCTGTGTCCCCTGCAGTCTGCACCTGCCGATGCACAGCATTCCACTTCCAGCTCCCAAGCAGTGAGGCCACGGGGGGGCCTTTCCTGCTTCATACTCCATGCAACAAGGCAACTGCTGGCTCATGCTCTTTTCTCTCTTTATTTCCTGCGTTTTCAGCAGTTTGCAAAGTTAAAACATACTCATTTGCTTAACCAGGGCCATCACCTGGAACACAATCAAGATTAAAAAATTTGCATTTTGAGTCTTTCTGAACAAAGTGCCTCTAGGTGAGATAACACACTCATTTCCAGCTCTGTGTCAGCAACAATTTTGTCTCACTTGTCTATATTTTTATTGTTGTAATACGAAATGCATTGAAACAGAACCCAAATCTTTCCAAAGCTAACAAGGAACGGGTTTCTTCCTCTGATTGAAGTTGAGTTAGTAAGACTGTCATGAAGCACAGCGTGCTGAGACCTGTACAATGCCAGCAATGAACACATATTGAGATGAGAGGAGTCATTGTAAAACTCTGGGCAAAGGGGCTGGGCCCATCTCTCTACAGCCCAGTGTCTACCTCATTGTTTCAACAGCAGGGAAACAGCAAGATTGTTTACAACAGTCTGGAGGTGAACCTTGACAGTATTTTGTTTTTTCTGTAGTTAGTGATGGCAGAACAGGTGATTATGAAAAGCAATTGAAGTATTTCTTCCCAGATTGGATGATTCATAGTTACTTGTTGAAGCTGTTGTCAACCAAAGGTTGAGGATAGTGAGAGGAGGAAGAAAATAATGCATGAAAGTAAACATGAAGAAGTAATACAGTGCACTTACAGCAATCTCTCTGCAATCCTCAGCCATCCCCATGTGCATTCCTTAAGTTGCACACACAGGTGAGCACGCAGTCCAACACACAGGCAGGAACAGCAGTCAAACATCAAACAACGTACAAAAGAAATGCCCACACGGAAGGCAGAAGATTAAGTGCCAGAAATAGTCTAGACACTGGGTCATGCACTTAGATCCCATTCATAATTTTTCCCATTAAACCATCACTCAGAGTACCCCAAAATGAATAAGCCTGACTAAAGCTCAGAAAAGTCTTACTCAGAGCACCGTGAAAAAGAAGGGCCTGGCTGACATGTGCTACATCCCCACCTGCCCTAGTCAGGATAACTAGAACAAAGCCAGTGCAGCTGTGCCAGTTTACACCAGCTTAAGCTATGACCTGTTTAAACATTTTTGGATGGAGTCCAGCAATAGTGTCTAGACATTGTTATTCAGAAATAACTTGATCTTCATCTTTTGCTTTTGTACAGAAAGGAAGAGGAAATGTATGTCACAAAGCAACATTTCACGCAGAACAGCAGGGAAAGACAGGATGGTAACCCAATTAAAAGCAGATGAGAAATCTTTCAAAGCTGTTTATAAAGAAACATACTATCTCCATCCTCCGGTGACTGAATGAAAAGAGATTGCATGGAGCAAGGAATCAGGTGATCTGCCTTGCAAAATTTTCTTTGCCTCAGAGAACAAAATCCAAGAGCCCATTTCATCAGCCTTGCCCCTTTGGTCACTCTTGCAGACTTCTGCTTTTATATTCCTCAGTTCCTGATCTGGCAGACTCAGCACCCAAGAAAAAAGTCTTGCTATGTCGTGTTAGCGAAGAAAAATCTAAGGAGCTTGCAAGGTCTTCTGTGTTTAGGGGCTATGTCAAACAGCATTACTTTTTTGTCCCTAGTTGCTTACTAGAAAGATTGTGTGAAGCAAATTACCTTCTTGAACTCTAATGTTTTGTATCTTTCTGTTCTTCATTGCCTCTAGGTCTCCTGGTCAAAAAATGTTATTTTTAGATTACTTCTCTTTATGTAACTTCCATGGAAGAATTCAGCAAGATCCTTCCACATGAGTATCTGCACTCAGAGCAGGCAGATGAGGGATAATTTGAAAGGAACTTCTGTGAAGTCTTTGTGCTACAGCTTCCCGAAGGCTCTGACTTTCTGTCTATTCCTTTGCTTCTACATCAGCATCTTGTCTCCTCATATGCAGCTTTAAAGTATATTTTTAGACAGTTGAACAATTCAAACAGTTTGCCTGCAGCTAGCATTTAAACTTAGACCTATATTTTCAGAAAAAAAAAATTAAAAGTTAAAATGGCTATTTAGAAGTTTCAAAAAGGTCAATCCCCTGCTGACATTTTTACATACCTTATTGTTGTAGCTGCCTATATTTCAAATGAAAAAACCTGCACATTATAAAGAAACATATGTTTCAAGAGAAAGAAAAAGAGGTCACTAAGTTCTGTCATAAAACGTAGACTTTTATTTTTCTACCTTTACTTCTCAGTGGGACTGCTCTAGTACAACCCAGACAACAATTTGATGAGACGCTACAGTCTGTGTTAGAGACCCTTGTACCGCGTCTCAAACATCATGCACGCATCATGACAAGGACTGGTTCAATTAATACCTTTGACATTTGCTAGTCCTTTTTTACCAAACCCATTTTTGTCGATTAGGCAGAGTAACCAGTACTGTGTTACTGTGTTTTATGCTGCCTGTTCTCCTGTAGCTGGCCAAAACCAGCATAAACCTCTTCTCAGGAGTCTTCACGAGCTAACAAAAGCACACTCACAGCCCACACATTAATTTCATCCAACAGGACACAGGCTCTGCTTGCAAGTGGGTAACCACAGCCTTAGGAGGTACATGGAGATGAAATCCAACTGATCTCAGCAGCTGCCAGAGTATATACAATGGTCAGATATTCAGGACTAGAAATCCTGAGATGGGCCCTCATCTCACAGGTCCCAGACCACAGGATTCATTGGAACACATCAATTGAGCTTAACACACAGATCAGGTCTCCTCTAAGAAAGCTCCAGCTATCTCCACCATAGCCTCTCTTCCAGTTCCTCTTTGGAAATTGTCTCCAGCAGGAGTATGAAGATACTACAGAGAGATGGCAGATGGTGAACTCCAATGGATTTTGCCAGGAAAAGAAATCAGTGGTTCCAAGGACATCACTCCTTCCTTGCCAGTAAAACCTGTCTTAGGTACCCAGCTGGCCTCTGGATGATCTGATGACACCAACCTCGGCAGCTGAAAACTTGCTTGATCCCACAGGTGAGGTCTATGACCACAGCAAGACTGTGCTGGCCCAAGGTGCTGTGGAACAGGAGTTACACAGGAACTGCTGGAAATCCATGTGTGGCTCCTGGGTCTGAGCATGGTTACTGCTGGCTTAGCCATTTCTGCTTACCTTTGGGATTGCTGCTATCACCTGCCTGTGTCCTTCCATTACTGCTATTTCATTAGTATGAAACCAAACACTGCAGTTCTTGCTTTCTTCCAGCACCACTCCTGCTCTGACTCATCCACCAGTCACCACTTTATATTTGCTATTTCTGCTGGCACTGCATGTCCCTCTCATGCCTCCCATACAAATGACACCAGCAACCATGAAAACATCAGCATGTTCAAAGACTGCCACAACTGCAGCCTTGATACTGGGATACTTCCCTTTCCCACACTGTTAGCAGCATGGGTCTTCCTGGTAATTTCTTTGGACATATCCTGGGATGTTGAATTACCGGAGCAGAAAGAAGATCAGAATGCCAGTGGCATGGCATGACTGACCTTGACAGTCAAGGAAAATAGTATTCAGGTGACTAGGACAGTGGATGGAAAGGTTCCAACAAAATGGGACTATGTAAAGAAAAGCAGTTGTGGTGGGGCTGTACTGGGTGGACAATTTACTGCTTTTCAGCTCATCTTTGTTTTCTCTTCATGGTAATATGTTCTTATATATAAAGTATTCCGAAGAAACCTAGAATTCTTATGAGCCCAAAATGGAAATCCAAAACAACTGGATATCTTTGATATTTGCTTAACCGGGCTTCAGCTCTACCTTAGTAAAAGAAGTAATTATATTCATCTCCAGAAAGGTATGGAAATGAATTCAATATTGGTGACAGTTCCAAGAACCACAGAGGAAGCAGTAAGGAAATTAACATTTGTGACTTTGGTGTAGTATTAAACAGAACACATTTGAACATGGTCTGAAGCTGCAGAGTGAAATTGTTGAAGCACATCATCCAGCAGAAATCACCCCTCCTTAGCACTAAGCAAAGCAAGCATCATATGGAACACATGGCACAGAGTGATACAAAGAAAACCTGTATCATAACACACAGAGAGGTAATAAACCAAGGAATGTGGCAAATGTTAATTTTAGCACCTATCATCAGAATTACTGCATTTGTAACTCAGTTTTTCCTAATACAGGTTCTTGGATGAAATATTGTATTTGCTAGCAAAAAAGAAATTTAAACACGACAGCTGGATGTCATTTTTTCCCCTCTAAGGAATGTCACGTTTGGAATGGCCCAGTGGGCAAAGGAGAATACATAATGGTTATTCAGAAAGCAATTAGATTCTGACCGCAGGGAAATGCTTTCTGAATGGAGTGAGCTTTAATAGAATAGACCCAATAGTCTTTTTTATTCCTCTGTTTCTTATGTAAGAATCTTTTTTCCCTTAGAGTGAAGATCTGGGTTAAGGATGAACACATAATTATACTCTTCACACAGTTTTTCACTGTGAACTCAAATATATCTTTATAGTTAAAACAGGTGCATTTTAAGATAGATATAAATAATTAAAAAAAGATGTTTTGAAGTAAATTTAATACATGACCTTCACTACAAGCACAGTTATGCTAGTGAATTTTTTGCCTTTTCGTTTACAGAGACAGGGTATCACAGAAGTGGTCAGTGTTTTGGGCTGATACAAACAACAGAAGTAGTAACCCAAGCCAAACTCAAGCCAAAAGTAAATTAAATTTTGCCTTTGAGCAAATTCTAACAATTTAGAAATCCCACATCTTATTGTGCTGTTTCTTTCAGTCCTAAGACAAGAGAAGTTACACAGGCCTAATTCTGCTGTCAAAAAACAGGCACATCTCAAAGCAAAGGCAAGAGGGTTCAGGTAGGTTATGTAAGCCACCACTGCTACCAGACCTCATCAAAGGCTAATCAGCAATGGAAAGCAATAAGGCTGCTACAAATCAGTATTTGATAATATAAGAAAAGTTAAGTCTTTACAATATCTAATCTTATACCTCAGTAATGACAAACTGTAAATGTCTACATTACCCAAATAACCAGCAGTAGGTAAGATTACACAGTAACACAGCACAGGCAGAACAAACACTGAAGGAGGGTGGAGAGAATAAAAAAATATTTTTTTCTTTGTTTATCTTGAAGGCACTCTCGTACGAAGGGCAGGCTGACAATTTGTCCCAACCTAAGTGCAAGGCAGAAGAGAAATAGATTTGCTGAGTAGCTACCAAGCAAAACATGCCCTTCTAAGCAGTGAAGTCTCATCAGAGTAGCTATGGTTATTTTCTGCATAAATTGTTATTACTCTTTTCCCACTATTCCCAGTAACACTCAGAGGCTCCCCTAAAATGGCACAATACTGCACCAGCTCAGAAAGAACGAACACCTAAAGACTGTTTTTTCTGGGTGCGGTTTGACACTTCTCAGTAGTTAGTACACCAGAGCTGCTTCTGCCTATTTGAATATACCAGCTGTTGCTGGCCCTCAGAAAGAATCAATTTCGAGTGTTTCTAATTAGCCAGTGAGATTAAGTGCTGCAGTGTTGGATCAGCTTCTTGGTGTATTAAAGCCAGTCCTCTGTGTTTGGTAGTGATCAACAGCTGAGGTGTGAGTGAAAATGCCTGAGGTTACATAATTTGCTTTTGTGACACCAGGTGTAACATAAGGTGGACAAATTGCCTCATGTCCCACTTAATTATTTTTATTTTTTTTAATGATTGTGGTGAAGATTTTGTCATTCAATACATTTCTATGTCTGAGCAGATAGAATACTTGTAGTACAACTCAGTTTTGATGTCTGTGATGATTTAAAAGGAAAAAAAAATACTTCTTTGATTTGGTAATGATATCTACAATAGTCATTCTCCAGTGAACAGTATCCAGCTATTAAGTAGAAGAAGGGGCTTTTTTTTGTTATTACTGACATGCAAATAGGGAATGAATTCTAATCATGAAAGCTGTTCATAAAAAAGATAAAACACCTGCTTGGATAGACACCAAAGTTAAAACACATGAATGATATCACAAGTAATCAAGTGATAAGATCTTGCTCTTATGAAGTGTTTTGAGCTGGTATGTTCAGGTTGTGAAGCACACTTAAAGGAAAATCAATACTGCAGGAAAACATATTAGGGGAGTGAATGAGGGACATACTCTGCTAGCCAAGAGGAGAGTGGGAGCAGTGGGAAGAACATCCTTGTCTCTCAATTCCATGATCAGGCTCATTTCCCTGCAGACTGCTGTTGTGTTATTTTAAGATACGCATTATAAAGACGTGTGTAAAAACACCAAGAGAAAAACAGTCTTTGTGGACCATTGTTGTAATTTAACCCCAGTTAGCAACTCAGCCCCACACAGCCACTCACTCACTCCCCTGTGGTGGAATGGGGGGAGAGAACTGAAAGGGTGAAAGCGAGAAAACTTGTGGGCTGAGATAGACAGTTTAATAGGCAACCCAAAAGCTGTGTACACAAGCAAAGCCAAACAAGGAATTCATTCACCACTTCCCATGGGCAAGCAGGTGTTCAGCCACCCCCAGGAAAGCAGGGCTCCATCACACATAACAGTGACTTTGGAAAACAAATGCCTTCACTTGGAATGTCCTCCCTTCCTCCTTCTTTCCCAGCTTTATGAGCTGAGCATGATGCCAAATGGTGTGGGATGTCCCTTGGGTCAGTTGGGGTCAGCTGTCCTGGCTGTGTCCCCTCCCAACTCCTTGTGCACCCCCAGCCTCCTCGCTGGTGGGGTGAGGAGCAGAAAAGGCCTTGACACTGTCAGCACTGCTCAGTAGTAATGAAACATCCCTGTATTACCACGCTGTTTCCAGCACAAATCCAAAACACAGCCCTATATAGCTACTATGAAGAAGATTAACTCTATCCCAGCCAAAACCACCTTAACTGTCCTTTCAGATTATCGCAGTATTATAATGGGAGTTTGTCCACTGAAACCCAACACCCTCTATATCACCAGTTCAGACTTCCAGAACACATGGGAAAATGGTGTTTTATGATGTTCAAATAATATGTGAAAAAAAGCCCCACAAACTGTTAATGTTTTTACAGTCATTTTTCAGCATATAACCCTTTAAAAAGAATTATCGGGATTATGTTCTGCTGTTTTTGAGAAGTATAAAATATATCTTCTCCTATACAAGTAATTTTTAAGAAATATTGGAAGAACTGCTTTCATTTATTTTTTCTCTATGAAACTCTCTTCCTACTTTCTCTATAATTGATCTTTTAAACTGAAGCTGACAGTTTAGTGGATGGAAGTGTATAAAAGTCCACAGTCAGTCTCCTGCCTTTTGTAAGCCACAATAAAATCAGTCATGACGATGTAAGGGAACTAATCCAGAACTGGAAAGATTGAGTTTCTTGAATACTTTGACATAGCCAATATCTGTTTATTACAGATGTTGAAGTTTACTTGGCTTATGATCTTTCCTCTACATCTCTCTGAGCCCACTGTTGGATCTGTGAAGGGCCATGAATGATTGAGCTTAGGCTTTGGTAGTGTTTAGGTACTCACTTTAAAATATGCAAATCTCAAAAATTTCACTTAGCACTACATGATGTCTGTAAAGATCTAAACTTTCTCTCATAAATTTTTCCAGCAACCTACAATTCTGCTTTTTGGGCTTTTGGGCTTGCTCAGAAGCACCAGTCAAGCTCCACAGTCAGGTGGAGCTTACCTACCCACATCGCCTGAAGGTCCTGATCCCGTTGTTGTGCTCAGGGAGCACCTGTAACATCCTTTTCCTCCTATGACAACTGCCATTTCTGGAAACATGGCTAGGAGAAACCTCCCAGCGATCATACAGTTTGTCCTGTAGCTTAGGTGCTCTCAGGGTGGGACAGTAAGAGCTTGCTAACACACATGAGGAAGGGGTCAGCCATTTCCTGTCTCCCCTAAAGTACATAGCACTATTTTTTTCTTTCTTTCATTTTTTTTTTAAGCTTGGTTGCAGAATTAGTAATTTCCTTGTTTCTTTATAAGAAGAGAAGAACAGTATTTCTATGTGAATTTTTTCACGTTTCCTGGGCACAGTAACACAATAGGGATTAGCAACCATGTTTCAAAACCTGGTGTCCTCCAAACTTCACAGAGCTGCTTATTAAATAGAGAGAATAGCAGAGAAGGCAATTGCATATTATCCACAGGACATAGGTACACAGCAGATTTATTTTTTTAAGTGCTCTATATCAGATAAAACAATACTTTTAAAATCTGTCTGTAAGAAGTACATGAAGCTCCTAAACCAGCATGCTCTCTTTGTCCCTATTCCAACCTCTGTCTCATTTCTTCTTGGATGTCCCAGGATATGAGTCAAGAATGACGCTTGAAGACAAGGGAAATCTGCAGCAACCAGCAAGCCTATTGTCTCATGGCATGTAAATGCATTAGGTGAGTTATTATGCCATCAGCCTTGGCATAAAACCTACTTGTTGATCCTGACTCTTCATCTTATCTTCCTTACTTTTACTGTATCTTATTCTTAGATAAAATCTGAAAATTCATGGATTCTATTAGTATACTCATGTGTCCAAATTCAAAGCCAGAGTTTGTGAGTGGATTCTTAGCAGATTATGAGGTGCCTTTTACCATTTTACACATGGTAAAATATTAAATTGATTTATTGTAAGAATATATTGCTACAAGAGTTAGTCTTGAAATCATGGATCATCAACCAGGGGTCACAAATTAGCCACATAATGTACTCTACGGGCTTTATCTTCTGTGACAACCCTGGAAAATATTTTATGGTGAATTTTAATGCCTTTCTTAGATCAATTTCGAGCTGCAATTTGTCATGCATCATTAATTTAAAAATCCAAACAAGACCTGATATTAATTATTGCTTCATAGTAGTCAAACATTTTATAAAGCTGTAGTAATATTCCTGTTCTTAATCTCTACCTACCAGCATCTGGCTGCTGAATATTTGGTACTCACTGATTATTTTGTTTCATGCATTGAATTTTCACCTACTAGGAAAAATACTACAATATAAAGCATGAGATTATGGCATTCATTTTTTAACCTTCTGTGTGGTATTTGACACCCACAGAGATTTTCTCAGCTCTAGAAATTGAGTCAATGTTGTCTCAGACCAGCAACTGCAGTAATGTTTTCAAAGCTGTCACAAGCTGCACTCTTTTTTATACCCTTAGATAAAAGTGCTCAGATTTTTAGAAGCATAAAAACTCCAATAAAATCCTAGCTGAAATCAATGAAGTGTAATTATTAGTATGTCTAATTAGCAGTATTCTAGATCGACTCTCATGTGTTTGTGTCCAGTTACATCTCTTTTACCAGGGCCACCTCCTTTACCTCTTTAGCCCAGATACTCCCATTAAGTAGCCTGTTATATTAGAAAAGTAGCTCCTAAATTTGATATGAATGTTTCACAGCAGTGGCTGTGGCACAAAGGGACCCAATAACACAGGTGATACCAATATGTTAATTGCAAAACGTGTCTCAGAGAACAGATTTCTAATAGTTTGGAAATTACTGCGAGTGGATGAAAATAACAAAGTGTAACATAAGTCTAAAAACTTGTCTTTACATACTTAAAGAATTTGAGAGTGTTTTCATTCCAGAGCTAATCAACAGCTTTGCAAAGGCTGGTAAACAAAAGAACGAGGGGGAGGACTATTGTTGAAGGGTTTTCCCTTAGAGAATTGCCTTGAGGACACGGTGGGAGAGGTGAAGATTCCTTCCCGTCAAGTAGCTAAAAGGTAGAGGTTTCTTCCTTCAATCCAGTGACTCCTTGGCCTTTCCTGCCACCCTGCCCCTCCTTCCTGCAGGGACACCGAAACGAAGGCTGCAGACACTGCCCTGAGCTCCCAGCCCTGTGAGCACAGAGCGGCTCAGGCCGCTGCTGACACGGGAAGGGAAGGGAAGGGAAGGGANAGAGATAACCTCCCTCGCCCTTCATCCGAACGGCAGTTTGAAGGAGGTGCCTCCATCCTGCCCTGCAATGAGGGCTCTGATTTAGCCTACCCCACCTTCTGGAGCCGCCGGGGTTTGTTTCCTTGGCAGCAGCAGTGCAGCCGGGCCAGTCTGGCTGACCTCAGCAGGCAGCCCCGCAGCTGGGAGTAGCGCTGCGGCTCGCGGGGAAACGCTGGACTTTCATACCAAGAGCTGAAATAACAAACTCGGTTCATGCAGGGGGCAGAGCTTTGGACTCATCTCTGCTTGAGAGGCCTGGTTATTTATTAATTATATTTAAAGTTTTATAACAGCTTAAAAGGAATGCGAGCCAGAGGCAACACTTCCAGTGAAGCCTCCCTTGTGCAATGCTTGTGTAATTCTCTTGGTTTAGTGCTGGTGTGTGCAGCTACGATAGGCTCCAGACTGTTCCCTTCCCTACTCCCTCCACTGCCCCTGGTGATTTCTTCATCCTTTGACATGGGAATGTTCTGACAGACAGTCCCCCCAAAAGCACTACGGTGTTTTGAAATCCTGGTACATGGGAGTCCAGCAGGCAGATCAACACAAAATCTTTCCCAATCTCTTTCTAAGGAAAATCTGTAAGATTAGCGCCTTTTGATACCCACTTGGTGAGACTAGAGAGAATATTTTGCAAGCCACTTTCCTTCTCCCTAAAGTCCCACTTGCCATAACAGATTGAGTGGGGCTGATAAATTGCAGGATCCAAATTTCTGATAACGAGCCTGACAAAATTAGGGTATCAAGGAGAGTTGTAAGTGAACGAGTTCAGGCGAGTTCAGAATTGATGTATACTGGCTTTTTGAGTTGGGAAACGCTTTGATAAATATATTTATGATTTGCCACTACCTTTTACTTAGTGCAAAGCAACCATTTATTCAGTAGTAGGCACTTCTGAAGTAGAAATTCCCTGGTGTGAGTGGTTTGACTTCAAAACACTGGGAACAGGAGAAATTGATTTTGGCTGAGCCTGTTCGGGGCATGGATAACTAAGGACTGGACTCTGCCGAAAGACTGCTTGTAGAGGTACCTGGTATTAATCACTCCAGTGAGCCTACTCCGAGTTTCCTCCGGCACCCTGGGACCTGCCCCCTTCCAGGCAGCCGTTGCCATCTACAGCCACCTGCTGGCTCGTCCCTGCATCCTGAAGATTCTGCACAAGGTCCTGCAAGGCATAAGCAGAAGATGGGGTGTCTGTATTTCATATCACCTATGTATTTTTAAACAAATGTCACCTGTTTAATTTGAGCACAGCTTCCCGTTCTGTAGAGACCTTTTGACACTTTTACTGCCTTTGTGTTCTTTCTCTTTTTATATACATTCCCTCATTGCACATGAGCCCAGTTTCTTTCAGACATTTAGCACATCTTAGCTAATGAAAACGTTGCAGTTTTGCGTAACAGATGAGTATAATTATGCCCATTTTGCAGCAGAGAATACTGAGAATTAAGCCAGGTGAAGCTCCAAGGTCTCTCAGAAGCATCATTGGTAGGAACCCTTGTCTAACCATTCCTGCCTGCACAGTTTGATACTTGTTGGTGTTTCTTGAGATGCTGGCCCCAAGGAAGGAGACACTGGAAGATAAGATCAGCTGCACCTCGTTAGAAGGCACGTGAGGAGTCCCTGGAAATCTTTCACCCTCTGTCCTTCCCTCCTGCTGAGTTTAGCTTTGCAGAGTGCAAGCAGGGAAAGGCAGGCCTGAAAAACACAATGCAAATTCAGTGTACTGCAGATGAGCTGTGGGTTGTACTTTGATTTACCAAATTTGCATAGCCAGTATTAGCTATAGCCTAATGTACTTAAAAATATGTTAATCAATTAAGAAGTGCTTAGAAAATGATATGCAAACTAAATAAAATAAGGCAGCAGAAGGTGTGCTTAAGGAAGTGGTTCCTGAGAGGTTTCTGCAGCTTGATGTCTGTGGAGAAGATGCCACCCCACTTCAGCAAGGCCTTATCAAGATAAGCTACTGACTACTTTGATTTTAGCAATAAACAATAGTATCTGTGTTTCTTGATTTCTTTTAAATTAACATGCAACTTTCTGTAGTAGTTGCAGGTTTCATAAACAAACTCAGCAAAGGTAACAAATGTTAATTGGATCCACTAACCGCAATTTAATATTATAATCAACAGCTTTTGTTAATTCCATTCCTGTGTTGCTGACTGTGCCATTTCTTCCTTATTCCCCTGTTCAGTGCATTAATCCTTCAGTTACCCTGTTGACTTATTTTTTCCTAGGAAATAAAATCTTCCTGGTCCCTTGTGCATCTCTTCACATCTCTGACGTTTGGTGCTATCCAAATGAATAGAGACAGAACACTTGGTTCTAGAGCTCTTGGTGTTTACAAAAAACAATGTGGATGAATGAAGTGACTGTAGTGGCAATAAGGAAATAAACAGCTGTAATCCGAGTCTTAGACCAGTTTCAGTCTCTTCCTGATGGCTCCTCTTCGCAGACATCCTCCTTGTACCATCACTGAAAGTCTGCTTCCTAACCAAGGTTCAAGCCTGCACATCATCTTCATCCTCTCTGATGTGTTTGTTGCCCTTGACACCTCTATGAAATGCCTGTCCTTTGATACCTTGTAGCATTGGGGCATTAGGACTTTTCTGTGCTCTTTTTCTTTCAGTCTAGGCTCCCTCAAGTGTCCTTCCCCAAAGCTTTTCCTCCCACCTCAAGCTGTAGCCTCCTCAAAAGGTACTCCTTCCCCTCCACCCTCAGTCCTCTGTCCTTGGGTGACCTCTCCTGCTGATGTGTACGTAATTATTACCTCTATCCAACTACCTTTAAAATACTTATCTACTGTTGATCTTCCACACATTGGTTTTGCATCTCACTGCCTCCCTAGTGCTACATCCTGACAGACAGCTTGCTACCAAGCTCCCTGAGGTCCAAAAAAGGAACTCATTAAAAACAAACCCAACAACACAGCTTCCCTTAGCTCTCTGGCCAGCAGCCAGTGTGTGTGCCAATTTAAATGTCTTTGATATTTAAATTTAGCTCCCTCTTGCTGCTGATACCATTTGGCAGGAGGTGTACTTACAATATTATTCCCAAAGCTATTCACCAGACATCCCTGTGCTAAACTCAAAACTTCCCAGGAATTCACATTTTTGAATAAAAAAAAGTAGGAATGAGTAAACTGTCAATGCTATCCTAATTGGCTAAAGGGATGATTTCCTTGTTTTCACTCTCTTCTTTCTGCTCTCTGTATATTTGTATGCTGTACCAAATCTTCTAGCCAAGGAATGTCTTTAATTGTTCATGGCATATCTTAAGGTTTCTTGGAAAATTAATATGTGTTTTTACAGGAGTTTTTTAATAGAATTGCAGGGAAGCAAAAAAGTGGTCTATTAACCATACAGTACGGCTATAGATCTGCAATGCTGATATGTGGTATCAGAGGCAGATGTATTATCTGACTGAGAATGTTGTACTTCTAGGTCCCAGATTTGACATAGTTGTGCAAGATCAAACTAGAGCTTTTCACACATTGAACGTCTTGGTTTAAAAAGAGAAAGGAAATAAGTTGCCTGGCAGCTAGACTCAGTAGGATCCTTCAACTATATTAGTTTACAGGTTTTTTTCAGAAAACTTCAACATTTCAGAGTTGTGCAAGTATTACCTTAATGTATTTCTTAACTTATGAATTCTTCTTCATTGAGGTTCCTAGTTTCTCTTTTGAGAGGGACTGCTGAGTACTCTGGGTTTCTTAGTATTCAAATCTGTAAATTTTTAAAACATTACAGAATGAAGTTACAAAACTAGGATTCTAGTGATTCTATGTAATTTTGGGTGGTTTGACCAAAATATAGGTGCTATTAGTTGTAATAAATCAGTAAATACAATTTTTAAAAAAGAGAAAATTAGTGACAGTTACTTAGATGTTGCCATAACCTGACCATACCAACATCTATGTTATTACAGGACCCGGATACTTTGAATTTAGACAGAAATCCCACTGGGATTCAGGGGGCAATTTTTTTGCCCCTCCTATTTCATCTGCAGGATTTGATATGATGTATATGCTGACATGTAATTCTATACAGCCATGGCTGGAGGCATCTGCTTTTTGTCCATAATAGCTCTGAAGTGAAGCATTTTCCTAGACCTACATCACTGCCAGTTTTTATCCCAGGGCATTGGAATTGGCTAGGTAAGGGCTATAGTCACCCAGTTGTTCAGGTGAGAAGTTCTAAACTGTGTATTCCATAAAATGATTACATACCAGGAAGAGTTGGGTAAAACACCCACTTCTTGAATGCTTTAGTGACCACATTGTTGTATACTTATTTGCCTTTCTTGTCCTACTGAATATTCAGGTGTGTCACACAAAGCAGAACTCCCTGGAATATCCTGCAGCAGATGGGTAGAGTGACAGAGAAGAGGAGGGAGCTCTGGATTAAAAAGCTTCTCCAGAGTAATGGCACTTGGACTTTGTTGTCCCACATCCTGCGTGCCTTACACAGGCAGCCAGATAATTGCCCTGAGCATTTAGGCAAATGGTCAAGCCCTGGTTATCCTTTGAAAAGGCTTTTGACCTTCATCCTACTTTCTTTCCTAAGAGGACAATTACAACTCAGTATCTGCAGAATCAGAACCCCAAATGCAAATGGTTAGAAATCAGGAGGTACAGTAAAGCTGCTATTGATAAAATCTTGTAAATAGATAATAATCTTTCATGGATAACTGCAAAAACCTCTCCCTTTTGTTGTGCCCCTTGGCCCTTTTCTGTTCATGAAACCCTTATCATTAAGCTGCAGAGAAGACCTGCTCCTTTTAGCTCCTTAGAACTATCCAGCAAGGACTTTAAGGGGAGCGGGGGGGGGGGG
>VZRR01008554.1:214880-242432 GCA_013398015.1 Oreocharis arfaki
GGGGGGGGGGGTACTTAAATATGCAAGTTATACTGATTTTAGTAGTAAATGTGGCAGATACAAAAATTCATTGGTTTTTCCAGCATCAGCTTGAGTATAGTATTTACCTGTGAAGTTACCTATGGCTTATTCTGTGTTGCATCTTTTTCTTACACAGTTTTTGTTCCCAATATAATACAAAGCCTATTAAATTGAGCAGGAATTGTGTTGTTGCCTCTGTCACTCAGCTAGAGAGCTTTTCTCATGGTGCTTTAAAAGCTCTGCAAAAATACAAGCAGGAAAGTTTCAGTGTGAGAGAACTGCTTGACATTAATTATTGAATGCATATTAATATTCATAAGAGACCTAATTATCTGGGAAAGTCATAGTGATCTTATTTGCTGATTAGCAGAGAAAACACTGACATATTTTTCCTAAGTTCACCTTGTTGACTAAAATTTGTGTCAATGAGCAAGTGCAAGGTTAAGAACAAGAGGATAATCATCCTGGTGAGATAATAACTGCTGAAGTAAAAGTGATAGAAATGCAACAGTGATTTTCCAGTAGGTAAGAAACCTAAAGTCATATGATAATTTAGTTTGGAAGGACCTCTGGAGGTAGGTTGGTCCAACTCCCCCATCAAACCTGGGCCAAATTCAAAGTTACCTAGGGGGGACACCGCAGTGTGTACAAAACACCAAACAGGAAATGCTTGAACAAGGGAGGTAGTTGTAATTAGGTATAAAAGACAAAGTTAAGGGTGGTTCTTTGCAGTTTCATACAGGGAAAGATGGTTTTTGAAGTCATCAAGCTGTCCTGTTTGGCCAGGCAAAGCCCAAATAAGGAAGATAAAATGCTGAAACCTTATTTTAAACAGGTGGTTTCATTCTGATCATAAGGGAAGGTCTCCTGTGTTTTGCTAAAATAAACCTCAGACTTCCTAAAAAAAAAAAAAAAGACAGTGATTCAGGACAGCCGTGAACGTACTAGGGAGCAGCTAGGCCTTATCTAAAAATTTAATTGTTTATGATGTATCCTCTGGCTCCCTTACTGCAGAAGTGGCTCACAGGAGACACCTGCCTCAGGTTGCCAGGGATAAGGCACAAATGTGTAGGAAGAGCAGCCAAGCTGTACCAATGTCATCCTGAGAGCTGGCTGGGCTGAGCAGCAGCACTACTGGCACGAACACCCCTTTGTAATGAAGTGCAGCACTTCCTGGCCCATACTTACACTGCTCTCCATCACATTTATTAAAGCCAGGCAGCATTACTTTACTTCCACTCCTGGGAAGGGTCATCACCTTGGGATTTCATCCAGGGAGCATTCAACCTTGTTACAGCTCTGCCCACTGTTGTTCATGTGACTCATGTTGAGGATGAGAATCAAAGGCAAGTGAAGTTCTTGTGGGAGCTGACCTTGTTCAGCAGGGCTCTGCCATCTTCAGACAATTTTCAGGTTGCCTCTATACAGTAAGAAAAGGCAACCTCAGCTGTTATGATGGGAAAAAAGGTACTCAATACTTCCAAGGAACTTTTAAAATTGGATTTTAGTTTCTACTATTTCCTCATTGAGAATGTTGCAACTTTTGCAGCTGAGACTGAGATGGTTTGACAGCTGGGGAAAAAAATGATAATGATTCTTATGGAACAACTTGTATTTTTCCCTATAACCTGTACAAAAAGCCCCAAAAATTAAATAATCAGGAAGCTTACTAACTCATGTGAAACTTTGCAGATGCTTGATTCCTTCTTACATTTTCTTCTTATTTTTCTCCGTAATGTTTGCTTTCTTTTTTGAACCACCCATGCCAGCACAGCCTTACTGACTGTAATTATTTGGGTCTGATGCATTGGTGATGAAATTTTTAGGATCTGCCAGCTTTCTATTGTCTCATGAAGTGTTGTAACATTGGCTTTCATTTTTCATCTAAGGATTAAAAAGGCTGCCAGTCAGAAAAGCATATAAAAGTCTGATTAGAAGGTTGTCTTTCCAGTGATAGCTTTTAGATTTATGTAAGAGCCAGAGACGGAATATTTTCACCTTTCTGAAACGTTTACCAAAATGTACAATGATTATTTTGGTAATGTGATAATAAATTTCATAAATGTCATAAATTTATTATCACATTACCAGCATAAATTTTGTCAAAAGACAATGAGTACAAAGGAAACATTCTGAATAATATTAATTTGCGATTATAAAATTCCTAAGCTAAAGTCAAATAGTGTCTTTGCCATGCTGTTTTGAATTCAAAGCATCTGAAATTCCAGGCTACCTCCCCGAGAAGATCAGTGCAATAGACTCTCAGTTCAGACCTGTTTTTAAATGCACAGGAATGCGCATACCCAGAGCTAAGGAAGATCAATTCAGAAAGGTTTAAGTGGTTGAAAAAAGAGAGGCTGGGCTATGGCCTAGAATCTGTGAATATGAACAGCAGAAAGGCAGAGCAAAGACTTACAGCTGTGACCTTGAGGAGAAGCTGTGTTGGTGTTTCTGGGACCAGGCCCTGGAGTCAAGCACATCCTCTTTTACAGGCAATGGAACATCCCACCAGAGCTGGCTGCTGCTGACGATGCAGAAACAGGATTCATGCACATTGTTTGCAAATAAACAATTTCATACTAAGAGCATATCCAATCTGTATCAACAATTTTTATTCCAATAAGAAAAAAATCCTTGCAAGGCCTTGCAGTTTGATGACTTACTTGAGTGAAAAGGGTAACACTAGCCAATAGCATTTCAAATGCAAAACTCTTCAATAAACCTTGAAAGGCTTTGAATAGTTGACTTTTTGTTAGCATTTTGCTCTGGAGTAGGTCACAAAGTAAACTAAAACATCACGTTACATTTCTGTTTTTTCTCAAGTACTGAAGAACAACATGTGTGATTCTGCTGTATAATACAAAACTGAAAGAAGAATTGCTCCTTTGATCAATTCAGATCTTCAGAGCGGGCAAATCTGGACACAGCAGTCAAGTAAGAGAACTGAAAAGGTTTGGGAAAGAAATGCAAATTAGCAGAAATTCTGAAATGGAGCAGAAATCTCAAATATATTTGGTACTACTACAGCAAAGGCAGGACTTCACATAATGGGAACTTCTACAGAACTAGCTGGAAATGCAAAAGAAAATGCTAGAAAAAAAAATCAGAATTCCTGAGAAATAGGAATACTTGACACTTGTGAGATAATGAAAGGGGTTTTTTTTGAGGAAAAAATATATTTGTATTTTAGATGGAAAATTTCAACCTGTGAGAAGCTAACAAAATAAAACATCAATTTACTTCAGAAAAAAAGGAATGATACCAAGTTTTCATAGATGACAATAAATCAGATTAGAACAGAATTTTCCTGAAGCTGCAGATTCACCTTTAGGTCCTTGACACATATGCAGTGACAGATTAAATCTGGTTGGCTGAAATTGTTCTGACTCTGGCTATCCACCAAACCTTTAAGGCACAGCTAATGCCAGAGTGTTTTAAATCAAAAATCCAAAAATGGGCTAACCCTAAATACAACTTGCCTTATCACAGTACTTATTCCATGGAAGGGTGGAGCACATATATGGGGTGGGCTGAATCTGCCATCAATTTTAATCTGCCATCACATTGTGTTTAAGCATTAAGTACAGTTCTGCTGCTGCCAGAGAAGAGGAAGCTTTAGCCAAGAAATGTCATTGGACAAGACAAACTTGAGGAAAAATGTTCTGTCTGATCTGTGAGAAAAAAATATACTGAAAGCATGAGCCAGAGAAACTGAAGTTTTGTGGGTGAGATCAGTTCTATTAAAGGTATTAGTTGATCTTTAAATATTTAGCTCATCAACTGTATTTGGGAACAGGATGTAGAGGAGACAAAAAATACCCTTATTTATGTAGCCAACTCTTTTTCTTTATAGCACAGTAGCATGAATATGCCCAAAACCATTTTGACCTTAGCTAATGACTTTTTTCACAGCAGAACTGCCCACTAATTCAAATTCTCCTTGCACAGTCTACTTGTCATAACAATCCTTGCATGGTTTTGAATGTGAAATCAGGACTTCTCTGGGACCTTCTCTTTGGATCTGGCTCCAAATAACAAGAATGCCTGCTGGTGTCCCAGACAGAGAAAGTTAATGGACAGACCTCACTTGACACGATTCTAATGACCATGTTTTGTCTTTGTTACTTTCAGCAAAGTCCCAGCACTGTTTTCTCAGACCAGCTCTCCCAGGAATATTTGAATTGCTACAGCCCATTAGGTAATTAAGACCAGGATTCCTCAAATGCCAGAACATGGTCTGTGTTCAGGCTGGGAGTAAATCAGCTTATCAAGGTCTGGCAAGACCAAGGAACAACCAAGACTACAGGGAAAGCTCAGTCAACAGTACAGTAGGCTGAAAAGGGAGGGCTTCTCGGGCAGCAGGGAGCATTCTGTGTCCAGTTCCCTGAGGAGCAGAGTATCTGTCCAGTCCTGCTACCACTGGCTCTTCTGTCAGAGCACCCTGAGCTCATCTCTCAGTCCCTCCTGATGCCTATATCTGGCTCTTTGTGAAGAACGAGGCTCATGTCACTGATAATCACTTTTAGTAGAAGCACTTCAGCATTGTCACAGAAACTGTTATCCAGCAACACTTTGCTTGCTTTCACTCTTGAACCATCCCACCAGCCAATAGGAATAGAGGTAGCATGCGTAACAAAACATTAAAACCAAAAATAGAATATTTCAATTGATAGCAATTTACAATCATCATCTAGTCCAACTGAGTCTGAAGATCTTGACTTCAGCAGCCTTGAGGTGTGCGTCCATGTGAACCTCTTGAAGTTCAGCAAGGCCAGGAGCAAGGTCCCACACTTGGGTTGGGGCAATCCCCAAAATCAACACAGGCTGGAGGTGAAAGGATTGAGAGCAGCCCTCTGGAGAAGCACTTGCAGATACTGGTAGACAAAAAATGCTGAATGAATCAGCACTATGCAGTTGCAGCCCTGAAAGCCAACAGTATCCTGGTCTGTATCCAAAGTGTGTCCAGCAGGTTGTGAGAGAGGGGGTTTTTTCCCACCTCCGTTCTGGTGTGGTCCCACCTCCAGCTGCATCCAGCTCCGGAGTCCTTACTGCAAGAAAGACATGAAACTGTTGGAACAGGTCAAGAGCAAGGCCACAAGGGTGGTCAGGGGGCTGGAACACCTCTCCTAGGAAGAAAGGCTGGGATTGTTCAGCCTAAAGAAGACTCTGAGGAGACCTCACTGCAGCATTTCCATACTTAAAAGGGGCTTGTAAGAAAAAGGGAGATGTGCTTTTTACTGGGAGTGTAGTGACAAAAGGCAAGGGTTTTAAACTAAAAAAGCGTAAACTGAGATTAGACATAAGGAAGAAATTCTTTTACAATGGTGGTGAAATGCTGGAACAAGAAGTTATCCAGAGAGTTGTGGATGCTCCATCACTGGAAGTGTTTAAAGTCAGTTTGGACGGGGCTTTGATCAACCTGGCCCAGTGCAAGATGGGATGCTGGACTAGATGATCTTTCAAAGTCCCTTATAACTCAAACCATTTTATGGTTTTATGATTCTTCACATCAAAACTCAGACTGTTGAAATAGAGAGCAGATGGAAAGGACGCTGTAGGTGATAAAACAGAAGAAGCCCCCTTTTCTAGGCTCTTTTTTGTCCCTCAGTGTTGTGAATGACTGTTTTAAGGTCACTGAAAGAATCACCTTCAAAGGTGAAATACTGGCAAAACCAGGTTTAATATAAAAGCAGAAGCATGACAACATTCGTTTGCAAGTTTCACTCTATTACTTCCTAGATGGTTAAAGCACACAGTAACAGCAAACAAAAATCCAAAATCAATTGATCCAAAGCAAAATAAACCCAAAGCTATCTATGTGGAGGCTGAGGGAGGGGTGGGGGTGGTGAGAAAAGTATAGGGAATGGTAAGGATAAAAAGGAACACAGAAGACCCTCTTGTCCCCACACTGAACTGAGCCCAGACTTGACCAACAGGTAGTGCCTAAAGGCCCAACAACACTTAATCTTAAGAGCACTTAACCTTAACATCACTTAACCTTGACAGCACTTAGCACTTAACAGCACTTAATAGCACTTAATCAATAACTTAAGTTAAACAATTTGACAAAGGATTCATATAAAATTTACTATACAACAACAGTAACTTACTTGCAGGCCTCACTTGCTTACAAATCTGAAGTACTTAAGAATCCAGGAGAGCAACATTCCTAGTACATTTGCTACAGCATATTCACACTCAAATGCACACAGACATAAAGGAGTCTGTACAAGGTATACCTGTGAAAAATTCTCCTTGAATCCAGTGAAGTACTCATGTTTGCCTTTCCATCTTCTCGACGGGTGAAGGGTTGAGCCTTAAGGTGTGGGGACATCAGCCATGTGGCTCAGCTGTCCTCCACCTTCAGCAAACTTCAGGTTTAGCAAACTTGAGAGTTCGCTGGCTCTCAGAGGCCCCACTCAGAGGGATTTTCCTGGTTGCAGCTGCTGCCATCCAGGAGAGCTCGAAGGGTCTCACTTTGGACCACTGTATACAGGGTTGCAAGAGAGTTGGCTTTAGTCATGGTAATTTTCCATCCTGGCTGCAATTCGGGTCAGCAACTTTCTCTGAAAGTTTGATAATGAAAATATTATTCCCCTTGGGTTGTTATGCAGGCAAGAAAAATAAATTTCCGATGCTGTTTGTTAAAAAAGCAGGATCTCATTAGACAGCACTAGTTCCTGGGAGCAGACAGGGTTTCTGACAAGCTCAAGAGGAGCTGAGCCCAGGAGCTGCTCATCAAGGTCAAGGCCTAAGGAACATTTCTCAGATCATAGTGAGACTGTGGGGGGGAAGTGGGATGCACCACCACATTCTGATGCATTTGCTTCAGACTCGCCTTTTTTTTTTTACCTTCTTGCAGTTACTGTATTTTTGGAAATTCTCTTTACAAGCTCAGTTCAGGTACTTGCTCATGGAGGAAGCAGTCCCTCCCCTTTCCCAATCATTCCACTGGTAGAGTCATATTCATCTTCATTTCATTATGTCAGCTATCAAGAAGTAACAAACTAATTTTTCCCTCTGTGAGGCAAAGCTGAATATTGCTTTACAGTTTTCAGCTAGCATTTTTAAATAGGATATTGTAATACTCACATGCTAGTCTGCTTTTACCATCAAATCTGACATCTACAGGTGTCTCTGCTACAGTCCCATACTTAGGTTTTGTATTTTGTATGTTTCCTAATATTTCATTTAATTAGCTACCCTTGGCTAACTACAGATGTTCACAGGGTATCTCAGGAGTGCAAGGAGAACTACTTCATTCATTAGCTCTACTTTCCTCTCACACTTTTCCAGATGATAAACAGCTGGTTTTGAAACCACGAGAGAATACAAATTCATAGAACTGAGTTACAGGAGGGGACACAGTAATTTAAACTGTCACATGTCATACAGACCATCTTGTGTCAACCAGTTACCCAGTTAACCCAAATACTTGTGTTGAACAAAAGCATAGCTTGTGGTTGACTAAAATATGTACATGACACCCAATTTACAGACATAAGGCCATGGCTCTATCACCTTGCCAGAGATCACTTCCAGGCATTAATCACACTCACTACTAAACATTTGGGCCTTATTCCTCATTTAACTGACTCTGGATCAGTTGGCAGCCATTGCTTTTGAGACACTGCAGCTTGAGTAAGAAACCCATTGGCACACAGGATTTTTTTTATCCAAAGGTGTTTCTCTGCTACAATCCAGTCACTTCTCAGTCATTTATTTGACAAATTCAACACAATCAACATCTTAAATATTGTAGTGAAATGGCATTTTCTCAAGTCTAAGAAATCAGGTGTGGAGCTCTTTTTCTCATACTTTTTTTCAATTTTTAAGGTTGGTTTTTGCCCTTAAGATCACAAATTCCCACAGGCCATTCTAGCATCATCAGCAGCAATACCATATACCACAGTGAAATTATTTTACTTTTCCTACTCACTCTGTTCATTTATACATCCAAAAATTACCACTTTAATACCTCTTTCTACAGTAATGTCATGGATATGCACGTTTAGTGAATCTCACAGTTGCCTCTGTCCATACCGGTCCCTCATTCTGTATTGACTGAAGCATCAAGAGAGCTTTGAAGTCCCGTGATGCTAAAAATATGTAAAGCATGAGTTGAGCCTCAAGTACCTGTAAGTTTTTTTAAAAATGCTGCATCAACCAGTTAAAATAAAACTAAAAAAGCAGAAAAAGCTGAAGGCACAGACTGAGAAATCCAAATAAACCGAAATTAGTGATTAAGTTTAAAATAAGTCAAATTTCTCTGCTGAAATCCTCTCATCCAGCTTTGGCCCGTTTCTGTTGCAAACTAGCAGACACGGCAGCAGGGCAGCTGAAACACTTCTTCGGGGACAAAAATAGGAGTACTGGTCTGTAATTCAGCAAAAAATCCACAAGAGGGGGGTACCAGCCACAAGCAAAGCCTGCTCTGGAAATGGGATCTGTCTGGGTAGGTCTGCAGAGGGTTTTGCAGTGAGATTTCACTTACATGGCATGGTACTTACTTAGGGCTTCTGGGGACCATTTGGAGATGGACACCCAGCCCCAGAGTAGTTTTTACTTAGACAGCCTGACTTCGGTTGTTTTTAGGATTCTAAAGTAAGTGAAATAGTTTCTACATAAAATAGTTGATAATAACATGTATTGAAGTAAACGATTGAAAATATCCTATCAGTCACTTCAGCTTTTGAGATAATAGGAAACAAAATCTGGTTCTAGAAAGAAATACAGCAGCACCTAACAATTGAATTTGTTCCCATGCCTTCATAGGAAGGTTAAAAAACCCAGATATCCCTCTTTTTACAGGGGAGGTTACTGAGTCAAAACTGCAGATCTCAAGCCAGCACTGCTCATCTATGACTGCACCATACAGAGCAGTACTTAAATCCACATTTAACCCTTTTTCTTACATTTTGGCCATAGATGCTTTGTGTGAGTTTTCTTCCAAACTTGAGAGCTTGAAACAAGAACGTCTAAAGCTCAAGTTTTATAAAATTTGTTTTAGATGTCGATTTTCAATGCAGCTACATTCTCTTTTCCTCAATGCTTAATGCTGTGGAGAGAAGCATTTCTGTAATCAGGACACTGTGATAGCTGAAGAATCAAAAGGCCAACCACAGGATCCTGACATTTCCGAACAATACAGCACAGATTTCTCCAGCCTTGAAAGCTGAAAGCAACCAGTGTTCTTGAAAATCATCCCAGTTTTAGCTAAGAAAAACAAACTTCAGTTTGTAACTTTAGGTAAATATGTGTAATTTCAGGTAAATCCAATGTTTATGCTCCTTAATGTTTACATTTCCCCTGAAATGCCTTTGCACTCATTATGCACTCCTTTCTCCTTTTGCAAGGTAGATGATTGCTGGTTACTTCTGCTGTCATCCAGGAGAACTGGGCACCTGGTACTTGTTGTAACTTAGATCTATCACAAGAGGGTGCAATGGAAATGCAGTAATTGTAGCTGAAACTCCTGGTCTGGAGGAAAGGGACATGGGCTCTTCTCCCTCTAGAGGTGACTATTGGCTCATTAGACAAATACAGAGTGCTGTAGGAGGCCATAAATGCTGTTAAAGCACTTCCTACAAGGGTTTCATGTGGAATATTCATCTATTTTGACAGCACTCTTGGAGACAGTGCTGATCCCACCAGTCCTTGCTGGGTACCTGCCAACCTCCATGTTTTTCCCTCACCCTTAGTGACTAAGTCAGGGAAGGGAGATTATCCAACTTGAGTGTGAGTCCTCTTGGCCTTCCACCAGGATAAGTGCTTGTGGCTGGTTATAGTAGGCAGCAGCTCTACAAAGCCCAACTTCTTCAATGGCTGTACGAAGGATGTCCATCACCTGTCCTGGACATCACTTGAGAGGGACCCAACCGCTCCCCAGAGGAAGAAAGAAAGAAAGCCAGGAAGGACCATCAGCAAGCCTGATTCTGCTCATCAGCATTCTGGAAAACCAGCCCAGTCTAATATGCAGAAGGACAGAATTGGGAGCCAGGGACCTGCCCTAAGCTAGGGAAAGCAGAATGCACGGGACATGGACTTGCAATTGATAAAACATGTGGAAGACACTTGAGCAGAGGCAGAACTAGAGAAGGACATTCAGCAGTCACCATCTAGATATGAAGGGTGGAGACAGCCAGCAGTTTGGGCAGCTGACTACAATTGTAGCAGTGAATGGGCTTGAGCCATGCTTCTGGCAAGCTGAGTAGTCATCACAGAGAGACTAAGTGAGCTTCATCTGAAGTGCAGGTTACATTCCCTTGGTGAAGGAACAGCATGTAAGAAGGCAATGCAGCCTTTCATCCAGGGGTTCCACTATCTCTCATTCAAAGCCAAGTTTGGTATAGCACAGGTGAGTGAATTTCAGTCACTTTTATGGAGAAAATTATTAAGGTGTAAAAAAAATACATTAAAGCCTCACCAGGTAAGACAAATAAGTAGCATAAATGAAGCAGTTGAAATTCTAACACTTAGGAGCATAAAGGTTAGAGGAAAATTCTGATATGAAAGACAAAAAGCAAATGAGGAGATCAGAAGACAGCAACTCAGTAGTACTGAGGATGTCTCTGCTCCACAGGGCAATGGAAGTCAGCCCCTCCCCATCTGACTGATGTTCTCTTCTGACGAGTAAAGAGCCTTAGGCCATCTTACCATGGCCAGTGAGCCCAGTAGCTTATTAGTTCTAGCTCTGTATTTGTTATGTATTTTCATGAAAAAATGTTTGGGTTTGGCGGTTGGCTCTTCAATAGTGTTTATCCTGCCTGAAGAGCTTTTATTTAGAAAATAAAAGTTACCCGAACAAAGTGGCTCCTTTGTTTCACTACCTCATCTGGTCAGGGTGAATCGCTGTAGAAATCAGTATCTTTCAAGGAGATGAAAGGAGGGATGTTAAGTTTCACTAAATTACAATTGGACTTTAGAGGTAAATTGAAAAGTCTATTTTGTTTAGGAGTACTTCTTCCAATTTTTGAAGATTAAGAAGCAATTGCACCCCCTAATGAAAAACTAGAGTAGATGCAGAAGAGACTGAAAAGAAACAAGGAAGATGGATGACAGAGAAAACATATATAACTGAGTGGAAGAACTTATCTGCACCTCAAAATGATGTATTTTCAGAAGGCTTTATCACATGCTCCTAGAGTCTAAAGAGACAATATTTAGTTTACAAAGTAACCAACCAAACAACCAAAACCCCTACTAAATGGAATTGCTAGCTGTGTGGATTCTCTACTTGTTTTGTAGGTCAGACATCTTGCTGTAATGTGCCCCTCTAGAGTCTATAATTACAGGCTGTCCTCATTCTTACTGACATTTCTAACCCATAATATTCAGTCATAAACGTCACCTATCTTAGATACCAAATTATTTGGTTTTTTATTGCCAAGCAGTATTATTTGTCATGAAGTCATGTGGAATTTAGTATGTGGCAATTAACCCTCTTGGGATTCATAGAACAGAATCATTGAGATTGGAAAATACCTCTAAGTTCATCAGGTCCAACCATTAACACAGCACTGCCAAGTCCACCACTAAGCCATGTCTCTAAGCACCACATCTACACTTCTTTTAAATACTTCCAGGTTTGGTGACTCCACCACTTCCCTGGGCAGCCTGTTCCAGCCTGACAACCCTTTACATGAAGAAATTTTTTCCTAATTATCAATCCAAACATCTCCTAGCACAGCTTGAGACCATTTCCTCTCATCCTGTCACTTGTTACTTGGGAGAAGAGATCGACCCCCATCGTTAAAACCTCCTTTCAGGGCGTGGCAGAGAGGGATAAGGTCTCCCCTGAGCCTCCGTTTTTTCAGGCTAAACACCCCCAGCTCCCTCACGAGACTTGTGCTCTAGTAAGTTTGCTCAGCAGGATAAAGTCACTCAAAGCAGAGTCAATGTGGATTAATTCCTGTAAGATTTTTTTTAGTAGTATTTTCTAAGCTCATTCTGCTGCTCCCTTCTAGTTGTCTGGCTTGTCCTTCCTATCTGCCCTCCAGACCTCACCTGTTCTGAATTTTTAGAGCATGGATGGATTACTGTTGATGTGTGATTTGCAATTCCACCTCACAGGAATTCACAAATATGTCCAGCTCTTCTCTTCACAGATCTAGTGCACTTCTTGCTTCACCATTGCTGCATATTGAAGATGTGATAGTCTTTTGGGTGAACCTGAGCTCCAGCTATGTAGAAACAAACTATTTACCAAGCAAACAATGGAGAGAAGCAGCCTCTGGGGACCATAAAGAGAATGCATCTGGATTGCATGTGGAGGTAAACAGTACAGAGGCTGCATTTCTGTTCAGTGCTGCGTTACTGCTCAAGAGGAAAACATTTTTTAAAAATTATGCTGCAATGCTGATATGTTTTTCCACCCTATCTCTGTCTTCTGGTTCTTCAGGCTCTTTTTCCTTTCTCATGATCTGTAGCCTGTTTGCTATCTATTAACCCTACTACTACATCATCATCTTCTCACTATAAGCGTGAAGATTGTAGTGCCTTGTGGAAACATTTTGCTGTCTTCAGCAAGGAACAACTAGAAAATGTCTGTGAAACATATCATTAAAATCAGAGAAAACCACAAAACACTGTCACAACTGGTGTGAGGATTGTAATTTTTATAATAATGACTTAGCCTCTCCCTTTCCATCCTTCCATCCCAGTCATCTGACTTGCAATTATGGATATCATTGGCTGAACACCCCCTGACTCTATAGAGTAAGAAAAAGAGGTAAACATGTTAAGAGTATATTAAAAAACCACCATGTGAAATCTGAGATAAAATGATAGAAAAATGGACAGCATAATCCCACCCTTACACAGAAAACAGAACCAGGAAGGGGACAAATGCTTATAGGTGTAGCTGTTGGGGCTGCCTCAGGATATGCAGCCACTGGCTACACCACAGCCTGCATGTTGCCTGTGTCCCTCAAACCCAAGTAACTTTAAATTACTGCCTGGATTCCCCGGGAATTACAACTTTGCCCCCAGAGAGGTGCCCTTTTAAATATTCTGTACTATCTAACTGCAAAGAACATAATAGCTAGTGGCTTTAATTCCTTAATTATGCATTAATAAGAGACAAATTATTCCACAATGTTCCTGCTGGAATAAAAACAAAATATTGCTAAACATCCCTTGGCACGTTTTAAAAATACAATATGTCATCCGGATGAACTTTTATGATGTGCTGCATAATATTTTAAACTTCATAGTATAATTCCAGTTCATGCATTACATATATATTTGACAATGTTTTTGTTGTTGTTCAGACACTAAGCTGTTTCTTTGACATTCATTAAAATCATTCTGGAAACATTGGCAGAGTTCTTCATTGTGATCAGTATTGAAAATACCCAGCTGCAGTGCACTACTTCGTTAAAAAAATTAATTTAACCACCCAGCTTGTCAATAAAATACCCACATAAAGGACAGCAGTTTTTCCTTCCTTCACACACCCACTGATACAAACACAATGATTACAGCTTCTTATGCAAGTGGCCTCTTGCTTCAGAGCTTGAAGCATTTCTGAGTAACTGCAGTTTCATCTAATCACCCTTCTCATTCTTTGGGACCCCTACCACCCCTTGCCCAAACATTTACCAGGCTCTGCTGCTTCTCATAATAATGAGTGAAACGTAAGAAGAGATATTTTTCTTTTGTCTTCCAGTCTACACACCACACTTCCTCCATCTCTCTACCAGTGCAGGCAGAAGACCATTACTAATTGTTTAATGACAAGAATGCATAGTGAGACCAGGCTCTTTGTCACGTGTAGCCTGTCCCTGGACAGCCAGTGTCAGTCTCATGTGGCACACACTGACACTGCAGACATTGGTCCTGATGCCTGTGCTCCTGGGGTAGCTGTGACCAGGAACCAGGAACATGGCTCGTGTTTTACGGCTCTGCAGCTTAAGATGGCACAGAATGATGCCTGCTTCTGCACAACAGGCAGGCTTCATCAAGTGATTTATTTTTTATATCCTGGAGTTCAGTCAACCATTTCTGGTTATTACAACATCACACCACTGCCCTGCCAATTGCTGATTGTCCAAGCCTGAAAACAGCATTTTGCTGAGTGAAGCTGCATCTGGAGAAGGGTTAAAAGAGAAGTCTGCTCAACTCCAACCTCTTCGCAAGATCATTTATTTCCTGGTTGTGAAGTTATAAAATTTTAAAAATTCCTGCTTCCACCTTTTCATATTTGCCTCTGTGAGATTTAAATCATTAAAAGACGTTTAATAGTAGTCATTTTGACAGGACAATGCAAATGAAAACAGACGTTTCTCATTTCAGAATTCAAATTTTTAATGTTCAGGAATGCATGTAAATTGTAAAGTTGGAAAATAAGGTCATGGCATTTAATGGCAATAAAATCAGTAGCTCTATCTAGCTATCCACCTTATTTACAACAATGTAGGTAAAAAAAGGTAGCTCTCACTGTGAACTTACATTTGAAGAAATGTAAATACGCCAAGCTCTTCACCGCAGCCAGGAGAGTGACAGTAAATGAAGTAGCAGGGAGCCACCCACTTTCAATGTCTTGGCTGGAGATACAGAAATGTTCTGATAGCATCCGAGCCTCGAACAGATGCATCTGTCAGAATTCTGCAATTGCTTCAATTCCCAGCACTAACCACTCCAAAAAGAAGTACCAAGAAAAATGACTCACAAATTACATAACCTTTAAAGAAATTTTGCATGAATATTTCATAAAGAGAAGGCAATTTCTTGGGGTGGAAGGAGAACAAGCATGCAGTTTTGTTGATCACCTAATAAGATCTAATTATAGCCTGCAGCCAGAGAGACACCCACACCTACTCTTCCCCATACCTTCCATGAATTGCTGCCCTCTGCTCTGGCTCAGGCACAGTGGCTACAGGGTGACTTGGACAAGACAGAAAGTTCATGTTCTGCAGTGGATTGCACATACCTGTTGTAACCAAAATAACCTTACAGCTTCATCAAGCAGGATCCTCATGGGGTGAAGAGTTTCTGGTAGTTGGCACTAAAGGGGAAGAAGAAATTTTACTCTAGTCTTAAAAACATCATACCAGTATCTTCATTCACAGAATTCTGCTTTGGTCTGTTTCCTTAACTACCATCCTTCTTTCTGTTAGGCACTTCAGCTTTTTCTGCTCCTTGGCACAGTTCTGACTATGCATTTGCATAAGTCTGGTATTAATTTTCAGCAATTGTTGGTTCATGTATATCAATTTACATTTCTTAGTCTTTAGAAGGTTTGTGTTTATTCCAGTAACTTCAAGACTATGGCTCTTCTTGTGTTTGGTCTCTAGCATGAAATGCCCAGAAGGGTTACACAGCTTAATTTGATCTGTAGAGACTGGACCACAAGAAAAAGGCATTTTTAGCAGGCACATGGAATATTTATAAACTGGACATAGGAAATCAAGTGCAGATGTATTTATGAAGTTCAGTCTCCAGTGGTTTAAATATAAAACTTGTTGACAGCTATAATAACCCTTGTTCAACTGGGGAAAAGCAGCTCTTGCTGTGAACATGTTTTTACAGATAGATGTCTATGATTTTGGATGCTACTGCTGCACCAGAATTAATTTCATTGTTGAGAGAATAACCATTATTGTTGGATGAGACCTGTGTCATTACTAAGCAGAAAAAACCTGTTTGATCTCTTTAGCTCACAGGATCTTTACTTTTAGCCTGAACTGACTGATCTGATGAATGAACTGAAGCCCTGTCTCTTAATGGCTTCCAATTTCACCTGTATTTATTCAAAAGCATCAAACTAGTTTCATCTCATGTTACTAAGAAGCTACCAGATGTTTCTCCCCTCTTCGAAAGCTATTCCATTTTACCACTGCAAAGATCTTCTCTCCTTTAACTCCATGTGCATACGATTGGTTTTGATATTTCTTTCACCAGTTCTTCCTGGAGTCCTGTCATGTTTCACAGCTTCCTCTCTTTGAGGAATTGTTATACTGTGATAGACAGACATGTTAGATATTGTGGCATTGCAACAAGTACATAGCCCAAGAAAAGTCTCTCTTGGAGAAATGGGAGGACCACAGGTTAGTGCCCTTGAGCAGTTTGATGCTAAAAAAGGAAGCTCACTGCATCCTGGGCTGCATCAAAAGCAGTGTGGCCAGCAGGTTGAGGGAAGTGATTCTGCTCGTCTGCTCTGCTCTGGTGAGACCTCACTTGGAGTACTGTGCGGAGCCCAACACAAGACAGACATGGATCCATTGGAATGAGTCTAGATGAGGGCCACAAAGTTTATCTGAGGAGATGCAGCACCTCCCTTATGAACACAGGCTAAGAGTGATGGGGTTGTTCAGCCTGGAGAAGAAAAGATTCTGTGGAGACCTTACAGCCATACCTCCCAATATGTAAAGGGGCTACAATAGAGCCAGAGAGCGACTTTTCACAAGGGCAGGGAGTGACAGGACAAGAGGGAATGGCTTCAAACTGAAGGAGAGTAGATTTAGATTAGGTATTAGCAAGAAATTCTTTAAGTGAGGGTGGTGAGGCACTGGAACAGGCTGCCCAGAGAAGCTGTTCGTGATAGTGTTCAAGCCCAATTCGTGATAGTGTTCAATGCTGGGCTGGATGGGGCTTTGAGCAACCCGGTCTAGTGGAAGGTGCCCCTGCCCCGGGCAGGAAGTTGGAACTAGATGACCTTTAATGTCCCAGCCCCTCCATGATTCTTTGACTTCTCCGATGGGCGTTCCTTTTTGGGCCCAACCAAACAGGAGCACTGCGGTGCCACCGCCCCGTGCTCCAGGCCTCCCACCGCCCCTCAGCGACCCCGCCCCTCATCCCGTCACCGCGGCAACCCCGCCCCGCCCTCCCGCGTCACATCGCCCGGCGGGCACAAGCTCCGCCCTCCCGGCGCTCCGATTGGTCGGCGGCCATAGCGCCATCTCGGCATAGCGCCGCCGATTGGCCAGCGCCGCTGAGGCACAGGCGCGCGGTGCCCGCGGGGCGGCGGCGGCCGTTACTCATTAGCATGGCGGCGGGCCGCCCCTCCCGCCGGCCGCCCCCGCCATTCGCCCCTATTGCCCCTCGTTCCCTCCCACACCCCCCATTCCTGCCGCGAGGCGCCTCCGGGCGCCGGAACCGCGTCAAGGAGGGAGGCAGCGGCACCGCATCTTCTCTCCGTGAGGCGGCTGCGGGGTGCCCTGGCGCGGGCAGGTAGAGCAGAGCATCAGCCGCGCCCCCCTGGGCGTGCACCGTCTCCTTCCCCCGCCCCGCGCGGCACCGCTGCCTCATCCCCGGGTGTGAGGGCTCCGGCCGCGTCGCCGCCGCCTGCGGAGGAGAGTCCCGGCACCGAGCGGGGCTGGGCACGGCAGAGGTGTGACCCAGGGGGCGGTGGGACGAGCTCCAGCTCCTCCGGCATCGCGTGTCCGGGAGGGGATTTTTGAGAAGACGTTTTGTATTCTTTTTTCCCGGTTTCGGAACCTCTGTCCCGGCTCCTGTGGCAGCCTGGCGAGGTGGGGCTTGTTCGTCTTTTGGGGCTCCTCGTTTTTCCATTGAGATCTCTCCACCTTCCATTGGAAAGGAAATCGTCGCTTTTCGATACATACGTTTTTCATCCCTTGCACGAAACCTTATTTTGGGCAGCATCCATCGACGGTGAAGCTTTGGGGCAACAACTGAGAGCAGTGCCCCTCATGATGTGGACCTTTCTGGGTATCGCCTCCTTCATTTACGTGTATAAAAAGTGTGGAGACCTCATGACTTACGCTAATAAGGAGGTGCTGCTCTCCGTGCTGGTGTTTTTCTCGCTCGGCTTGGTGCTGTCGTACAGGTACCATTTCAGGGGGCCCAGGCAGCGGCAGCAGCAGAAGCAGAAGTCACACCTGGGGGTGCTCTCTGGTGTGCTCTCAGCTTTGCCGCTGGTTGGCTTCTTTTGGGCCAAACCCACCCCGGGATCTCAACAAGTTGAACAACCCAAATCCAGAAAGGTGAGTTCGATTGAGACATGGCACATGGGGTGCAAGGTCCTGCTGCTCTTTCCTCTGGCCACTGACCCTCTCCCCTGGTGTGGGAGAAGAGCTAAAAAAAAAGTGTAAAGGGTTTGTCTTTAGACGCTGGATGTTTGATTTGTCGTATTTTGTGTTAGTTTTGGATGGCAAAAGAAAGAGTGAAACTTATTTAAGTGTTAGACCAGGGATTTTCTAGCATCAAATCAAATATGATTGAAGAAAGATTTGGAGTAAAGAAGCAGAAAAATAGGTTCAGTTGCTAGTCTGTTGTAGAGATAAAGGACTGGAGCATCTCTTGTGAGGAAAGGCTGAGTGACTGTCCAGCCAGGAGAAGAGAAGGCTGAGGGGGTTCATCATTTCATCAATGTATGTAAATACCTGAAGGGAAGGTGCAAAGAGGACTGGGCCAAGGTGACAGGATGAGTGGTGATGAGCACAGACCGAAACACAGGATGTTTGCTCTGAGCATCAGGAAGCACTATTTACTGTCAGGGTGACTGAGCAGTGCAACGTTTGGTGGCAGAGCCTCCATCCTTGGAGGTCTCCAAAATACAGCCCAGGCCAGTCTGCTCTGACCCTGCTTGAACAGGGACTTTGGACCAGATGATGTCCAAAGACCTTTTCCAACCTCTGCCATTCTGTAACTCTCTGATGAGCTTACTAATATGGATAAAACACATTTGTTTCGACAACTGCAGATAGAATTACTGGGAAATTATTGCTGACCTATTGCTTGTACAATTGGTACAGGACCTGCTCAGATAGTCAGTCTGTTCCCTTGAGCCCAGCATGAGCCTTCCTGTGGGACAGTGGAGAGCTGTAGGTGGTGCCTGGAGCTTAGCTGGAATCCTGCAATCCAAGACTATGAACTGGACATAGATATCCAGTACGTCTGTAGTCTGCAGTATTTGGCTACTTTCCTATGTACTTCTGGGCATTTTCACATGAGCACTGACCCCTTGCACAGAAGAACATGAAACTGGTTTTGGCTGCAAGTCAAAGGTTTGATTTTTTTTTTTGTTTTTCTGTTAAAGCCTGCCTTTACCAGGCTTTAATTTCTTGTGTTACCTGAATTCAGATAGTTAGTTTTGCACTCTGTTGCTGTATTGTAGATATAAACATGACACTATGCCACTAGAAATTCTGATGTCAGTGTTGTTTCACTGATGTAATCCTATTTTTACCAATATCAGCACTGCAGTGCTGAGGCGTTTGTGAAAGACTGAACTAAACTGTCATCTACCACCTGGACAAATGACTTGCAGCTTTGCACTGCAGTTGCCCTTAAAGCTGTTTTTTACTTAGAAGTGCATGTGATGAGGTGGTGTTGGGAAGGTTCTATAATATAGCTGGTTTAAGATACAAGTTTCTGTATTAAATTATGTCCAATCCAGTATATATCAATTCTTAACAGCTTTAAATGTAGGTGAATGGTGATTTTGATTATATTTTTAATTTTTGGATGAGTTTTCATTTCAGGACCACTTCTTAATGCTATTTCCCAGGCAGCTGCTTTTGCTGACACTTTTCCATGCTGAATATTACCATAAGTTGCTAATTTGTTAGTTAGATAGGTTGACTTAGAGTATAATTTAAAAAGAGTATGTTTTCCAGATAAATACATTTTCCAGTAAATCTAATACCTTTTTCACTGTAAAGTGCTAAGGCCTCCATGCTGGGGTGGTTCACTGGCATGAAGGTATCAGTCCTACTTTATAGGACAAGAATATGGGACAGCCTTTTCTTACTGCCTTTTATAGCAGCTTTCAGTCTCTCTGACAGCTTTGTTTGTGGTTTGTCTTTGATCAACAGGGCAGGTTTAAGCTAGGGTCTCGATTTTGTTTGCAGGGGTGTTGGTTTTTCTTTTCTCTGCTTGTTGTGCTCTTGTTGCATTGTAGAGTATGACTGATTCAATTTTGAACAAAACTAAACTGGAAGATGCCTTCCACCTATCAATGCACCCTCAGTCCACTGGCTCAGAGTGGAGCTACTCTGAAGTCAGTCCTCTTGACAGGGTTATGGTACAGATCCATTCGCACATGTAACTTTGTTGGCTTTTTTTTTTTTAAAAGGGTAAAAGAGAAGTGAACTTCTCAGATGTGTATCTGACAGAGACTGCTCCAAATACAACATTGTCACCCCAATATGATCCGGAAATTATCATTGTGGGATCAGGTGTCCTTGGTTCTTCCTTGGCCACGGTGCTTTCGAGGGATGGGAGGAAGGTGACTGTGATAGAGAGGGACCTGAAAGAACCTGACAGGATAGTTGGAGAATTGCTGCAGCCTGGAGGATTTAATGCTCTTCGGGACTTGGGTCTTGAAGGTGAGTGCATTTCAAAATGTGGATAGATCTGTAACACAAGAGTTACTACACTCAACAATGTATTTCGTAAAAGCATGCCTACAGGAAAAATTAGGAAAAACATTATCTGCATTCTACATTTGAATTAAAATTGCTTGCGTATTTCCAGCTTGCTATTTTGAAAATACTCTTTCAAAATGTGTGTTGTGCTTAAGAAAATTGGGCCCTATGTAAAGAAATGGCTTTAATAAATAATTGAACTTTTTTAAAGTCATGTTTTAACCCATCTGTTGGCTTATATCTTGCAGATACGGTAGAAGGTATTGATTCACAAGTAGTAGATGGTTACATAATTCATGACCTAGAGAGCAAGTCGGAGGTTGAGATTCCTTATCCAACTTCTGAAGATGGACACGTGGCCAGTGGAAGATCTTTTCATCACGGCCAGTTTATCATGGGTCTCCGAAGGGCAGCTATGGCAGAGCCCAAGTGAGTCATGTTGTGGACAGCACGGCTGGGATCCAGAGATTCAGAAGCATTATTCCCATCATTTCCTTGAGATTCCTTAACCACTTCCCTCTGTCCCAACACGAAGGGCTGTGATGAATAAGAGTGAGAGAAAGTAGCAGATATAGTTACTCATTCTGCTCTCTGTAGACAAGTTTGTAAGTTACATACAGATCATATATATATATATATGTATCAGCCTTTGGGACAACTTAATCTTTAAACTATGGGAGTATGGGCTTTAAATATTAGGCAAGGTATTTGCCCATCTGTGTGAGAGAACAGTTCACAGGTGAAGGGTTGATTCTCTTCTGCTGATTCTTGGGTTTGGCATTTTACCAGAAGTAGTGACCTCTTCTTGGTGGGCACAGAACTTCTTTGGACAAGACATGAGTGGCAAATCTGGCACAATTTCTTAGGTTACAGAATGGTTTGGGTTAGAAGGGATGACCTTTAAAGGTTCTGTAGTCCAACTGTCCTGCACTGGGCAGTAGCATGTAGCTTTTCCACTGATGTTATCAGTGATGGTAGAAATCAAGTGTTTACTTTTGCATGCTGTTTTGCTTTCCTTTTTGACAACAAGAAGTGAGACAAAATAACTAAAAAGGAGCACTAAGCGGAAGTAGCTCTTTCCAGTTACTAACCTTTATGTTTCAGAATCTTGAAGACAGCTTCTTTTCATAATGAAAAGAAAAATTAGTATTTGGTATTTCCTCTTAGCCGTTTTCTTTCTTTTATACAAGAGATGAGAAGTAAACTTTTGTTGAAACAGAATAGATTCTAGGTACTGTTTTCTGTGTGGTATTTTTTTTGGTGTTGTCTTTTCTTCCCCCCTAAATAATCTTTTCCCCTAAGAATATCATAATGCCATATGTCCACTTACAAGGGAAATATGGCATTATCATATTTTTACCGAACATCTTTATTCTGAGCTGGAAAATTGCTTTCTCCTTTCGTATTTGTTATATCCTATGAATTACTAAAAGTGGTACTAAAGATAGCAGCTCTGTAGTACAGTTAAAATTAATGGCAACTATGTTCACTAGCTCTGAAGGCTAAGGCCTTGTTGAGGCTCTAAGTTCAATAACATTTGGGCATCTGATTGCTCAACTTGTGGGAAAAACTCCCAAGTAGCTGTACACAGTCTTTGAAGCAAAAACTTGCAAAAATAATGTTTGTGACTTGAATTAATTTTTTTCCTATTTTCCACACACTCTTTAATGTTTGTTTTGTGTATGCTTATGCTTGCTTGACATTTAGTTTGTGGCATAGAAAACTGCATGTTTATATGCAGTAAAAGATCAAGAACTCTTAATAGTGCCAGGAGATTTTGGTTTTTATTACAAAGTTATTGAAGATATAGGGGATAATTAGTACTGATTAGTATATCCTCTTTATAAGTAGTAGGCAATATGAATGTATTTCAGATGAGTAAAGTTATTTTTGCAGCAGAAAGAGGTAGGGCATCATTGGTTTATAATAATAAACTAATTATATATAATTATAAACTAATTTATAGTGGGTGAGAACCAGAAGAAGAAGTTAGCACTTATGTAGGTAACTGAAGCCAATAGGATCTGCAGGACTCTGATTCCCTGGCATGCTGGTGCTCTCCCTTGCTGTTGAGGTTTCTGTTGTGTGCTCACTCATAAACATTTGTATTTTGATACTGACAATGTGCCTGTTGCCTGGCAAATTAAACCGGTCACGGTCTGCTCTGGAATGTCCATGCTGGATGACATGTAAAGAAACATTAATTGAACTCATATTCCTTCTAAGAGCCTAAAATAGCAAGCTGTTGTATTCTCATGTGCACCTTTAGCTCAGTTCTTCAAGTTCTGGGATTCCATGTGGATGTGGAATATTTGCTAGGAAAAGAGAGTGTTCCATTTTGAGCTGCTAAGTCTGAAGTGCTGTGATCAGGTCTAACAGCTCAGACCCAACAAGGGATATAAGTTTACAAAGATTTAATTTCTGAACTCAAAATAGCTCTGGTTGGGAGATAATAGCAAAGGATGCTCCATTTGAACATAAGCATTAGCAGAACTTTAAAAGCATAAATAGAAAAAAAAATCCAAACCAAACCCTATCCTGAATTCCTGAGGTGACAAGCTAGATATCTGTGCCCTAAACAGGTTGGGTTAGTTTGGACTGCTCTGAGAATTAGACTTTTATTTAGTGTACGTGTTAAGGGTTTAAGTGCTGCTGATCCTGCCCTTTAATTTTCCTTGGAGTTAGGTCTCACCTGCACTGTCAGCAATTCCCAGCATTTAGCAGGGATGACTCAGTCAGCTGCCTAATTTCTGACCATTATTAGGTGTGAAACTCCTCTCAGCATCTCTCACCGGGCCATGGGGCACAGCTGGGGACTCTGCTAAGTGGCAGGGTCTTTATGATAAACAGTACTGTTTTTACTGTTTTATTCACGTATCAAATCAAGGGTAATGTCAAAGTGAAATTTATGACCAACACTTTTTGACATTTAATGTGGGTTCAGAAAGTGTTCAAGAATACTTTTTTGCAAAACTTAAACTGTGTTGGCAGAGACATGATTGTTGAAAATTTGGTTTTCTTTCTGTGTCTAGTGCCTCGAAATGTTGGCTTCATTAATCCTCTTCTGCTTTAACCCCTCTGTTTCATTTCAGTGCAAAATTCATCGAAGGGACTGTGTTACAGTTACTCGAGGAAGATGACTGTGTCGTGGGCGTTCAGTACAAGGACAAAGAAACTGGAGACACTAAGGTAAGAGTTTTCTGTTACAATCTTTGTTAAACTATTGAGAAAATTGAGGGTAGTTTTATATATATATAACTTTAAAAAAACTTGTATTTCAGAGCATTGGTACAGAAATAATACAGTTCCTAAGGAAGCAAAAGATTTAATAAAGGGAGATAATTTTCTAGTGCATACTAGAATATGGGAATTCTTGTTAAAACTTATGTAGCTTCTGCTTTCAGTGTCTGTGGAGAATTCAGTTCATTATTTGTTTCATTATTCATATATCTGGAGTTTAAAATCTTTTGAGAGTTGCTGGTGAAAAAAACAATATATAAAGATTTGTTCTTTGCCGGTGTGTAGTGGTTTGCATTTCCACATATACTTCCACCATCTAGTGAGCAACTGAAAATGAGGAAGTTACCTGTTCATAGAGAAAGCTCTGTCTGGTCATTTCTTGGATGACAGAAAGAGAATTCTGACATATTTTAATGCTAAACTGCTGGCTATAGGCTATGAAATTGTGTGAACTTAACAAATTTAGAAAAGACCAATTTGGGTAGAACCCCTGTATTGAAGTTCTGGATATGCTGCCTGTTCTCCAGGAAGACCAAAACTGTAATCTTCTTTGTGGACTTTGAAGTTCCTTTGCTGCCTGAAGTTACGTAGATGTGCTCTGATGGAGAAGATGGGAATCTCCTGCCTATGCCCTGCTGCCCTCCATACTAGATGGAGAAAGTTCCTGAGTAGCTGGAAGATCCTGCTCTGAGGATTATTAACAACCTTTCAGCTCTAAGTCATTTAGAAATGGGGCTGGTGTCGTAGAGCCATATGGGAGAGAGCCTTTTAGAAGTACTTGCCAAAGCTGTAGGGGAGTGAGCTGGTTTTAGACTGTCCTCAGGCAAGTGCCATTTCAGCCCACTTGATGGCTAAGTACTGTAAGAGAGCAGAGAGGTGACAACATCCTTGACCCCTCTTGAGGTAGCTGGAGGAGGAGTGAGTTCCAAGTGCTGTTCCTTGCTCTGTCTTACATGGCAGGTAATATGAATGAAACCATATTAGGAAATCCACTCTAGGAGAATAAGCCACTGAATCACGGGTGTGGGAAAGACAGGAAGTTTGGAGAGGAGGAGGGTTTTTTGCAGGGGAAGGGTGCTTGTTGGGGTTTATTTCCCAATTTCAATTGGCATTAACATCCAGCAACATAGAAGGGTGGTGTGGTTTTGTTTTGTTTGAGGGGCAGAAGGGGAGATGCATGTTTTGTTTTCTATTTTTAAGCTTCACACACTTACGGATATTGTTGCTGTAATTTTAAGTGTGATTTATTTGACCAGCAGTAAGGTGACCAGTGTTCTAGCCTGCATCTTTCCTGAGAGCATGGAGGTTGTTCTAAAGGCCTTAAGTTTCCTATCTGTATACTGGGGATAAACAAACTCATGTTTTGCTCTGAATGCTGAAGTTCTGTGGCTGGAAGGAGCTGTTTCATTTGCTGGCTTAGATCCCCTTTGATTTTAGAAATCTATTATATAAGAAATTTCCATTAAACATTTCTATTTACTACGTTTCCCTATCCGTGAGTTTTTACAGCTAGGAAGTTCTTAGTTGAATAAAAACCCCAAACCCAGGCCTGTTTCCATTCCTTAGCCTGCTTTCATAAAGAAAGGAGGCTGATCTGTATTGTGTTTGTGTTTTTCTGTTCTCTCCATCCTAAATTCTCCACCACATTACCTCTGAGATTTTTATTCTCTTAAATGAGGTTCAAATTAGCCAGTATGCTAAAGGTCAACTTAGAAAATTTTTCAAAACTAGGCAACTGAATAGACTCAAGGTTTATTGTGTTGACTGTGGAAAAATTGTAGCATGAATGTTCCACTTATTAGACAGCAGGAAACTGATATGGACAGGTGACTTTGGTCTAATTGCAGGAATAATTAGAGCTTGCAATCATCCAAGCTAGGAATCCACAGGAAAGAGGTTTTGTTAACTCTACTCAGGAGCTCACTTCTATAAGCACAGACACCATAAAATATGTTTTATTTTACTCACATCTACTCTCATCTGATTTTGTCCAACGTCCCTTCCCTTCAGCAAAAGATGTTAAAATTTGTGTAACCAAGTGGAGTCAGATTTCATGATCCTTGTGAGTCCTCCCCAGCTCAGAATATTCTGTGATTCTGTGAATTCACTCCAATATTGACAGCAACTGCTCATAGAGGAACCCACTCACAGAGTGATGCACCAGATGCTTCCTTCCATACAATAGTAAAAGATTTCCCAGAAGTACTAATGAAATACCGTGTGCTTTTTTTGCCTGACTTAAAAACTGAAAGCTTAAAAGGAGAAGTATTTTTTACTGCTTTTGCCAAGTCTATGAAATCACTGAAAGCTAAGGACTAATGCTTGTTGTAAATCTATTGTCATTTGAAGTTCAATCACTGAACATATTGATACTGAGAAAGCTGCAGGTAGAGGGAAACACCTACCTTTAAATGCTTCCTAGTATAATAATATTGTTATATGACTGTAAAAGTAAAAGGCATAAATATACATTTAAGTAATTGGAATAATTTGCTTATGTTTGAGAACAATGTATGTGTTAAACATTAGGAATTTGCACAGACCTTCAGGATGAACCCGATTGGTTTACTCAGATTTCTATTTTGTCTTTATGTAGTATTTGTTATAGTTCCTAAGTAGACTAGGAATTGCTCAGAGTTCCCTGCTTGGTCTTTAAAATAAGAGCCCATATGCTTACTGCTTGTCAGTTTGTTACACTTTGATTTGGTTTTCTTTAGTTGCTTATGCTTAGTTCTTTAATTTGAAATTCTTTGTTTTCTTTTTTCTTCTGGAGACCATTACAGCCTGAAGGGAGCAAATACTCCTTTTTATTGTATTTTTTAAATCCAAGTTTGTACACAGTTCCCATAGCTGTGCTTTCTGAATGCATGTCTAAAAAAGCTGGAGTATATTGTTAGATCAGCTTGTGTAGCAAATAGATAAGTATGAATATGAGGAAGGCAAACCTCCCAGTATTTCTTAATACATATGTTGTTAATATGGCATGTGATCCTCTTAGATGCTTATTGTTTTTCAAAACATCTAATTTACAATTGCAAAGGAGAGCTTGAGAGTTGCTTCTCATTCTTTGGAAGCAAAATTGACAGTGTCATACCTTTATTTTTAATTTATGCTGCAGGAACTTCATGCTCCACTTACAGTTGTAGCTGATGGACTTTTCTCCAAGTTCAGGAAAAACTTGATATCCAACAAAGTCACTGTTTCATCCCATTTTGTTGGTTGCATTTTGAAGGTAACTTTTTTGTATAATAGTATATAAACCACTATGCTGCCACTTCTTAATGTGGGTCTGAATTTCACCAAGTATGTTGTTATTTGTTTCCATTTCCAACAGAATCAGTTAGAGCTGTGCTTTTAGGCCTTTATCCAGCTGTTCTGTCAGTTCCTGTGTCCCTTTGAGAAGTGCTTGGAAATTTTGTTTTATATTTTTAACTCTGAAAGTGTTGATGTATATTCCCTCCCAGCTCTAGGAGATAGTTGAACTTACCATGTCAGACTTGACGTCTTAGGTACAGTTACAGATCAGATTTTCTACTCTTAAAACACTTTAAGTATCTCTGAGCCTGCTTTGGCTTTGGTGTTGTTTTTTTTTTTTAAAGTGAATATTGTTAAAAGTTAGATTTCTGATTTTAAGAGTGGAGGATAGGGTTAACCTTAAGCATATGGTTGAACAAGGAAGTGTTAAGATAATGGACTGTGATTCAGCATAACTAGTTTAAACTGAGCACTGGACTCACTAGACCAGTTCATAGAATTTTTTTTTTTTCTCTAAGAAAAAATGTTTCAGCATCTTAGAGCACACACAGCACTACTTTATATTAGTGCTGTGTCTTATTTAGCACTACTTTCTGGATCAAAAGTAGGCACCATTGTAAACCTGGAACTCAGATGGTAAAATTGTTTCCCTGGACATAAATGTTTTGACAGGTTTGTGTTAAGATACAAGTACCTAAGATGGTGA
>VZRR01008554.1:242489-380963 GCA_013398015.1 Oreocharis arfaki
GGTTGGGGTTTTTTTGTTTTGTTTTGTTTTGTTTGTTTGGTTTTGTTTTTTTTTTCCAATAGTTACTTTTACTTTATAATAGTATTTGTTCAGGGATTAAAAATCTTGAGTTTTAAATCACCCTAGCAGCTGTGAGTCAAACCACCTATGTTTTCTACTCCAGAAGGGCACCCAGATTGTGCTCCTGTCTGAAGGTGGGGTACCTTGTAACCCGGTACATATTTGCCTTCAGGACCTATAAACCTCAAGAGAGAAGGTGGTGTCCTGGTTTTGGACTGGGAGTCTGAGTTGGTAGCTGGGTGGTTGGAGAATCCAGGTAGAAATCCTGTTTGGATCTTTGTGTCTGCTGCATTAATTGATGCATTAACAGCAAAAATAATTAAGGGAGGATGAACTGAAGCTAACAGAATTTTCACTAGACTGGGAACACTCACTTGTAGGAACTTCAGCAGTTTTTGGGTCTCTAACCCATTTAGTATTGCCCAAGTTTCTCTGCTTTTGGAATCTCCTTTAAGACCTCATTAGATAGGGCCATTGTGATTCTTCTTCAGTTGGTGTCTCCAAGTAGTTATATTCAGAGTGATGTTTTTCTTTCCCTCCCACCACTTCCTTAATGAAAAGAAAACAAAATGATCTTACTGAAAACTACTACATTTATTACGTTACAGGTTTTCAATGGCGTATATTAAATATTGATGAGGTATTCAAATGGATAAGTTAGTGATTCTAGTAAATACTAAAATGTATTGGCAAAAGAATTGTTGCTACACTGAAATTCAGAACTTTCTTCTTGAAAACACTTCTGTTCTTTGTTTAAGAGAATAATAACACAAATTTAATATGATATGGGATTTTATTTAAAAGTGTTTTAGAAAATTCTTTTGTATGTCTGATGTTTAATATCCTTTCATTAATCAATCTTTCTTCCCTTTCTTTCCTTTTTAAAGGATGCATCACAGTTTAAAGCTAATTATGCTGAACTTGTTTTAGCTAAAACGAGTCCAGTGCTAATCTATAAGATTTCTTCAACTGAAACTCGGGTCCTTGTTGATATTCGAGGGGAAATGCCAAAAAATTTAAAAGAGTACATGATTGAGAACATTTATCCACAACTACCTGGTAAGTCTGGAAAGACTTCTAGAGAACTGTCACATTTAAATATGTAAAAAAAGAAAAGACACATTTCATTGAATTCATAGAACTGTGTGGCTTTATCCATGTGCACGGTCACTGTTTCAGTAACCATTCCCCCTTCTTTGGTTCCACACCACACAACAACACACATAAGTTTGTTCAGCTCACATCTGTGAGATTTGCAATTCAGAAGGATTATAGAAAGCTCTGGGGTCTCCAGCACAGGAAGGACATTGACTTGTTGGAATGAGTCCAGAGGAGGCCACCAAGTTGTCCCAAGGGATGGACCATCCCTCCTATGAGGAGAGGTTGTGAGAGTTGGTTTTATTAAGTTTGGAAAAGAGAAGGCTTTTTGGGGACCTAATTTTGGTCTTCCAGTACCTGAAGGGAATCTACAAGAAAGATGGGGCAGGACTACTGACAAGGGCATCCAGTGACAGGAGAAGGGGGAATGGGTTCAAATGGAAAGAGAGTAGGTTTAGATTAGATATTAGGAACAAATTCTTTCCTGCGAGGGTGGTGAGACTCTAAAACAAGTTGCTCAGGGAAGTTGTGGCTGCCCCATCGCTGGAGATGTTCAAGGCCAGGTTGGATGGGGCTCTGAGCAGCCTGGTGTAGTGGAATTGTCTCTGCCCATGGCAGGCACTACATGATCTTCCAGGTCCAATTCCAACCCAGACCATTCTGTGATTCTGTGATAACTCTAAAAAGAGATTAAAATGGATTGTGTACAGATTATCTGTGACTTTGTCTAAGTACTGTAACTAAAATATTTGGTTATTGCAGATCACTTAAAGGAACCATTCTTAATAGCAGTTCAGAATGATCGTTTAAGGACTATGCCAGCCAGCTTCTTGCCTCCTTCAGCTGTAAACAAGAAAGGTGTGTATTACGAAACAGAAGGAATGGAAAAGGCATTATAAACATCTTCTGAGGCATAGGACTTCGTTGTCATAGATGTGTATTTCTTGTTCAATCCAACTGTCTCATAAATCTTCTATGAAAAATAATATTTTGAAAATGTGTACCTTAGGCATAATTTAACTGGAATGTTTATATTGACACCAGATGTTAAATCAATGCCTGCTTTATCTGTAAGTTTAATTTACTCAGTTGCTCAAGATTATACAAGTGTGGTCTTTTTAAGAAAACATGATTAAAAAAGTAAAGAAATTAACTTAAAAAGCGTGTTCTTTGACACATGTATATGTAGGGAAAAGAACAGTCTGACTTTGATCATCTTAAAGCCATTTAAAGCCATTTAATTTAAAGACATGCTTTGTGGGTTTTTGGCTTTGTTTTTTAATTTCTAGTTGTTATTCATCTAATTTTCTAGTGGGAATGAATTCTTAGTAAGTTTGATGTCTTTTATAGAGGATTTGAATTTTAAGATTACAAAATGGTTGTGTAGTATCCTATTGTTTTTTCTCTTCTACCTAGGTGTTCTTCTTTTAGGAGATGCATATAATATAAGACACCCTCTAACTGGTGGAGGGATGAGTGTTATTTTAAATGATGTTAAAATATGGAGAAGTTTGCTCCAGGATATCCCAGACCTTTATGAAGATTCTGATGTTCTTAAGGTGATTCTTTGTTTTAGATCTATTTTAGACAGCTTTTGCTGCAATTTAGTGACACACTTCTAAGGTTTATGCAGTTTTCAAAGCTTTGGCTGGAATAATCAGACATCAGGCATTCACCAGTGGAGCTGTGGGCTGTGACTGCTGTGGCTGTGTGGCAAGAGGCAGTTTCAAAACTTTGCACACTGACGTGCTGTGTTTTACTTAAGGAGACTGGTGTGCTGTGTCTAGTCAGGATGCTTTGCTAGGATAACCTGATATTCCCATTTTAATAATGTATTTGTAACCATATTGATCCTAAACATGGTGGGTTTGGACCACTACACTTGTGTGACTGGAACTTGGACAATAATGAGCTTATGTACCCAGTCTTTCAAGAGACATCTCAGTGCTCCCCTGGCCTCTTGCATGCTGCATTATTCTGAGTAGTAAGTTAGAAAGCACCCTTCTCTCCCAGGCTCTGCACCATCTTCATGCAAAGTTTATTTTTTCAGTGAGACTTAGTCCCAAAATTCTGATGAATAGATAATAAGATTTCTTATTTATTTATTTAATGCTTTTAATAGGGGTTAGACACTGTCTTGGCTAAATTACAGATGGTATAACTGTAGACTACAAGTAGATGATTCAAAAAGTGTATTTGAAAATTGAGAAACACTTAGAAGAACCCTGAATGTCAGGACAGTTCAGGACTTGCCTGACCACATGCAGATACTTCCATCTCATCTAGTCACCTCAGACTTCCAGTCATTTCCTACTTATTATCAGTCAGTTGAGGGAACTAGATGAGTGTTACCCTTCAAGTTTCAGCTGTATCCCAGATGCCTACTGTAGGATGAGATGAAGCCTGCTCTGAAACTACCTTTTTTCCCTTATATTTAATGTCAGAGGAGCCTGGATAAATGGTTCAACCAGTTTCCAAAATTCCCTAATGACCTAGCTTGGAATCAGTCTAGCATATCACTAAATCCCTTCTACATGTCCATGAGCATGACTCTTGCTACCTCTTTGGGAATCTTTTCAATGTTCCTTTGGATTTACTGACAGAAATACTACTTTTTTTTTTTTTACCAGGCAAAAAGAACATTTTACTGGTCGAGAAAAAAATCTCATTCTTTTGTAGTAAATGTTCTTGCCCAGGCACTTTATGAACTCTTTGCTGCCACAGATGGTAAATATATCTTAAAGATAACCTCTAATTAATTACAACTTGATAAATTAATATGACTGGAAGGAGATGTCCATGTCTCTCTGTGTGTGTATGTATGTGTGTGTGTATGTATATATATATATAGTTACATATTAAAAATATATCAATAAAAGAATTTTATTAAGTTTTCTTGTGTTCTCTGCCTAGTTTTTTAGAAAGAGTTTTCACAATGTGAAGGCAAGTCTGGAGTTAGTATTAAATAACAAACCACAGAAAAAACTCCAAACCAAAGAAAACAATAGTCAGTTAATCCAAAAATATGTAGATAGTCTGTAAGATTATCCTTTGTATAAATAAAAGCAGCTTAAAGTCCAGCTCAATAGAACAACAGCTTCCAAAGTTATGGATTTAATATCAGTATTGTGTATGCAGAAAAATGTTTCAGTAGGTGTTGATTATATTTATTTTATTCATTTTAATTCATTTTGTAGATTCCTTGCATCAGCTGAAGAAAGCCTGTTTCCATTACTTCAGACTTGGAGGAGAATGTGTCTCAGGTCCCGTTGGATTGCTCTCAGTGTAAGTTCACCGTGCTAGCAGTGGTTATTGTGAGCCCCTGTGAGATCTGCTTTGCTCCCCATCAGGCAGCTCAACACAGGGAGGATGGCCCACATGAGCCTAGATTAAGATTATACTAAAGGTTGGAGCTTTATTAAAAACTGTCTTTAAGTGCTGAGGAGGTTTTTTTTGTTGTTGTTTCTTTGGGGTTTTGTTTTGTTTTTTAAAAATGATTATTTTCTGTGTAAAAAAGGCCACTAAAAGCTGGTGGCACCTAGTGTAGGTGGCACAGGAATTTGAATGAGGTTGAGGGGTCCAGACCAGCAGAGCAGCTGATGGAGACATTTCCTACTTGACAAGCTGACAGTAGTGAAGGGTGAGGCCTCCCATAAAAAGCTGTAAGGAACTGGGAATGGTATTTGAATGACCCCTCAGAAACTCGTGAATGCACAGGAAATCCTACTACTCTGAACATATGAGAATGTGTGTTTTTATATTTCTCTCTCTTTGGAATGAGAGCTAAAATTGAAAACCCTGTTTAAAATATTCCTCTGGGGGAAGATAAGGTAGAGAAAGAGTACTATAAATGAAGAGAAAGCAGCATTGTATGTTGGCTGTGCTGTAGAAGGGAATGCAGAGTGTGGAGCAGCCCAAGAGAACCAAGTTTGTATTTTCAGTTGAGTTGGCAGGACCAGATCTGCCTAAATCAGAAGGGGGTGTGTGATCTTGAGTGGAGATCTGTATCTGTAAAATGGAAATTTGTAAGTCCTTTCTGATTCTGTTTATTTACTAGTTTTATCTGTTTATTTTCATGCAGGTTATCTCCTAAACCAATGGTACTGATTGGCCACTTCTTTGCTGTGGCCTTATATGCTGTTTACTTTTGCTTTAAGTCAGAGTCCTGGATCACCACACCTCGAGCACTTTTCAGTAGTGGAGCTATTCTTTACCGGAGCTGCTCTATAATATTTCCACTTATTTACTCTGAAATGAAGTATTTAGTCTATTAAAATCCAGGGGAAAACGACTGGAGGAAGGAAGCATGAAAATCACAATGCCTTCAAAATCTTTGGACATGTACTATTTAATATTGTATTATGTTCTCCTCAAAATGCAATTTCCCTGATAAGATTTTAACTTAATTTTGGTTTTGTGGTTATATACATATATATTATATGTAAATATTATTTTCTTTGCAATTTAAGTTCAGAAAGGAGTTAGCTGTTTACAAGGACCATAATTAAGTGTTGACGTGGTAGATAATTGCCAGTTTTGACAGAATTTCTTTCCTTGCTTTATGCATTGCTGAGTGCACCACTAATATTAATAAATTGAGAAGTGAAAACTGTAAACCATATGCTGCTACTATCCTTCATGCTTTTTTCTGTTCAGTAATTCCATAGACTTCATTACTGTGAAATATTGTACCATTCTTGGTTTGGTTATTTCATTAGGATTTGCCCCTGTTCTGTTTCAGTTGCAGCTAAGATACTGGTCTGTTGACACTCAAAAGACACTGTAAAGGGTGTCAGATCTTGATGTGTCACTATATCTTTAATTTCAGTTACTGTTGCAAGTGCCATGCTGCTCTTCTGAATTCCTTCTTTACACCAGAATTCATTTTAACAAGTAATAACCAAACCTTTGCTTTGTTGGCTACTGCAGTGCACTCAGGTAGTGAAAGCACATGTTTTTGAAAATTTCTTCCTATCTCACTTCCTTTTAAAACCTTGAAAGTTTGGGGTTGTTTTGCTTGGTGTGTGTGCAACTGAAGTTTAACACTGCCATGAACTGAAGCACAGCAACAAACTGTATCCACTGAAATTCAGTCCAGGCTATTTCCAGAAGACAGTAAAGTAATCTTTATTATTACTTCTAAAAATTAATGAAAAGCACCATGAAAGTGTCCTTTTAATACTTGGAGTGTGGTGGGATTCTTTTTTCCTGTAGGAATTACTGCATGCTACTAAAGAGTTCATGTCTATTCCTATTGGTCACTATTCCTCTCAATGTTCTCGTTATCAGTGTGATTTCCTTTGCTCTTGTGCATCTGCATTTTCTCTACCTTTCTTAAGATTGGGTTGGCTTTCGCTGTATGGCTCTACTCTTTTGGCTTGCCTAAGCAATCACATGTGGGTGCAGCCAACAGTCTGGAGAGCAACAAGAGATTTTGATCTTCTGTACTGGTGAAACTGACTCTGCCTTGAAAATGACAGATTGCATAAGCTGTGTATAAACATACATTTTATCTTGGACTGTGAAAAAAATCTGTGGAGAGACTTTATTTAGTATTTTATTTGATGGATATTTCAAATGACCTTTTCTTTTCCAGAAGCAAAAGTATGTATATTTTTCTAACCATGATCACTTTTGATACCCTCTTGAAATTACACTCATGAATATGTCTATGTTGAAACTTTAGGGTAAAGTACTAATGTTTCAAATATCATTATATATGGTAACTAAATTATGCCCCTTTAAGGGTACACAAAGTTTGCAGAGTTTATACAAGTGTTTTCAAAATTTGTGACAATTTTGAAAATATTGATTAATTTTACGTTTTTTATTTTTTTATATTATTTGCAGTCAGTCTCTTTAAAGTCATGGATAAAAAGTCCTGAGCCAAATACACATCCTCAGCTTACATAAATAAAAAGTTATTATATCTGTAGATTATTTTTGTTGTGTGTCTCTGGTTAAAGAGTTTTGTAAAATTCTCATTTATCTGCTTAAATTTGCATATATATTGTAAGGAGTTCTTCTTTTCTTTTCCTGAATTCAGTGCCTGCCTAAGTGTCTTGATGATTGGGGTAGCAATCACTTATTGGAAATTGCTGGGGGAGAGACAAATCTTGTGTGTCTGTATGTGTGTGTCTGTGTGTGTGTCTGTGTATAATAAGGGTCAACCTGAAAATATGACCATGAAATGTCTCTGTGCCTTGTCCTCAGGACAAGAGGAAGGGCTGACTGAAGTATCAGAGGGGGATTGCTGGGACACAGGGCAGCACAGGATGTGGGCTTCTGGCTGAGATTACTGATGAGTTGGTCGTTAGTAGTGTTGGCTGGCTGCCTAGTCCCGCTGGTTGGTGGCCCACCAGCTCTGCCCCAGGGAAGAGTTGCAGAGCAGAATTTCAGGCTGTGTTCTGTAGTCCCTGACTGCACTTATTTTCTCATGGATGCAGAGGGATGTTGGGGGGTGGAGGAGAAGTAATGAAAAAACAGTTCTTGAGTCAGCTGAGACTAAGAAGAGTAAAGCTGGCAAAGAGTGAGTAATGCCCATAGGTAAAATGGCCAAAAATGGAATCCAGCAGCAGCCAGTGCTAAGCCACAGCATGCAGCAGATGGTCTGTAATCCTGATTTTAATTTTCTACACCAATATGCAGCAAGATAAAGCAGCATGCCAGGGAGGTTTTGTCACAGGCGTGATTCAGAATCTGAGAGGAGCAGAATGCATGCATATTTGATGCAGCAACTGAATTGTCTGTAAGTCTTCTAAATCTGAAGAGGTTAATTGAGAGGATTTCTACACTGCAACATTTAATAGCATTAATGGCCCCTTAGATAAGTGGTGTGGGCACAAGGAGACGTGTTGTGCATACGTGGTTATCCTGCTGTTTCGGGACTGGTGCAGCTGCTGGAGAGAGTAGAGGGACTAAGAGAAGTAGCTACATAGTGGTGAGTTTGTAGATGTTCACATGGTGCAGAAATATGAAAGCTTGTTTGTAGTGGAAAGAGGAAACTATCATGGAATCATGAATCATTAAGGTTGGAAAAGACTGCCACGATCATCAAATCCAACCATTGACTGAACACCACCACGTCAACTAAACCATAGCACTAAATGCCATGTCCAGTTGTTCCTTGAACACTTTCAGGGTGGGTGAGTCCACACTTGCCTGAGCAGCCCATTCCACTGCTTAACCATTCTTTCAGTAAAGAAACTTCCTGATGTACAACACGAACCTCCTGTGGCACAGCCTGAAACCATTTCCTCTTGTCCTGTTGCTGATTGCCTGGGAGAGCAGATGAACCCCAACCTGGCTACAACCTCCTTTCAGGCAGTTTTAGAGAGTGATAAGGTTCCCCCCCTGAGCCTCCTGTTCTGCAGGCCAAACAACTCCTGTACTCATCAGCTCCTCACAAGGTTTGTACTCCAGACCCTTCCCCAGCTCCACTGCCCTTCTCTTCTCGCTCCAGCACCTCAGTCTTTCTTGTCATGAGGGGCCCAGACTGGACAGAGGATTCAGCTGCTGCACTGCAGAAGGATTAGATGGGAAAGGTGTGTGGAGCATGCTGCCTGTACTGGCTTCCCATGTGTAAGCTGTGAACTGTGCTACTTCAAAGGCTGCTCATGTCCCTTAAAACCCATGTGTTGGTGTTTGCTGTAATACTGCTGGTGCTCACAGGTTGTGTCAGTAGGGCCTTAATTTACTGTTGGCTCATAGTCCTTGTACATACTGCTCTCTGACACCAGCTTGTGTATTCTGGACAAAAGTGAAATCCATTCAATCCTGAATAACTATGGGGAGTTGATAAATTATTAATCCTGAAATTCTGGCTTGCTCAGCATGACAGTACTACATGGAAAATAGTGTCAGCAGTTCCTAAATTGTTCCCTGTGAAGCTCCAAAGAGCTGCACAAGCTCCTGTGCTGCGCAGAGTGAACACAGGCATGATACAGTTTGCTGAGGCAAAATTATTCAAGGCACTTACAATAAAAGCTGACAGGGTATTTTAAATGGTAACTGAAATCCACTGTTAATATAGGCAAAGTAACATAAATAGGAAAAACAATCCTGATCATAGAATAATTTGTTTTGGAAGGGATGTTGAAATCTCATTTACTCCAATGGCACTGCAATGAGCAAGGACATTTTCAGCTAAACAAGGTTGCCCAAAGCCCTGTCCAGCCTGATCCTGAAAGTTTGCAGGGTTGGGTATCTACCATCGATCTCTGTGGGCAACCTGTTCCAGTGTTTCAACACCCTCATTGTAAAAACTGCTTCTTATTCTTAGTGTAAATCAACCCTTTTCCAGTTTAAAACCATTGTCCTATTGCATCAGGTCCTGCTAAAAGGTTTGTCCCCATCTTTCTTATAGAACCCCTTGAAGTATTGGAAGGCCTCAATAAGGTCTCCCTGGAGCCTTCTCTTTTCCAGGCTGAGCAACTTCCTTACCCTGTTTTCATAGGAGACTTGCTTCATCCTCTAGTCATCTTCAAGGCCCTCCTCTGAAGCTGGTCCTGCTTTAACAGATCTGTGTTGTCCTTCCTGTGCTGGGCCCCCCAGAGCTGGATGCAATCTTCAGGTGAGGTCTCACAAGAGCAGAGCAAAAGGGGACAATCACCTCCCTTGCCCTGCTGGCCCTGCTGCTTTTGATGCAGCCCAGGATACAATTGGCTTTTTGGCTGGGAGTGCACATTGCTGGGTCATGGCCATCCACCAGCACACCCAAGTCCTTCTTGGCAGGGCTGCTCTCAAGCCATTTGTTCCCCAGCCTTTATAAATACTGGGAGTTTCCTTCATATATATGCAGGACCTTACATTTGGCTTTGTTGAACCTCATGAGGTTTCCATGGGCCCAGTCCTCAAGCCTGTCAAGGTCCCTCTGGATGGCATCCCCTCCCTCAGGCATGTCAGCTGCACCACTCAGCTTGGTCTCATCTGCAAACTTGCTGAGGATGCACTTGATCCCAGTGTCTGTGTCATTGATAAAGATATTAAACAGTATTGGTACCAATACAGACCCCTGAGAGACACCACTCATCACTGATCTCCACCTGGACATTGAGCCATTGACCACTACCCTCCGGATGTGACCACTGAACTACTTCCTTATTCACAGAACAGTCCACCCACCAAATCCATATCTCTCCAATTTAGAAAGGATGTAGTGGGGTACCTTGTCAAAGGCCTTACAGAAGTCCAGAGAGCTGACATCCGTAGCCCTTCCCTTGTCCACAGATGAACTCACCCCATCACAGAGGGCCACTGGGTTGGTTAATCAGGACTTGTTCTTGGTGAAGCTGTTCTGGCTGTCCTGAATCACCTCCCTGTTCTCCATGTGCTTCAGCACAGCTTCTACGAGGATCTGCTCCATGATCTTCCCAGGCTGACTGAAAGGTCCCAGGGTCCTCCTTTCTACCCTTTTTAAATGGTACAATGTTGCCCCTTTTCCAGTCGTATGGGACTTCACCTGACTGCCACGACTTTTTGGATATCATGGAGAGTGGCTCGGCAACTACATCAGCTAATTCCCTCAGTACTCTGGGATGCATCTTGTTGGGTCCCACAGACCCAACATGTTCAGGTATGTTCAGGTTCCTCAGGTTCTTCACAAACCTAATCTTCTCTTATAGCGGGAATTACTTTGTTCCGCTGCCTTGTTCCAGAGCGCAGTTTCCAGGGTGTCCTATTGTCCCTAAAATTCAGGGTCCTGATTTTACTCTTTGCCTGACCCATATCCCTCAGGACGTGTGAACTCCACCACTGCATGATTGCTGCAGCCCAGGCTGCCTCCAAGCTTGATGTCCCTGATCAGCTCACTGCATCCATGACCATCAGGTCCATATCGTACCCCCTCTGGCAGGGCTGTCCATTACCTGGCTCAAGAAGTTGCCCTCCATGTATTCCAGGATTCTCCTGCACTGCTTACAGCTCACCGTGCTACTTTCCCAGTAGATGTCCGGGTGGTTGAAGTCCCCCAGCAGGACAAGAGCCTGCGAGTGCGATGCCTCCTGCAGCTGGAGCGAGAAGGCTTCCTCAGCTGGCTCCCCTTGATCAGGTGTAGTGACACCAATCACAAGGTTCCCATCTCAGTAGCCACACTCCAGTCACGGGATCTGTCCCACCAAGTTTCAGCAATGGCAAGTAGGTCACAGCTTCCAGCAGCACGGTGCCTTCCAGCTCATGTTCATTGTGTGCATTGGTGTAGAGGCTCTTCAGCTGGTCTGTCAGCTGTGTCACCTTTTTAGAGGGGCACCCCTTAATTCCTTTGAGGTATTTCACTGGTGTTTCCCTGATTGCTTCTATTATCCCAGGTGCCCCTGGCTCATCTCCATAGGATTTACAATGTTCTCCAATGTGGTCAACATCTCTAGAGCCACTTGTCTGAGGGCTCTCATTAGCACTCTGTCCCTTTAACCTTGGTGTGCCCTCCCACAGCTTGTCAGAGGCAAGCCTGATATTATCCCTCTTCCCTGGCATGTCTAGTTTAAAGCTCCATCATGAGGCCTGCTGGCTCCTGAGCAAAGAACCTCTTCTCCTTTTGAGAAAGGTGAATCCCATCTGATGGCAGCAAGCCTGGTGCCTTGAAGGCCATCCCATTATCAAAGAAACCAAAATTCTGGCAGTGACACCAGCCACAGAGCCATGAATTAGACTGGGTCCATCTGTTTCTTATTGTTGCCAGCAGCTGGAAAGATAAATGCTCCACATTCCCTCATCAACCAAGCCAAGGTGCTGAAGTCTCTTTGGATGACCCTTGGATTGGGATGTTGTGGCTCCATCGCCACCCACATGGAGAACCAGTAATGGGTAATAGAGCTATGCCAGGCTAGGAAGTTTCCTGGAGATGTCCTGAACCTGGGCCCCAAGGAGGCATCAGACTTCCCTAAGAGGAGCATTTATCCAGCATGTTAGACCCTCTGTTCCCATTAGAAAGGAATCACCTACAACTACAACCCATCTTTTCTTCCTCATGGATGTGGTTGTGATATCTGGTTTAGGCCTTTCTGACCCTGTCAACACCTCTGGTATAGCTGGACCTTCATCCTCGTCCTGTGTTGACTGGCATTCCACCTCCAGAGCCTCATACATACTGTACAGAGGCACCTGGGAGAGTGAGGTGGGGAGGGAGGGATTTAATCTGCTGCCCAAGCAAGGACTTCACTTTTTATCTATTTACTCCTTTCATTGGAGCTACCGCTTTCTGCCTGCTGGGGGGAGGATACAGGAGACCCTTGATCATGATTTTTTCTGGCGGTGGTTCCTGTCTTAGGGAGGCAGGTTCCACCAGTCTGTCTCCTTCTCAGACTCCTTGATGCTCCTTAACCATCCTGCTTCCTCTCTTTAGCTGTGCCACCAGGCTGAGCAGATCATCCACGTGGTCACACAGCTGCTGTTTGTTCTGCTGTCCAATCCCAGTGACGATGGTGGAACCCAGCTGAGAGTGTCCTGGAATCACCATGACTGGTCCTCTCCATGCTTCTACTCAGTTGGCAAAATGATTTAAAAAGGTAAACAGGACGTTGGAAATTGATAGCGAAGGGCTAAAGCAAACAAATGACAATTCTGCTTGAAATGGGCCTTTGCACTGATTGGTGTATGGCAGAGCAGGAGCTTCAGGCAGAGTCAAGTGAAGCTGCAGAGTGAAGTGTTTGGCCTTTGCCAGTATCATTTTCAGAAGGTAGAGATAGTGAAGGGCCATAGAAGAAGTGACTTCTGGTATTGCATCCAGGTTTTGGAGCTTCAACCATCTTCAAGCACAGGTTACCAATCCAGCCAATGACAAACGGCAGAACCATGGGTCAAATGCTGAAATACTTGTTAATGTTAAGGCAATAGGTACATGAGTAGTCAGCATTTCCTGAGAAGCACCCAGTGGGGTGTGTTCCATACCCAGACAATTTTAGATGGTTCCACCTACACTATTACAGTGGCTAATTTGTTTTTTCATGGGAACATATGAGTTTTCTTTGCCTCAACACCTTGTTTACCTGGGAGCCATTCTTACGTAACTACAGCTTTTTCAGGTTTCTCTGATGCAGGCTGGTTTCCTTCGGATGCAGATTCACGTCCTTCATTCAGGCAAGGGCATCTTAACACTCTCTTCCCAGGTGTGGTTTCTGATAGTGATGTCTTAAGTTTTAACTTTTATAATTTAAAATCCTGTACTGTCTAGAGTACAACTCTGAAGTTTCTTGTAGTCTGTTAGCTGCTGCTCTCTTAGGCCAGACAGACATAACAAACCCTCTCCAGGCCTGCCCTCCAAGGACACACAGCCTGTCCTAGGCCCAAAATATAAACCAACATCTTGGAAAGGGGGGGAGTGAGCTTGGGGAAAATTACATCATTAACTAAAGCTTTAATTAGAGAATTGAACTTGATATGCAAAATAGACCAAACTTATAAAAGTGTGAAGAACTCGTGACCTGGGGTCCATCTTGGGGTCCATCTTGGCAGTAGCCTCTGGCTCCCCAGGGTGTACCTTTGAAGGCCTTTCAAATAAATATCCACCTTTATTCCCTTACTCTTGTCTAGTCTCTGTTTTGTAAGTTGCCTGATAAGGCATCAATAGCCCTGATATAGAGGCTGATACACATATGGTCCTAAAAATTTGTCTTCCCTAGTAAAAGTACACAGAATTGTATGTACAAGCATTGACTTCTAACTGGTGTCGGTACACTCAAGGCAGTACTGGTGGTGTGAGTTTGACTTTATGGGTGCTTCTAGGCTATGAGACCAGGTTCTTTAAGGGCAGGACAGGCAGAGGAAGCTTGCAGAGGGATAAGGGTCCATGGTCTCAGCTGTGGCTTTTTAGCATTAAGGCTTCACCTACCCTGGGAGACACCCAAGGAAAACAGCTGCCCCCCTCCACTGGTGCTGCTCTGCCTGTGGTGGCCTCAGCACAGGCTCCTCCGGGGTATGATTTAAGGGAAAGGGGATTAGTGTAGAGTAGGGATCATTGCCAACAAGGCAGCTGCTCACTTGTCGTGTTTTGGGTGTGGGCCATGCTGTACCACAGGATGGGTACTGACATTGTGCAGTTGTGAATCAAGATCCAGGATCCAAAGGTTGATGTGGGGCTCCTGGGCACAGCGCTGAGCGCTGGTTCATATACTTTTTATGTATGGCATAAATGCACCTCTCACCTATATTTCAACATAAATAAAACCCTGCTTATTAAGCTTTTAGATTACAAAGCTTTACCACCTTCCTTGTGGCTGGATCTATTTGCTGCCTCTGCATTTCCTATACCAGAACAGTGGTCATTTTATCAAGTACTTTGCTCTTGTGTCTGCAGGAAGAAACTCTTGCAGAAGAGGACATTGCTAACAAGAAATTGGTTGCTATTTTGGGAATGCGGTGGATGTGCACTGACCTTGGCTTTGCTGTTTAAAATGTGGATTGAAATGTATTTTGGTGGTGAGGATCCCATCTTGATGCACAACCTGTTGCAGACACATAAACCCATCAAGATTTGAGATGAGATAGGGTCACCTGCAGGAATCCAGAGCCCCTGTCTCCATCTGCTCTTGAGCCCTTAATAACACCTTCAGTGGGTGGAAGGGATTCCGTTCACCTTGAGCCTTACACTGCTTTTTCTAGGTAGGTTTTCTCTTTCAACTTGGAGTCAACAGGAAGTAAGAGAAACTTTTGCAGAAGACTGTCTTGGGATGCCGGGGGTCACTTGTGCTCCCTGGTGTCTTTTCTGGTGCTAAAAAGCTTTCCTGACCAATGCTTGCTGCCTATATAGCACCCTGCTCCAAGGTCTCCATCTCTCCTGATATCACCAGGCATGAATGCCTGGTACCTCCAGTACCCGAGGTTTTCTGTGCCAAAGCTGAGCTGTAAAGTGGCACCACCATGGCTTGGGTTTGGCCATACAATAACTCAACAATCACAGGTAATTACAGGGGGGTGGAAGCTGAGTGTTGACTTACTATGGTTTCCTGTTGCCATGGTTTAACCCCAGCCAAGCCCCAGGCAGCTGCTCACTCACTCCCCTGCCAGTGAGACCAGGGAGAGGATTGGAAGGGTAAAAGCCAGAAAACTTGTGGGTTGAGATAGAGACAGCTTAATAGGGAAAGCAAAAGCCACACACACAAGCAAAGCAAAACTAAGAATTAATTCACTGCTTTCCATGGGCAGGCAGGTGTTCAGCCATCTCCAGGAGGGCAGGAGCCCATCACACGTAACAGTGACTTGGGGAGACAAATACCATCACTCCAAACATCCCTCCACCTTCCTCCTTCTTCCCCCCGCTCCTTTATATACTGAGCATGATGTCACATGGTCTGGAATATCCCTTTGGTCAGTTTGGGTCACCTGTCCTGGCTGCGTCTCCTCCCAACCTCCCATGCACCCACAACTTCCTCACCAGCTTGGCCAAACGAAAAGTAGAAAAGACCTTAGTTCTGTGCAAGCCCTGCTCAGCAATTACAAAAACATCTCTATATTATCAACCCTGTGCTCAGCACAAATCCAGAACACAGCCCCAGACCAGCCACTGGGAAAAAAGATTAACTCTACCCCAGCCAAGACCAGCACACCTTTGTACTCAAAGAGCACTTGCTGGTTGCTGTAGAGCATGCACAGAGCTGCTCTGTCTCTCTGTAGTGTATTTGGTGATCACATTTTTTATCCTGTACAGGCTAGTTTCTCCAGAAAATGACATCTGGAAACAGTGCATATAGATGTTATTTGCAAGTCCAGCTTGGGACAATTAAATCAGAGCTCTCCTGTTTTCATGTGTCAGATCACAACAGCACTGCCCAGCATCATTCTACTCCAAACAGTGCCTACACACACTACCTGTCAGCTACTGTGTTTGACACATACCGTCTTCATAACCAGATAAATTAAAGCCTGTAACAAGGAGGCATTTCTCCTCTCAAACTTCTGCATTACCAGTCATCACTGCCCAGTGCTGCTAAAAAGACTCTTTCCATGCCCTGGAACCATACCGTGGGAAGCTGCACAGCTTCAAAATATCCCTGTAGTCTGCTTTTAAGGAATGCCATACCTGTAGAAGGAAATAGTCTTGATTATTTATTATCTCAATATTTAGTGAAGTGCTTGTTTTCTAAATGCAAAATAGAGATGGACATGGTATTCAAAGTAGGACAAGGTTTAAAAGACACAAGCATGCAGAAATGAGATTTTATCTGCATTAGCCTAGTGTGTAACATCAGCCTTCAAAGGCCTGTGTGATTCAGCCAGTGAGAAGCTTGAGGCATCACAATCTTTAATCCTGTGCAGGCACCTCAGCACTGGGGACCCCTGGGACACATTGATTTTGACATCTGGGAGGGTGTTGATAGAGGTTTTTGTGTTAAAATTAACCCTACACCAGCCAAACCCAGCACAATGGAGATGCAAGTTTTCCCAAGACTCTTCCTCTCCCTAGGATGGTCTTTCAAATTCCCAGTTAACATGCAGGCTAAATAAAACAGGCATCCCCTGGGCAGATCTGGGTGTGAGCCTTTCAAGATTGCCTCAAGCCAGCTAAGAGCTTTCCTGGGCCTGGTTAACCAGTTAAGCAATGGATAATGCTGCTCTGACACCGTCTGCCACTGCCGAACTTACCAGTAAAGGCAATATTTTGGCCTTGTTTTACGTGCTGGAACGTGAACTGAGAGTTGTATTTTAAACATGCTACTGGTAACTTGGTCTAAATTCCCATCACTGCTAATTGAACCAGGTAGCTCGCAGTGGAGCTGTCTGTAGGGTGAGGTACAGCCGGGGCAGCTCTGGTTTCTGGGCAGCAGCAGGACGTGACGCCTCTCAGGAAGGCTCCTGCCACCACTGACAGGCACAGCAGTGACCACAGGGGCACAAAATAGTCAAATCATTCCCCAGTCCCTGCTTCAGTGGAACACAAGAACTGAGTTTTTAATTGATTAAAAAAAATTTATAGATGGAGAATTTGAAGATGGAGAATGTTGTTTCATGTTAATTAATTTATCTAATGCTCTATTTTCATTGCCTTGTTTGCTGTTATTTTTTTAAAAGTACAAATTTTGAAGGCTGGAAGCCTTGTTTTCATGGATTTTTACTTATTTTAATTATGGACAGATGAGACATTAATCATGAGTATAACTAACTGCTGTCTGCTAGAATCACACCTCTATATAATAATTTTTCTAGTTTTGTCTGAAGAGCCACAGGAATTAAAAATAAGCATCATAATTAAAATTGGCATTACTTGCATTTTGACTTCTGTGGCACACTATGTATTGGTCTGTTTGTACCTGCTTGGAGTGAAAGGGATTCCCTGAACTGGTGGTTTTTACCCAGATAAGGCATGAGATATGATAATTTACAGTGTGGAAAGCTGGTTAACTCGGGCATCGTGGATACACCCTATAGCTGATTAGTTCAGTCAGATCTTCATCCATCATTACCGTGGGTGTAATACAGAAGAAATGCAGGGATACAATCCCTGCTGAGGAATACTGTGGTGATCTAGAGCACAGGAAAGACTCCTGCTGATGTTTATGGGCTACTTCAGATGCAGAAACTAATTCCAATTATTTTTCCAGAGTTTTTTCTGGTCTGCCTGTGAACCCTAGCTTTCCGTAATAATATCATTATTGATCTTTTCTGCTTGCTGAGTCCCAGCAGTAATGTACGATGCCAGTGAACGCCCCGTGTAGCTGTTCCTGCCAGGGCTCAGTGTAACTCATAAAGACGACCTAAAATTTGAAGCTTCATCATAAATAATTGCCTTAATAACAGAAGTCTTAATGGATTAAGAGTTCTCTCTGTGTTTTAATTTAACCATCATTAGGAAACGGTACTATTGTGGGGACAGGATATTCACAGTTGTTTGGGGAAAGATTAGAGTTTCTAAAGGAAAAAGCTTAAAAATTAATTGAAATAGAGAAAAAATAGTGTGACACCAATTTGTATTCTTCCACTATTGCTCTTTGCTTTCTTACTTGTTAAAGTAGAAATACGTATTTCTTTTGTGGGTTAAACACTTAAGACTTCAGGCTGTTTATGCTGGGTGATACCTGACTTCCCACCTCACCCATTTCACCTTCTCCTTTCTCTGTTTTTTTTGGTGCAGTCTTACCATGGTGTTTCCTTTCTTCTGCTCTACAGCTCCATTTCCTTATCTGGCTTCAAAGGTGAATCATTAAGAGTAATCATCATTATGGGATTAACTAGAAGGCATTTATTGGTGATCATCAAACGATGAATAAATGGTGATGAATTGATGTCTGAATGTGTCTGGCTGAGATGGAGTTCATTTTCCCCAGAGCAGCCCTCACAGGGCTGTGCTCTGCATTGATAGCTGAAAGGTGTTGGTAACACCCCAGTGTTTTGGCTACTGCTGAGCAGTGCTGGCACAGCCCCAGTGCTCTCTCTCCAACCTTCCCTGCCCATCAAGGGGCTGGAGGCAGTCAAGATCCTGGGAGGGCACATAGCTAGGACAGCTGACTCAAACTGACCAGAGGGGTATTCCATACCATATGACATCAGCTCAGATAGAAAAGCTGAGAAAATGAGGGGGAAGAGGGGGCATTTGTTATTTACAGTGTTTGCCTTCCGTAGCAACTGCTCTACATGCTGAGGCCTTGCTTCCCAGCAAGTGGCTGATGGGAAGTAGAGAATAATTTTTTTTTTTTCTCTTTGCTTTTGCATGCGCAAACTTCTGCTTTTGGTTTGGTAAACTGCCTTATCTCAAGCTATGAGTCATTTTCCATCTTATTTCCTCTCCCTTTCCAAATGAAGAGGGGAGTGGTAGAGAAGCTGGACGGGCACCTGGCCTCCAGCCAAAGTCAGCTCCACCACAGGCAATAACTGAATTTGTGACTTGATGACGACTTAAGTGATGCTTCACATGGTGGTAAGACAGAATGGCTGGATAGTGCCACTAGAATATGGTGTAACTCTGGGCCTAAGGAAAGCTGTCACCTTGCTGGGGGTATCAGATGCTGGGTAAGGGGTATGAGTCTTGAGGAGTAACCTTGAGGGATGTCCCTGCTCAAGCTGCGCCAAGTCTCAAGCTGCACCGGGGAGGTTCAGGTCTTGGACATCAGCAGAAATTTCTTCACAGAAAGGGTGATTAAACATTGAAATGGGCTGTCCAAGGAAGTGGTGGAGTCGCCACTCCTGGAGGCGTTTAAGAAAACACTGTATGTGGAACTCAGTGCCATGGTCTTGTTGACAGGGTAGTGTTCAGTCAAAGGTTGAACTTGGTAATCTTGGAGGTCTTTTCCAACCTAATTGATCCTGTGACTTTGTGCTTAGGGTGATCACTGCTGTGCCTGTAACACAACGGGCTGCACAGATATTTAGAGTAAAGTGATTGACTCACAGCCTGCCCCACCTCTGCTGTACGTGCAGGAGTGCAGCCATTGCTGTGTTAATCATGCTCACTCTCAGCTCAGCTGGTACTCTTTACTCCTGGTAAAGATGTGTCCCAGGCTCCTCCGTTCTTGGAAATGTGTAACCCAGCACAACTCTCCAGATCTGCAGAGCAGGGCTGACCTTGGTCAGGGTCCTTGTCAGTGTTGCCTGAACCACTGTACTGTTCTCCCACCTAGAGCACACCTGGAGGGAGATGTGGAGGCTGGGACAGCACTGGCTGCCAGCGGAAGCTGCTGTGTCTCAGCTGGCATCAAAGCTCTTGCACGGATGGGCAGGGAGCCAGGTGCTGGGCAAGCCCCTGCCTGCTGGAGAGGGAAGGGCTGTACTCCCAACACAGCAGCTGCTGGCATAGAATGTAGGAGTTAAAATCCTTCCCCACCCTGAAAACCAGGTTACTGTGGCATGGGTTCAGCTTTTGCAAAGGCTGATTTGGTAACAGGTGAAACAACACTTGGCAGCACTGAGCCCCACAGATCAGAGCTCAGTCCTTCAGCAGAGAAGGACCAGGATGGGGAACATATTTAAACAATGTGCACATACATGGGAGCTGCTGGGATGCATTCCTGGATGGGGGGAGAGCTGGCAGGTGTCAGAGAGAGGCTACTCCCAATGCCTTGTGAATGGTGGTGATCCTGGGGCCTGATAACTTCTGTCTTCAGAACAGCAGGAGGAGAATGAGGAAAGCTGTGAGACAGCCAGCCTCACCACAAACCTTGGGAAGGTGATGAGACAAATAGACCTGGAAACCATTCCCAAACATACAAACAACAAGAAGGTGCTTGGGAGTACTCAGCCTGGATTTACTAAGGGAAAACCAAACTTAACGCACTGGCTCAGCAGTGGGGCCCAGGGGATCATGATCAGCACCATGATGTCCAGCAGGAGGCCAGTTCCTACTGGTGCACTCCAGGGAGTGATACTGGGGCCAGTACTGTTTAATGGCTTTGCTAATGACCAGGGCAATGCACCCTTCAGCAGTTTGCAGGTGATACAAACCCTGACAGAGCAGTAGGTTGTGCTGCCATTCAGGAAGACCTGGACAGGCTGGAGAAATGGTCCAACACAAAGTCCATGAAGTACAGCAACTGCTGGAAAACAACTTGGCAGAAGAGTTGTTCCTGGGGAAAAGCTGTTTTCCCCTGGATTTCCCTGGAATCCTGGGAAAAACCAGTTCACTCCTGCAGTGGTGACCACCAGTCTCCTGGGCTGCATCAGGCAGAGCTGGTGGCACATCTGCCAGCAGGTGGAGGAGATGACCCTTCCCTTGGGCGAGACACATCTCGGTGCTGAGTCCCGTGCTGGACTCCCCGGTATGACTGACATGGACACACTGAAGGGCCATGGAGATGATTAATAGCTTGGAGAACCTGTCATATGAGGAGAGGCTGAGAGAGCTGGGACTGCTCAGCCTGAAGAAGAGAAAGCTAAGGGGAATCTTATTCATGCGGATAAATATTCAATGGTTGGAAGGAGTAAAGAAGAAAGAGCCCAGTGACAGTCAGTGGTACCCAGTGACAAGACAAGAGCCAGCTGGGAAGAACTGAAAAGTGAAATTCCATTTTAACATAAGACAAAACTTCTTTCACTGTTTAGGTGTTCAAACACCTGGGCAGATCACCCAGAGACACTGGGGAGCCTCCATCCCAGGGATACTCAAAATCCAGCCGGCTGTGGCCCTGTGCCAGCTGACCTGCTCTAAGCAGGAGTGTGGGCTGGACAGTCCCAACATGGGACTCTCCCTTTAGCTGTGGCATCTGCCTCCTCTTTTTCAGTCTGATAATCACCAGGCTGTCCCCATGATAGGGTAACATCCCCCACTGGCAATTCCACAGCAGCCCCATGCAATATAATTAAGCCAGGTGTAAAATGGTCCATACTGTGGAAGCCTGGAAGATAAGGGGGCTCAAGTATGTAGCAAACTCCAATAGCAGAACCAGCCAAGGATTGTTGTGGCTGGAAACAGAGCTATAGGAGGCAGGGAAGCCATGTCTGAGACAAATGTCCTTGTTCTGGCTCCTGGAGATAAGCATAACACAGTCAAGAAACTTACCTCTAGGGTGGGAAAAACTTATCTATAAAAAAATACCCCAATAAGGCCTGGGTGTGCTCCCCAGGACACCCCATTAGCTAGGTTAGTGCTGGAGCCAGGACTGGTGATCTCTTTTTCTCTCTTCCTTTCTCCCCTTCTTTAATCCGTCTCTCTCTCTCTATCCCCCTGTCACCCCACCTTTCACCCCATCCCTTTATCCAAACCCCACTGCTGTGTGCTTAGGTAAGAGGTCAGGGACTAACATATCAATTTCCATGCCAAGTGTGTAATTTACTAATAAAACTTTGTGAGGTTTTGTGGACCCTCTGACTTCTGTCATTCCTTTTGACCATGAGCGTCTACGAATCTTGGATGCTCCCTTCCCCTTAAGGTTGGGACATTACACGTACCATGAGTGAAAATGATGTGACTAAACACCTTGTTCCCAACATTAGTCAAGTTACAGCTGCACTAATATTTGTGCCTTTAATTAGCCTAACAGGACTTTTCAGCTGTGAATATTTAATTATTTTATGTCCTCTACAGAATTAAACTAACTGTAGTACATAGGCAGACATCAAACCTCTTTACACTGTATATGCAATCTCACTCATGGTTTTTTAAAAGAGAAAATTGCATTTGGAATCATCAGTCCTGGCAAACTATCCAACACCTTTATTTCCAGATTCATTGTTCATTTCTGATACAAAAGTCAAACTTCCACAATCAGTTCCTCAGAACAAAAAACCTAAATGATTTATACATAAACAATTATATGCAGCATTTATAATGTTCAGTACAAAATAAACACTGTTTAGAGGAGATGCTCGCTGCGTATCATGCCAAGATTTAAACAAGGGTTATATAGACTAGTGCTGATGGTTACACTTCACAGAAACAGCTGCAGGCACTGCCTTGAAGCACAGAAGAGACACAGTTCTGAACAGCCGTACTTGCCTCATCCTCAGGCCCCAACTCCTCATTTCAGGTTTGGAGAAAAGCCTTGGTCCTTCTCCATATTCATAGAACAGTTCTGAATTCATCAAAAATGAAGCTTGGCACGTGTGCTTCAACAACCTGAGAGACACAGGAAGGCACAGGTAGGCATTTGCATTATCCATTTGTTGTCCATTCATCCGTTAACAAGCGTATCTGAGCTATGACTCAGGCACACACCCCACTGACCTGAGCCACCCTGGCATCAGGATGTGCTCCTGGATGTGCTCCTGGGTGTGCACAGAACAAGGAAGGAACAGCACGGCCTGGGCTGTGAGGAGGTGCCAGGATGACAGGACTGTGTAGGACTGCAGGAATGCTGCTACCCTCTCTGCTGCGTTTTCTCACAGCACCAGGCTGGAGAGGGAGCTGGACAGGCACCAGCTACAGCTGCAGCACTGACACAGGGACCTTCTACCACACTGCACTGTGGGCTGGGAAGAGGAGATTGGAAGAATCTCACTCTCTTCATTGTATTAGTTAGGAAACGGCTTATTCAAGGACCACTGAGGTACAGCCTATATATAGCAAACAGGATTACGACTTATTTTTAATACTATCTGTAAGTAATAAATCATCTTCAAATGTAGTTGTATTTAAACCCGAAATAAAGTCTCTCTGCAAGCACAGACTTTTAGTTCTTCCCTTGCATGTGAGACAAGGAAGCTGCCTGGGAAATCAGGCTTTGGCAGGAATCGAAGGGAAGACTGGATACAGTGTGTCACCAAAATTCAGACTTGCTAATTAGCCTTTTGCCCTGTGTTTTGAATGCTGCTAAGTTTAGTATTACTTGGAAACATCTTGGATTTTTTATTTCTTTCCTTCCCAACAGCCCCCAGAAATGTACACTGAAGAATAAATTCAACAGACTTGTTTGAAACTGCCACATAGCTGAAATCCTTTATTTATTAGTATTCATCTATTTATTCCTGTGGTAATGGGACTGATCTCTACGAATCAGGGCTGCTTCTGCATCAGCAGGGCCCTGACCTGTTATTTATTATGTTGGCTCCAGTGTAGTACAAATGGAAGGTGTGGCTGGTGTCTCCCTGGCCAGATCCCTTCACTGGCTGTAGTGGAGTGGGACCACACATTCCCTGTTCTTTTCTCCAGGAAAAATGGTTAGGGTGTTTAAGGGCATATTTAGAGACACGGAATTCCTTCTTACCTTTCTTGGTAACTTGGTGTAGCGAATGTAATCTTCCAGGAACATGAGCGCACCCACTACATCAGCAGGCATTTCTGGAATCTTCTGGCTAAAATTAAACCACCATGGAGACCACACTCTTAGTAACTGAGCAGTTACTTGGATTAAATTACCTGAAAATGCCAGCCTTCTAATAACACCATTTTCACTAGGTGCCATGTGATTCCATGACAAATAGAAATAGTGTTTTAATCTTGTATTTCGTAAAATATATTGTTGTTACTGTGTAATGCAATCGTAGACTGGTTTGGGACCTTAAAGATCATGTAGTTCCAATGCCCCTGCCACAGGCAGGGACAATTCCCACTGGATCAGGTTGCTCATGGCCCCATCCAACCTGGCCTTGAACACCTCCAGGCATGGAGCATCCACAATTTCTCTGTGAAACCTGTCCCAGTGCCTCACCACCCTCATGGGAAAGGATTTCCTCCTAACATTAATCTCAATCTTGCCTCTTTTAGTTTAAAACCATTTTCCCTTTTCCTGTCCCTGTCTGCTCACATAAAAGGACCCTCTCCATCTTCTTTATAACGTCCCTACAAGTATTGAAAGACTGCCGATGTCACCTAAACTCTGCTAGAAAAAAAAAAACTGACAAAGCAGTGATAATACTATTCAAGCTCTCTTCACAGAGGTGATACGTAGGTAAAAAGTAAAACATGGATACCTTGTGCACTGCTCCATCGTTGAACGAATAAACTGACCAATCAGAGCCAAAAACTGTTCTGTATATCTTGAGTGAAACTGTTTCAACAGAGTAAGGAGCCCCAGAACCAAAGGAAGCCAGTCAATTTGATCAGCTGGCCGCTTGCAAACCACTCCTGCACAGAAAACACCCCAAAACAACACAGGTTTATAAAACAGAACATATTCTTACAGCACAGGCTAACTTACAAAATATACTCTTAATGACTTTTTTGCTCTCTCTCCCCTTCTGCTTGCCCACAAGTGAAAATTCAAAACTAATGTAACAACTGCATGTCTTTCATGGCAAATGGCTTAACGATATCAACTGAAGCACAGGACAGAATAAGAAACCCAGGAGTCTGGATTCTGTTTCCTACCCCATTGTATTTGGTCTAAATAGTAAAACAAAACTGTCTGAACGCGATGGACTAAAGTCAGGAACTGTGTATTTTTTATGCAGGTGATTTTACTATCTTCTCTACACATAATTTCACACAGGTTTTAATTAGATTTAGAGAAACAGCAACTTACACATTACCTAAACTTCTGTTGTACTGAAGTTTGGGAAACTGGGAAATGAGGAATAGGAAGTTGACGGTGGGAAAATATGGCAGACGTTTTGTTGTTATGTAGATCTGAGAGGAAATTAAAAAAAAAAAAAAAGAGTCGTACAGGTCTTCTACATATTATTTTTTTCTTGGTTAATTAAAAAACCAGAAAAAAGCAAACTGCACCAAGCACTAGAAAGTATGCCTGACCTTATTTAATGGATTGTGAATGCCAGCAGCTTCCAGATAAGCTGTGATTTCATACAAAAGAGTGTTGTCTTCTTTAGGATAAGGTAGTGATGGGTTCTGATAATGTGCTTCAATGTCAGCCAGTATTGCTCTAAAAGGAAAATACATCTATTATATTAAAAAATTTTTCAAATTATCCCCAAATAAACCTTACATGATGCCACATGTCATATTAATGCAAAAATTTCAAAGATACAAAACCTATAAATGGTTACAATCAAAAGCAAAACACCTTTTTTGGAGTATCTTTTTGAAAATATCCTATTTGATTCAAAATCAGAACCACACATACTCTGTTCCTTCTTCTCATCTAAATATGACTTCAAAACCAGGTATAACCAAATGCTATTAGAAACTGCATGTTCAGACGAATTACTTGCCAAGTATTTATCTTTCATGTTTTTGTTGGGTTAACATTCAAACACTGATCAACAAAAACCTGCATGCAATCAGACTCCACATTTTGCTGTAATTTAGATTTTAAGGATTGCTGAGCTGGTAACAATTACATCACAGTGACAGATGCGGCTCTTCAGCACATTTTGCTTCTTACTTATTGAGATTTTCCAAAGCAGCAGCCAAATGCTTGGAGTCAAACCTGCAGGAATAATTTAGTTCATTGGTAACCTGTCGTCTTAAAATCTGCATCTGACCAACCTGTTGAAACAAACACAAAAAGGGTGGCATATTAAACTGAATGCAATGAAGGAAGAGTGAAGTCAAAGACTGACCCCAACTGCACAATGCACTCAGAGCAGAGATGCAGTCACAATGCTTGAGGTTTACATACACTTCCTGGTAGTAGGTACAGGCCATGTGAAAAGGGCACAAAAAGGGTTAACAGGTATAAAATCCCTGTTACTTTTTTTACACTGGTCAGTGACAATGCCTGTACTCCTGTCCCCGCCTCTCTGTAAATCTTAGGGTCAGCATGGCAGGAGAAAAAGACATCAGAGGGACTCATTGCAGGCAACCTTCCCCTTCCCTGGCCTTTCCTCTTCACTCCAGTAACAAACAAACATTCACAGCACTCCTGAAAATGCTGATCCCAATACATAATTACAGAGGCAAGACAAAGAGCCATGTTAATGGGACAGATTGTTTAAGTCCTCAGCACAGTACAAGGCCTTCTGCAGGAACAAGGGAAGTCTGAGAAATGCTACTGCTCCAAACTTTATCCTTGGGCATATCATGGTCACAAGGCACTGTGAGGAGTCTCAAGAGTTCCTGATACTGAACACTAACTTAGTCTGCCCAGATCAGATCTCTAGTGCCAGACTCTGGTTTTGGTGAACTATTTCTTATGACTCTCAATGCTAAGCACTTTGTAGAGTGTGAGGTGCTCATACAAACAAGGCTCAGGAGCTCTTGCAAACCCAAGCCTGCTTCACCTGCGAACACAATTACTAGTCAATATAATACAACATTGTAAAATAATCAGAATAAAGAATCACAGAATCACGGGATCATTAAGACTAGAAAAGACCTCTGAGATCATTCAGTCCAACCTATAACTGAACACTACCTTGTCAACTAAACCATGGCACTGAGTGCCATGTCCAGTCTGCCCTTAAACACCTCCAGGGACAGTGACTCCACACTTCCCTGGACAGCCTGTTTCAATGCTTAACAAACTTTTCTATAAAGAAATTCCCTCTGATGTCCAACCTGAACCTTCCCTGGCACAGTTTGAGGCCATGTCCTCTTGTCCTGTCACTGGTTGCCTGGGAGAAGAGGCCAACCCCCACCCGGCTACAGTCTCCTTCCAGGGAGTTGTAGAGAGTGATAATGTCCCCCCTGAGCCTCCTCTTCTCCAGACTGAACACCCCCAGCCCCCTCAGCTGCTCCTCACATGACTTACCCTTTAGACCCTTCACCAGCTCTGCTGCCCTTCTCTGGACATGCTCCAGCACTTCCATGTCCCTCCTGAACTGAGAGGCCAATATAACCAAAGAGCCTCGAGTGAATTCTGAGTAACAGTAAGTCACATGAACCTACCTTCATTATGGAGTCTAAATAAGCTGTCCAGATCTTCTGTGTTTTTGCAATTGCTGCAGAATAAACCTTATTTGAATTTGCTGAGAAAAGAAGAAGGGTGAGGCATTAAAAAAAGAACAAGTAAGAAGAGAAATAAATGCAAGTGTACAAAGACAATTGCTTTCTTCCATCTCAACCAGTAAGCACTTACCTATGATTCCTTTGAGTGGACTGACAGCACTCATAAGTGCTTTTAAGGTATCCTGTACTGCCCTGTCACGCAATATATTTTTCTGAAACATACTGAGGAAATTCTAAATAAAAGAAAGAAATAAGTAAGCAAAATTATCATGCATGCACTCTATGATTAATTTTGATGGCACAGGAGCCACATTTTTTAACAGCAGGCAAAGACTATTTCCACAGACGAAGAGTTGAGGATTCTTTTTGCTCTTTGGAGTTACATTAATCAATGTTAGGACAATAAAAAGATCCCACTTGTCAGTATCTAATACCTACTATGGACAACTATAAATTCAAATTTTCAGGAAGAATTGTCCTAATTGATACTTATTTTCCTTAAAATCTTTCACCAGGCTAGAACTAGGTTCTTCTCAGGAAACAAAACAACTCGGTTTCACAGAGAGGTATTAGGGAAGCAGTCATTATGTCGAATTGACACCTTACTTATATGATGGTAGACCCAATCTAGTCTTTGTTGATGTGTAGACAGAAAAATACAAGTTGACCTGAGATCAACTTTTAAGTACACACACCGTGTACACCTTCAGAAAGCATCCCATACACAACCTGGAATTACACAGCACCATTTACTTATGAGCACCAACTTCCATAATTTTATCTGTAACCGAAATTCTTACTTTTGGGGCTGAACACCCAGTTTTCAAATTGTTTTGATTTCGGTTTACCATTTCAGTAATGAAAAGATTTTTAAAAATTTCATTAGAAGTTATTAAACAATAAAAGCACTGTAGCCTTGAGAAACTGAAGTTCAAAAATTACCTGCAGCTCCTTTACAATCATGAAACACAGCAGCCTGTCTAAGCCATTGAGACCAAAGGTACCCAAAGTATCTTGGATCTCTGAGAAGAGACGACTATTGGTTACTTCTTGGTGAGTTTTGGTATCATACCAGGTATTCATCTGGTCAATGTAACACGTGATTCTGAGGAAAAAATAAGCAAACAACTACTTCAGAATAAGCTGCAGACAGTTTCCTGTGATACTCTCAGTAATGAGTTACCTTTATCAGACAGATGAGAAAGACTCTCCAAGTATCTCAGGTGATGTTTAGCTATTCCTCTCTCAACCACGGTTCTGTCACCCTTCCCTGATTTCTCTCTCCTCCATTTGTTTAACACACAGTTTTCCTTCTTAGACTAAAATCACAACTTTTCTAGACTAATATTTAAAACGTACAGCGTGGGAATTAACAACAGGTCAGCAAGCTTGTCTGAGTCTGAGTCTGAGATTGGTCACAGCACAGTCCATTTCTACCTGTGAGAAACTTAATCAAGGGAAGCAAGAAATTCAAAACAATAGAGGGAGTAAATGGCAACACATCTGCAGCTGGCATTTGTTTGGATTCTTGGGATGTCTGTGTTGTGGATAACTAATAATAGTATGGTGTAGTTAAAATAGCCAATGAATCTATTGTAGTAGTTAAGCAACCAATAGACAATTAACACAAATGATAAACATACCAAAGTGTATATACATGACACTGGCTTTTGGAATAAACGCTTTTTGCCTGCACTTTATATTGGACTTAGTGTGTGTCGTGTCCGCCTCAACTGTGACAGTGCAGGATGGACTGGGAAAATCTGGTTTTATATAAAGATATGACAGGAAAAACAATCTCTTGTATTTTGGTTTGTGTATGGTGGAATTGGAGCCATCCAATGCATGGTGGTTGTGACACACAGTACTTACTTTGGGTCTGTGATCCTCAGGATTTCTCTGCAAAGCCGACCAATAAATGTTACAGATTCATCCACAGGTGTGAATTTCGGTATAGGAATATGAGTAGACTGGTATATACTTTGCCAGTCTTGAATCTGAAAAATAAGTTTTAGAGTAATTTGCAGTGTTCCCATTGCACCTTTTAAATTCACTTAAAAATTTTCCTTTTGTTTGATTTAAAAGTACACTGTAACACAATATTGTAAATTACACATAACAGAACACTATAAAAACAGACTAAAGCAAAGAGAAGAACGCATCTTATTACAAAAATATATTAAAATATTCTGGTTGGGGTACTTTCTTCTTCTTATGTACAACTAATGCAGGGGGGACGCTGAAATATTTCAGAATAAGCTGAGGGCAGACGTTTTACACACAGCACATTCAGCTGAAGTCACAATGGTAGGAACAATGGGTACATATGCTCCATCAGTCACAGGTTCTAACAGCCAAATATAAAGACATTTATCAACTTTTTTGTTGTTTTTGGGTTTGAGTAGCACCTTTGTTCTCAAGAAGTTGTTGCACTCCTGTTCCACGTTGTAGTTAATGATACGAGACACCTCCTCTTGCCAAATTTTTAAACCATATATGCTGACATAATCCTGGATATATTCAAATGATCGATGGAACCCATCCATTGTAGCTGCCATTTCTTTCAGTTTGGGCATGAGTTCGCTTGGCTGGTGATAAAGAACAACAAAAAGATAAAACCAAAACTGTAAACAGGTAGAATTCAAAGAAAATATAAAAGGCTCCTAAATACCCTTATAGACCAACCTCTAGAGCATTTTACTATGGTTCAGCCAGATCTGAAAAGCACTGAGAAATTTATCAAAGTCTGAATATATCTGAAATAATTCTTACTAAATATTTTTTCCTCCCATTTCTAGTATTTTTTTTTGCCTTCAGTGGTACTATCGATTGATGTGGGAGATTCAACAATCCAGACAGGATAAAAACAAGGAGTCACTCCTGATTTTATCATTGACTATCTACATTTACTTGGCTTATGTGACCTGTCAGTCATCACAGACAAAGGCAGAACTGTGAATTCAGAATTGACAGGACTGTTTGGAATAGAATAAAAATACGTTTCTTAATTTTATGTTAAAAGACAAACAAACAAAAGTCATTTGAACATCAAATAAGGCACTTCAAATAACCTTCCAAAATTCAAGACGTATACTTTTTTACAAAAAGGAAATCTGCAAAGAAAAGCACAAATTATTTTCTAGAAGGCACTATAATAAAAGAGGTCCCTGCACACCCAAGATACATAAAAAATTAAAACCAAATCAAATTCTTACACACCTTGGCTCTAGGGTTAAAGATGAGGCCTCTGTGAAGAGCCAGGGCCACCCGTTTTACCAGCTCCTTCCTTATTCCATCCTCTAGTAACTGTTTTGGGTCCACCTAAGTAGAAGAAACATTTTTCCCTTAAAGTCAGAAAGGTATAAAAAATATAAAGGATTTATTTTGTACCAAGAAAGATACTAAATACTTTTGATAAATAGGAAACACTGTTAACAGATACACTTAACCACCAGAACTTGTCTAAAGAATAAAAATCTACATACTTCTACTAGAGAATAATTGATTTCTTCAAGTTGAATGGCAAAGGTCTGTAGTTCCCATATTCAACCTTTGTTCATGATCTACTGAGAATATTGTACAATTCTAAGCCAGTATGCATTAAGAAGTGTATCTTCAAGAATACTTGCTTCTGGTTCTCCAAGATGTATCAATGTAGCCTTAATGTAGGCAGGGCAGTTTATACCATTGGAAGAAACAGCTCTTCAGAAAAGCTTTCCAGCAGGAAAAACTCCCAGAGATCACCAACTACGCTGGAAGAATCTATTTACAACTGGGACTGTGGTTTCTTAAGAACCTTAAAAAAATACAGTTCTTATCTGTCTGCCAATTTTGCCATCACTGTTCGAAAATTTGTAAGGAAACTTTTATTTTCTTATCTATCCTCGAGGTCACACATACTGTGCTAAAGTGCTAATTGCCACCACACGACTTTTTCCTACTGAGATAATGGATCATTACCTTGATGATACCAACTAAAGTAGTTTTCATCATGAGAATACCTTCAGTGAAGATTGAAATTGCATGGGTTAGTTTGGCAACCTGTAATAGAAAAACACAATTCATTGAAGCGATTCAATAGATGTAAATAATTTCTCTAAAAAGGTACGCTTGTTTCCCAGTGGTACCTTCCTGCTTTAGATTAAAGTAATTTGCACTGATACACTTCCAACTTTACATCTTGTTCTGGACTTACTTATAGTACAATAATTACCTTTCTTTTAGTCAGATAAATATAGGTGTGTTAGCAGTAGAAAAGAACAAGCACCTCTCAGAGGCTTCAGAGGGATTATGGATGGGAAGACCAACTATGTCTTGTGTGGACAAAACTCTCAGCTGGTACCTTTGAGCAGACTGGGGACACAGCTCACAGTAGTTATTCCATACTAAAGCCTGCTGCCACAATGAGTCCACCTCACTATTTCCACTGATGTAATACAGTAGCATATTCACTTTAAGTTGTACAATTATTATTATCCTTATGCTCAGAGTTCAGACAAGCCAGTCTTTTGCCTTTCAGATGATTACAATACAGAATAGAGAAGACAGTTCAGAACTGCAGTTCAACAATCAGAAGTGAAAAGCTCTAGTACAAGGTGTTTTCCCTTTACCACTTCAAAATAAAACATTACTGAACACTGCCTCCTCCTCCACTCCTACCCACAAGCCAGACAGACTTTACAAAGTCTCATGGGGGAGTCTAAACCTAATGTTCAAGTCTGAACATCAGCTTAATCAGAGATCACAGCTTGTTTGCAGAAAAGACCTAACAAGTGAGCACTTTGGTAAAATCTCCAGGGAGACGCTGGCATCTTAACTGATTATTAGATTCTTTGTGAGAAAGACTTACTGATCTACTCAGGTTTTTGTGTCTCATCTTCCTCTACTGATAATAGACCCTTTTAATGTTTGCTCACTCTTCCAGACCAGTAACAGTACAGCAAAACAACCATAGACAAAACAAGCAGCAGCAGCTTTATCTGATCACATCAATGTGCCTCCATCCTCTCCTCATTTGAGGGCAGCAAAAAGCTTAACCTTGCTGGCTTATTCAGTCTTTGACCTTCTCCTCTTGGAATAAGAATGCCAATTGCGGAGGGCTTCATTTCAGACTCAGGTTTTCAGGGTTCCATCTCCTCCAATAAATAAAAATATCTTCATGCTCCTTTATAAATGTATTTGGTTTTCCTCCCTTTCTCTACAAGATCAGAAGTTTAAACTTCTACAAACGGAAGTACAGAACTTCCTCATCTGTCCTCATGAAACCTAACGTATGCTCACCACACCACCAGTCAATTTTAACTTTTAGTCAACAAATCCAACTTCACTGTTCAAGTGTAACTCTATGGAGCTGTATAGATTTAAACTTAGGTTAAAGTTGGCCACCTATAAGGTTTGCTTTTTCAGAATTTCCTGTTTTAACTGCACCTCATATCGTGGTCCAAGCTGAGCATAATCTCGTAGCTTGTCCTTATCAAGGCGAGTAGGCACTTCAATAATATCGTGAGTCTGAAGCTTTATGATTTTGAGAAGAGATGTAAACATGCTTTCTGGAATTATCTGTAGAACCTTTGTAAACGAGAGAAAAGACACACACAGTCAGTATATTCTCATTAAAAAATTAATCCTCAATTAAGAGAAAGTAATTAGAGAACAAGGCAATTACACCTTTTAAGCACCCACCTTTCTCACATAGGAAACCAACTCGCCAGAGTAATACTGGGACACACTGAGAAGGTCGGGACTGTTCGCTTGATTGATACGGAGAAGTGGCAAATCAAGAGCAGAAGCAAGCTAGAAATAAAGTTAACATTTTAACTTCATGGTTGTTTTTCTGATGTAAATTATATACTTGAATTCTCTTGCTAAGGCTCTTATCCTACAACCCAAAGTACTGGATTCTTCCTACAGAGCAGTGCTATACTAGGCTTTCCAAGAGAAAAAAAAAATGTTAAAGATCAAAAAACTCCAACAGTACGTAAGGCTACCTTCCCTAAGATTGTTAAAATCTTAACAGTTGCATGGGCTATTTCAGTTGTAATTTTACATTCTCACTCACACTAATTCCCATTCTTGTTTCTATAGAAAATATTTTCATTTGATGCCAGAGCTTCATGAAGACAAAGGGCACAGACAACACAACTTTTTTAATGCCTTCAGCCTGTTCTGATCCATATGCAGAGGATCCCATCTCTGCACCAATGTCTCCAGAAAATAGCTGTAATGAGTGGAAGCTGGATGAGAAGACTTATTTACCTAACAACAGCAATATAATTGTTGCATAAAAACCCAGATGCATAACTTGGTTTTATTTTCCTTAAAACTAGCCTTGAGCTAATTGAATACTGTCTAAAAAAAACCCTGGACATAGAAAATGCTGGTAAAAGGAAGTCTGGATTCTTCTCTGATTTCAGAGCCTTAAGGACTTTTTAACAAACTGCTTGGATTGACCTGCAGTGTTCAAGCACATTCACTGTTGCTCATCCTTACCTTTAGGAAAGTGGCTCTGAGTTTAGTTACCATAGATGGACTGACTCTTATGCTGTCCTGCATAATAGACGTAAAGCTGGGGTAAGAAACAAACAAAACAAATCAGCTTCTTCCCCTTAAACTCTTATTTTCAACTGTTTAATTGTATGTCAACAGCACCAGTGTAATGTGGAAATGGCACAGGAGATCACTGACAAACTTCCCTGAAGGAGGACTTTGGTCTGAAGACGTACTGGTTAGAAAAACTCTTTATGATAAAGGGTAAGCGGGGCAAAAGAAGAGGCATCACGGAAGTTAACACCACAGTAATGAAGTAGCAGCTCAGCAAAATCCCACCATGGAAACAGAGTTCTTGAGCATTAGTCTTTCCTTGTTTGTTTTTGGTTGAAAAATGAACTCCAGTATTTTGGAGAACACTTAATGAGACAAAAAGCTGGAGACAGGAGGTTAACAAAGCTGTTATAGTTAGAACAGGGCAGACAGTAAAAAGATAACTATCATTTCACCTGCAGTTAACAGCCTGAGAAGGATGGATGCTAATTCCTATTCAAGCTGATGAGAGTTCAGTATACTAAACAACTCACAGAACTGAGCTTCAAGACTGTTTTTAAATTGTAAAGTTTATAATCTTAATAACATTTACACATGTTATTTCCCACAAGTTTTGCAAATGGTGACTGACTGCAAAAAAAAGGTCCTCCTAACATACCTGTCAATTAATTGCCAAGCATAAGAAAGATCACCAGCTATCTGAATGGTGATCAAGACCTCTTCTTTAATGTTGATAGTTCGGATCATCTGATGGAGAAATTTGCGGGTGTCAGCCAGAAACTGGCAAACTTGCAGGTTACTTTCCAGTTGGTGAAACTCTTGGACCTATATTTAAAAAACAATCAAACAAAACTTACAAAAGGATTCTTTTTTCTGTTGTTTTCTATTTATCTTTAGGGACAGCAATACAAACAGCATCAGTAAATTGACATATTACTTCAGGATGTTAGCTGCACTAAGACACTTAAATCCTGGCCTGTTATAGAGTGTATCAAAAATAAACTGCACAAAGTAACTCAAGGAGGTGTACTGTGAAACATCATTCTGAGTACTCTTTTATATCCTGGAAATAGAAGAAACACACAGAAAAAATGCAGATATTTTTATTTCGCCTTTCAAATCACCCTTTCTAGCTTCAAATGAATGTATTTTCAGAATTCCTAAAAAATGAGTAATGTTGCCAAATAAAGTTAAACACTGAATTAATTTCTTGGAAAAAACCTACAAACCCTCAGCTACAGGTGGCATGACCTTTCATATTATACCCGTTATTTTACAATACCAAGGTCTATAGGAAACTTTGGCTTACTGTAAATATATAACTGCAATATCCAATAGACTTAAACAATTGTTAAAATGCAGCTCTGTCTTGTATATCTACTATTAGAAGTCAGTGCATGTGTAAAAAATGCTGCTGCTCCAGAAGGACCAGGTCATGTATCTCTAAATGTCTTTGCCATACCTCTTCCAAAGCCTGTATTAGCTGCACAGTTTTTCTGCCTGCTGCAGTGGAATCCTCATAGTTCAGAGACATTATTTGCTTGGAGATTTCTCTGAACCAAGCCTGGAGATTTTCTATGAAAGAATAAGAAAAATTTAATGAAATCTCTGCCTGTATGATAGGCAGCAAAAATACAGGGAACTTGCTAGTCAAAAGAAACAAACAAGCTATACACGTAGGAAATTATTTTCACAAGTTTTTATTTCACTGCTACATTTCTAGTCTTTCAACATGTACACTTGTAAAGTGGTAAATGCTCAGGTAAATTTCACGTGCAATGTTAGAAACACCTACCAATATTAATGGGCATTTAAAAAAAATCTTATTCTTATGCCAGTTCAAGAGAAAAAAAATATGTTTCATAAAAAAAAGAGCAAGGAATTTGGAAAGAAGTACAGCTTTGACCTTTAAGTCCCTGGAGAACTCAGAGAATACCACTCAGTGCAGAGAAGAAGTGAAAGAAGGTTTGAAAAGATGCTTATACAATCGAAATCCAGGTTACAGCCAGGGAAAGAATTAGGGAAGAGGTTAAACCATCCCTAAATTTAATGAGCATGATCTTCTCACTCCTTTGTCCATAGACCGTGGTAACGTGAATGCCATTATACGTAGAAAAGTGAACTGGCATTTTAGAGTTTTAGCTGTCATATCCAAATAAAGGAATGAAAAATACTTTTAAAAATAAGGCCATCTAAATACTAAGTACCTAAATATCGCTTACATATGGAATATGTGACGAAAACCTAAACAAGACAAGAGGTAAACAGACCTCTTCGGCAGCTGAGGGACATGAAAATTGTTTTTATATTATCACTATTAGACTTATGTATTTTCTTTTGGTATCACTTAAGAAATATAAATTGAAATCACTTTTTTCCCCCACAGTACAGTTTTTAATAATTACCATTTTTCTCCACTCTAGTAAGAGGTTTAACTCCTGAGAAGACATCAGCAAGCTCAGTCATCCTTTCAGATCCCTCTTTTTTATAGTTCTCCCATTTCGCTTGTTTTTCTGACAGCATCTGCTTGAACATCTATTGAAACCCAAAGCATGTGGTTTACAAAACTGGCAAGGAGGCATACCATAACAGATGAAATAAAATACTGAAAACAGATGGAACTGACTTAGTGATTACTACATTACTTCAAGATCTTGCCAGAATATTAAAAACAAAATTAAAAATATTAAGAAACACAGTGTGATGGACATACAGCAACAGAAGCTTACTGAATTTTATAGAACAGTACAATGTAGATTTTTTGATTTTTAGTCACTTATAAAAATATCCAGTGACTTTTTCAGCTTAGAGATCGTAAAAGACTCTGGTCAGCAGCACATTACCTCTTTCAAAATGAACTCAAATTGAGCTGTATCCAGAAGAAGCTGGAAAAGGATCCTGGAATTGTACCTTGAGTCTGTTAAAATTTGATCCTTTATCTGGCGGAGACGTTTGTTATTTGGATCACAAGCTGAAAATGGAAAGACAACATTTCCCCACCGTTACACAGAATCTGGACAAGCTTTTCAATCTTTGTAAATACGTTCTTTTTTAATAGGAAAAAAGCAAAACCATTTTGCTCTGATATGTAAATCCCCACTTGTTTTCCATTTACACGGAACAATCCCTCCTTACAATAGGATATATAATTAAGGTTTCCGTGGTGTTTCAGCCTTCTTAAAACTTCTGCAGGCTTCTGAAACTGAATGTGAACTTAGTCCATCTGACTGAGAAGCCTAGAGACCAATACTTCTAAAACCATTACAAAAATTGCATGGAGGTGTAACAGAAACCCTCTTGCACATCAAGAAGCCCCAGTGAGCGCAAGCATTCAAACAAGGGAATGCCTAAGTAGGTCAGTTTACACACCCAAACTCACATCAGAGGCATCACTCAACGGTTTCAGTTGAATTTCAATTCAACTGAACAAAAACCTTGGTTTCAACCTGTTAATTACTAAGATTTTAAAAAGTTAGCTATTGCTTTCTTTTTGGAGGTAGGTAAAACTCTCGGAAAGGTGTTTTTCTGAAATATTATTCAACAAGATCATGACATCTACTAATTTTTATACCTGTGTTTGGCTCACAAGAACTGAGGAAATGAATGTGCTGGTTCAGACAAGGCTTCAGGAGACTATTTGCAAAACAACAGCTCAACAATTTCCTGCAAACAGTGGAGGAAACCGCTGACTTCAACAGCAGCACAACTGAACTTCCCTCAGGCCCCAAAATGAAGCCCCAGTAGAGCAGGACCGACAGCTCAGCAGTGAGTGCAGCATGAGTTCTTACTCGTGTCTGCGGTGTGCAGCATCAGCCAGCGGATCGCCACGTTGCAGTCTCGCAGGCAATTCAGCAGCTTGGGAATGTTGTCCAGCACCAGCTCTTCCCTCAGACAGCCCTCCTTGAGGAACTGCTGCACCTGCGTGTGCACTCGCTCCGTGACTGCAGCGTATCTGCTGGCCTTAAAACACACAAAGCCTGCATCAATAAAATCCTTGCCTCAAATGGGATATTCCCATTTGAGGATACCCATATTCCCTAGAGCTTAGAGGGCACGCAGATCAAAAAAAGTGCTATAAAAATTATTATCATTACTAGTGGGCAAAATTATACACTGCAACTGCATGACAAAGGATGCAAGATAAACTTTAAAGCAAAGAGCCTACATAGGAAGCATAATGTTTCAAAAATGCAGACTTGCAGCCTTTCTATATATCTACTTATGTACTCTCCAGGAATTACTCCTAAAAAATGGTACTAATATTTTATTGCCTAATGGGAAAGAAGAACGACAAAAATCTATCACAGAATGGAGATACTTATTATTAATTAAACATAAGTTCTACTTGGTGAACTTCTTCCCTAAAGATGAAGGAAAAATTTCTACTCAAATTCCCTAAGTTTGCCAGACAATATAGTACAGACACTGTATGCAAGAAGAAAAGACCCATGCATTATTGATGTCATACAATATACTTCAGATGCCCACACATCTTGCACCTTGCTAAAAATACTTAATGCTGGTTTATGTACCTGTTCTTTGACATTTGAAAGATCCAGCGTGTAGTTGAGGGCAGTTTTAGCAGCTTTGTAGGGTTCCCATGCTTCTGCCAGATTTACAGTGATTCCCATGTAAATGCTAATGACCTAAAATTGGAAGCAGAAAGCAAGAAGTTGCGTTTATGTTATTATTAAGAAAAATACAAGTTGTCATTTAGCAATATGACAGAAAGGGATACACTGTAGGTATAAATAAGAGATAACTGAACTTTTTTGGTAGTGGTACTTTTTGGTGTATCACCTTTGGAAATCAAGAAAAAGACTTTGAAATAAAAGGTGCAAAATTATTCAGAAGCAGTGTTCTGGAAACAAGATGACAGCTCTTCTAGTCACTATATACGATACTCTATTTTTTTTCCATGAACTCATGACTTATTTTTCATTTCCATGACGCTCTAAAGAAGATTGATAAAAGCAACTAGGGAAACATAAGATGATATGGAGGGAAAAATTAGATGAATTAATCTTAGTATTAGAATGCCCAAACGACCAAATTGAATTGTAATGCATCTCTCACAGTGACACAAACAGAAAGAAATCATGACTACAGTGTGATTTTTAAGGAGCAAAGAGAAACTGATTTCAGACCCCTAGCACAAGTTTAAGCATGATTAAAAATATAGAATTGTGATTAAGTAACAAGTATTTGTAAGATAATTGATTAAAAATGGAAGACTTGGTTTACTAACAGATGAAGGATGTACAGAGCTGTGTGATTATGAGCTTTGTCACACTGATGCTCCAATATTCCTCGATCCAGGCATAATCACATCGAGGGGGACACTGTCAGCCTTTGAGCTCTTCTGGCAGTGTCAAGTAAAGGCAAATGGGACCCGGGTCTGCTGATACGAAGATCTCTCTCATATTGTTGAAGTGAAGCTCACTATTTCCTGTAGATGACAGCTCCTCAAAAGTCTACACTTCAACTGCTAAGAACAATTTGAAATCAACCTAGGAGTCAAGTATTTTGTATGGTGCAGCCAACTCATCCACATCTGACCTCAAGAAGATACGTGTTGTCTTGAAATATCAATTTGTAGTATGAACTCAAGTTAATAAAAATGCTGGCATAATCAAAAATTCACAATGTCAAGTTCTCATTTCTAAAAATAAGCCTGTACTTCTTCAGAAACAGAGGCATTCTAATGTCTACTGAAATAGCCAGCTCTTGCAGTTTCTTCCCTCCCTGCTTCACTGTTCCACTTATGGTACAGAAGAATACAACTTGAAACCAACAGAGATATACAAATTAATGTACAGTTTCTTTGTTAAGTCTGATTCCCTTTGATACAGACAACCTAGGGACTCTATTCTTATATGCCAGCCTATTTCAGTAGCAGTTTTTTGCAGAGTAGGGATCCTGGATGGAAATCCTAAAACTCAGTACTGAGACATGTAGTAATTCCATTTTAATCACAACATCTGAAAAAGTCTATAGAATCACATGTAGCGACAGCTTTAGCTTCTAAATTATTTGGATGATAGCACTGAATTAATCCTTAATCAAGTTTCCACGTAACATCAGTGTGGGATGATTTGTTGGGGAGCAAGACTGTCCTCTACAGCATTCTTGACACGCTGGTAGAATTCACCAGCTGAAACCACATGAAGGTCAGAAATGACAAAGTCCTGTATGTGGGACAAACCCAAACCCTCACAACAACACAATCTGGTGACTGATGACAATCTGCGGAATGTCACAATTCTGCAGAAAAGGACCTAAGTGTCCTGCTGGACAAACCAAACATGAATCAGATGTGCAGCCTTATGACAACAAAGAGTAATCAGACACTGGGCTATGCCAGACTGCAGCCAGCAGATTGAGAGAAGTGAATCTTTCCTTCTAGTCAGCTCTCCTGAGGTTTCATGGAGAGTAATGGGTCTAGATTTGGGCTCCTCAGTATGAGACAGGCGTGTACAAACTGGAATGAAGTGAACAGGAGGCCACTGACACACTTGAGGGAACCCAGTATGTAACAGTGAGGCTTGCTTAAGCTGCAAGAAAGATGTCCAAGGGATCTGACTGTGGTCTTCCACTACCTACAGGGAAGTTATGACTAAGACAGAGCCAGACCGATCTCAGAGGTGCACAATGAAAAGACAAGAGGCAACAGCCACAAGGGAAATTCCAGTGGTACAGAAGGAAGAAATTAATCACCATGAAAGTGATGAAGAACAGCCGCAGGTGTCACAGAGGCTGTAGAGTGTTCACCTTAGATATTTCCAAAACTATGTGGGCAAGGCCTGAGCAACCTGATTTAGCTTTGAAGTTAGCCCTGTTTTGAGGAGAAGGCTGGACTAGAAGATGCCTAAAATGCCTTCCATCACATATTTCTGGGACTCACTTTATCTTGATCGTATTAGAGTGTAGTTGACGAAAGCATTTAAGACTATAAATTACACTTTCAAAGGACAGCCTTCAATGCTTATCCAGAGTGTTTGACTTGGACTACTTCACTCTGAACAAAGTAAAATTTCCACAGAGAACAATCTATTCTAGTTTTAGGTTATTATTATTATTCTATAACATGTACTGTAACAGTAATTTAAATTGTTCCTATAACATTAAATCCGGGGAACAGTTTTAAAACAGAATTAATTTTTACCCAATTATCTGGAAAGTATTTATCCACTATCTCTCTCATTTTTGCTTGTTGAGTGTGAAGAATAGAAGGGTCAAAATACAGTATCACATAGAGCATAGCAGCCTGAGTAGCCAGGGCGGTGCTGCGGTGTTCTGGTAATGGATATGCTGAAACCTAGAAAAAGTAACAAAACAAAGCTGAACATAATACAGCACATCCTAAAACTACCTGAAAATATTATGGGCCACAGTAAAGAGTGCAGTGTATAGATACTATGAGGCAAGAAGGATATTTAGGTAAGCTGGACATGCTTACACATGCAGTATATTTACCAGATGTATTTCCAGAATGTAAAAGTTGACTTCGTAGATACCTGCTACTTTTAACAGGTTACAGTAAGATTCTACTATGCCATAAATGAGTCAAATAAGACATGTAAATAAGACATGGCCAATCATAAGACATTAAGCAAAAATGTTGCAAGGCTGCCCAAGCACTGCAGCAAATTGCCCAGAGAGGTTCTGTGATCCGTACCTCTGGAGATACTCAAAATCCAACTGGGTGCAGCCCAGCACAACCTGCTCCAACTGACCCTGCTTGTGCCAGGGGGTCGGACTAGCTGATCTCAAGAGTCCTTACAACCTCTGTCATTTATTTTTTTCTGTGCTTCATGATTAAGTAATTAACTTGAGAATCGATTTGATATTCCCCTTCAGAGCCCCTTTTTATCTCAGGGTGACTTACCTGGTTGTAAATGTCATCTGACCGTAAGCGGCCGATAACCATGCTAATGTACGTTGCACTAATGGGAACCCTGCTGAAGTAACTCTCGGGGTAGTTTGGAGGTCTTTTAGCTCCAGGTTGGCTTGAGTATCCAGTGCTTCGAAGCAATTTACAAATATCATCTAAATTGGAATCAGCAGAGGATCGGGCTGCACTGTTTTACAAAAAAAGAGGAACAAAACCATGAGCTATACGACCTAATAATTTCCTTTTTTTCCACCCCTTGTAACCACGCCCTTCTCACAAGAAAATTAACAAATACTAAAGTCTAGGAGATTTTTGATAGTTTATTCCATTAATATAATGTTCATCATCTTATACGACACTGATAAATGTCCATACTGAAATTCCAGATAAGCAGACAAAGCACAAACAGAAAATTGAACTGAAGAACAGAAAGAAGGAGCTTTATATTCAGAGAGGAATTTGTTCCTTTTTTTTCCTTCTTTTAAAAAATTTTAATTTTTTTCCTCCCCATTTCTGAATTCCCTTTGTCAATTCACTTCTGCATTCCAGAATTAAAGAATCTCTCATTATATACAGGGATGCACAAACATAGTCAAAGCAGCACTTTGTATGTGTGGAAGGATTTGCACTGATACCCCTTATGACCTCAGCTGTTACACCCTGATGCTGTCCACCTACTCTGTAAAACTTGTAACTGATTTACCTAATCAAGCACTGTAACTACAAGAAGTCTGACTTGCAATACATTTGTCACCTAGATAGTCAAGACTTTTCAGAAAGTTTCCTTGCACATTTGGGAACCTGTGACACTTTCATAGCTGGCACTTGCAGCCTATAAGCTTTAGCTGAAAGTTCATCTGTGGACTTCCAATGTCTGTGGTAACAATGAGAAACCTGCTGCTCATTTTGCAGCTGCACTTGCAAACACAGGTAAAGCAAGAAGTTCTACGGATATTCAGAGAGCACTGCTCAATTATCTGCATAAAGTCAGTTGATGAAAAAGGTGTCAATATTTCCATTTATCTTAATTCAATAACCTAGGTTACTGAATATACTGCATGTTGTATCTTCTCAGCCTTGCGTGGTTCTGCATACCTATACACACTACCTGTATACACTACCTGTATAGAAGCTAGGAAACCAACATTCTTTCTCTGACTTCTCCTTCAATCTTCTGGTCAATGACCAGGAGCATGACTCCATATAAATACAGGGCTTCACACTGTTTGGAAAGAGAAAGCAGAAAGAAAGAAAATCACATAAATATGATTCGGTAGAATTATCGAAAGAAAAACATGTATTGGTAAACTAACCCAATGCCAACTACATAGTCAACACAACATGAAAAAAGGCAGGCTGAGGATTTTTGCTCTTTTTGCTCCTTGAAGTGAGTCAGAGCACTTCCATGTGTTTGGTAGACCTAAATTTTTGTCTAGTTTGGCACTTACTGAGTGGGTTAATTTTCTACTATTACAAAACTAGCCAATACTTACTAGAAGCTGTTTTCCATCTTCATTAAGGAGGACGGTTTCTAACGTTTGCTGAATGTAAATTCCTTCATTGAGGTCATCTAAGTACCTAGGAATCATGACAAAAAGTTTGGTCATTGACTATTTTGCTCTCAAACTGTATATCCTCAGAAATCAATTGGTCAATTTTCTCTGAAAGTCCATAGATGCATCTGAACATTTCCCTAGTACAAGCAGCATGGAGTTTTTCAGACAAAGAAGAAGAGAAGCTCTACTATAAAATGAGACACTAAAACCCCTAGCGAGTGCCAACCAGTCGGCAAAAGCCTCCTTCCATATCCTGATGGTGTATGGGAAAGACATTTAAGGACACCTGGTAGCTTCCAGCTCATCCTCTTAATCTTGTCATGGATGGGTAACAGCCTGGGAAGGCTGCCAGGCAGTAATTTAGTAAAACTGTCATATTTTCAAGTTACCTCAAAATATCTCCTGGAAATACCATAAATTGATCTCCACCTCAATCTGGAAGGTAGAGCTAGAAAGAGCGTATGTTCACCTTAATTAACAGAAGATTTATTCCTATTAAAGGATTTTCCAGTAACACTACTTATTAATAAGAAATATCAAATATTTAATCTTTTCATATAACATCAATAATAAAACCAATTCTTATGTTTAAGATTCTCAGGAACTTTTTCTTAGAGCATTTAATGAACCTTTTATTTTGTTTTTTACAGGTCAGAGCAGTGAACTTGACAATATGGCAACTCCACTGAAAAATTAAGCTCAGGAAAATAATACCAATAGAAGTTAGAGTAAAAAAACCCTACCTGATATTCTGTTTCGCAAGACCACAAAAAAATTAGCTTAGTAACATGGACTCTCCTTTCATTTAAAAAAATCTTCAAGACAATCTCCAAAATAAAGAAAAACTAACTCAAGTTTACAATTGAGGAAATGAGGTAGAGAGGCTAAATGTTTTCAAGTCATATATTAAGCTGGTAGGGAACTGTTGGAGTAAAAGCTAGTATTCACTCCAGCAGCCAGGTTTCCTGGTGCACATGAATATGCTTCAACAGTGGGTCTCTACAGAAAAAGCTTCTCATCAATAATACAAACCAGTAATCTAGTCTTCGAAAATCCAAAGGTATTTAAAATACCATACCTGTTTAAATCTACAATGTATTTATGTACACTCTGAAAAGCTAAATAAAATCTCGTCAAAATTTCAATGTTGTTTTCACGAAATTCTTCATCTAAATCCAGTAACTCAGGCTTGGCTTCCAGTTTGCCTTCACATGTCTCTGGCCCCTGAAAAAAGAAACTCATCTTTAGATGCAGTACTCGGCTTCAGTCTCTACTTGACTTCTCTTCAGTAGGACACAGATCATGTACAACAACCCTAGTGTGCAAACCAGAGTTAACATTTCTTACCAAAACAAGGATCTGCAGTTTTCCAACTTACTTTATGGTTAACTATTGATTCCATAAAGATGAGTTTTACACACTGTTACAATCTGCAATAATTTAAAATATGATTTATCCAACGTAACCGATGGAAAAGAACAGCCAATGCTTCCAGCAAAGCCCCAGTACATCTGAAGGCATCAGGTGCTTTTTGTAGTGCTAACTATCTCCCTGATGGAATTTTTTCCTTTACACATTTCATCTGATTGTCAGGTAGAAACCAAAACAGTGAGGGTGCACAAAACTTAGTACCTTCTCATACATTCAAACTGCTTGAAAATATTAGACCTCCTTTCTCCACAGACTCTGCATCTAGCTCAGCACTTGTCCCCTGAATTAATGCAGAAACTTTGTCATTAACAATCATGGGGGAAAAAGAGTCGGGATGAAGAACCTGACTTCCTTAAAGCAATAGCACAAATTTTCTAACACTTTGCCACTGTCGTATTTCTCATAAACACCATCTGGTCTTGTCATCACCATCTAAATGAAAATATTGTTACAGTTTAATTGAAAGTATCATTAATATTTAATTGAAAATACCCAGATGACAATTTCTGAATTTTTATAAATGGTCTTCTCTTTTTGTGCAAAATACCTACATAAAACAAAGGCTAAAAGCAGACTGCCTATGAAGCTCAAATGCACAAAGCAAACAGTCATACAAAATCTCAAATCTCTCCTCATTAAGTAAGTCTAAGAATTGTGAATACCTAAACAGTGCATTCACTGTAAAAATACATGTAAAATCCCTAATCTCTGCTTTATGACTTCTATGGATTTTTTGGTTTTTAACTTTGGAAAACAGCACACTGTTATGCTTTCTCAACATTCAAAAATACTACAACTTTAAGGATTATTGTATTTCTCACCAATTACAGCTATCTGCTTTTAAATTTTTAAGCAATTTGTGGAAAAAAAGAAGACTTCTACCAAGCACTTAGATCTAAAGGTAACTATGAAATCATTTGTGCTCAGGATTCTCAATATCCAAGGATCACAGTTGGTGACTGAAATTTACAAGTCTTACTACAACAAAATTGAATTAAATCTTAGAAGTCCCTCCCTTGTTTTATTATTACCATTTCTTGTATTGTACAATCCAAATAAAGTCAGATTAGATAGTCTCTGTAGTTCCTTTTTAATCATGCTGGAAAACGACAGAGGGAACTTGGTACCGGCAAGCTTAATTTTGAAAGGGACACAAGGGCTTTCCATGGACACTTCTCCTTGACTTATTTATTTATTTATTCAGTGCACGTGACAAGTCCAGTGAAAGAACAATCACAGCACTGTCGGACAGGAAAGCAGAAAGCAGTTTTCACAGCTGCAAAGAATAAGCTACAGATTAACAGAAGAAAGATGGGCATACTGCCCATGGCACTGCTCTGAAGGAAAACAACCAGCCATGCAGGCTCAGAACCTGCTGGTGGAAGTATAATTAAGTGGTCCTGCAGGAATTACTACTACTATTACTTCCCCAGAATCCAACACTCACATTTTATATAACTGGTATCTCTCAAAGTTCACAGGCCAGATGACCCATCATACATTTTGGAAGATGTAGTACTAATAAACACAAAAGTCAGGAACGGCTGTTTCACAACCCGAAGCATCCTCATGTGGGACAGCAATGCTTTACGGAGAATTTTAACAACAAAAGGATTTACCTTAAAATAACTGAAATCAAATATGATATCCCCATACTTCTGTTGATCAGCCTTGTCCTTTAGCCTAAAAACACCAGGAATAAATTCGGAAAGTCTCAGAAGTTCTGCAATGATGGCATTTCCACAGGAAACAATTCGAAGAATTGCCTGACCACAGAGATTGTTTTCGGCTAGAAAATCCACCATTGTGGAGCTGGACGTAACACAGCAGCAGAAGTCCTGCAGTCTGATTATAATCCTTACTCTTTAGGTTACTGGAAGCAGAAAGCTTAATGAAGAAACCAGCTGTGCCATTAATAACCTGTAAAAACAAACCCACACACATTTAGAGTGCTTTGCATTCATGTTTTTGATAGTTTAACTTGTGGATATTTAAAGTATATTCTCCAATTTTTAAATTTATGAGATCTAAATTATCCACAGCTTTGTAAAATACAAGAAATGCACTGAATCAATTTTCAGCACATACACTGCGTTCGAGAAGTGACCTGGGTGAGCAGTCAGGGGAAGTGTGATCTTTTGTACCAAGAAAGCCGAAGAACGCTTTTGAAGAACGACAGTCACAAATACCGAAGCAGTCGTGACCACGCCAAGGAGACGGGCGCAAGGAAAATAAAACCACTTCACAAAATGTGTCTTTAAGAGCCACTTTAAAAATACAACCAAAGTGACTACAATCTCATTTAGCAATAAGGAAAAAATTCATAGCAAATGGAAATGACACAGCTCCGTTCCTTTTTTTATTGCTGAAGGACGAGCTTCCATGCTGTGGCCGCATTTCCTGGTCAGTTTTATTCGTTCACACGTTTCCTGCGGGATACGGCGTGCAGCACCAAAAGTAAGCGTCTGTGCTTCACAGACACTTATATAGAAGCTATGACCGGGCTTGACTTTTCACCAAAAACCTTCCGAACCACTGCGATAAATTTAAGATGACAGTGAGCTCTCCCAAAACAGTTCCGACCCCCGAAGGAGCGCCCGGAGCCCTTCCAGGTCCCCAGTGCCACCGCAGGCTCCGCTCCACAGCAGGCCCCTGACCGGCTGCGGCCGGACGGGCTCCGAACCCCATACGGTCCGGTCCAGTCCAGTCCGATCTCGTCCCGTCCCGTCCCGCTCCGCCACCGCAAAACTCACGGTTTGCACCCAGGCGGCCCCGCTCCCTCAGCGGCTCCCGCCGGTGCCCGCCCCACCCGGCGCGCTCACCCTGCCCCGGCAGCGCCTGCGGGTGGGAACGGCGGCGGCGGTGGGCAGAGAGGGATGGAGGAAGAGTGGGAAGGATGGGAGGGAGGCGGCGGCGCTCCCTGCGACGTCGCCGAGCTCTCCTATCACATGACGGCGCCGGCTGATGAGGCGGTTCCGCCTGCCCCGGTGCCCGGCGCTACTGCCCTCCTGCTTCTACCGCCGGGAGGGTGGCGTGGGGCCGCTGCCGGGACGGTCGCACTCTCAGGCTGCGAGGACAAGGTGAGCCGAGGCCGCTGGCGAGGGTGGCTGTCCCCGTCGGCCCCGTCCCCTCCGCGGGCGAGGGCAGTTGCTGCCGGCCGGGGCACGATAGTGGCGGCGGGACGAGTGCGGGGCCGTGTCCCTCCATGCTGGACTGACCGGGCTGCCCGGCCTGCCCCGGACCGGGTGAGGCGGCGAGAGGGCCTGGGAGAGCGGAGCTTCCGGCTCGGCGGGCGCTGCTCCCCGCTCCCATGCAGGGAAGGGTCGTTTCCCTGTGACAGCTGATCACCCCGGGTGTGCCTGGGGTTCCGACACTGATCCTGGTGCTCGGACAGCACTTGTCACCTGTAGAGTTGGTGTTACAGAAGCAAATAATTTTTTTTTTCTTATCTCTGCTTCATAGTTAGAGATATTGAAGCATAGAAAGTTTAGGTCATTTCCTCAAATATTTAAAATAAGGAACAGAATAGAAACTTTAAGGGGTTTTTTTTGTTCTTTATCTTGTCTAGACCATTTGATCACTTATTGAAAGGAAAAAAATGCCCTCAGTAGTCTCCCATTCAGCACTGAGTTTGCTGGTTGTGTTTTCCAGAAGTGAGGGGGCTGGGGGTTGCAGATACTAAGTGCTTTGATGCACCCATTGAAGACCTTTCTGGCAGAAAATAGTGCAGTAAAAACACTGTGGTGAAACCAATTCCAGTGCGGAATGTGGCCCTCCCTTGGAAAGTAGAATGGACAGCTCCGAGTTGAAGTTGAAGAATTCACTTAGAAAGTTCGAGAGTGAAATCATTGCCTTGGGATCTATAGGAAACCTGAGGAACAGCTGACTGGCTCAAAACAGCCAGGTGGGAAGTGGAGGGGGAAGAGGGCCTGTAAGCCCTGAAGTGGCAGAGCATAGGAGACGAAAGGACGGCAGCGACGCGTGTGCCAAGCACACCCCACTGCCAGGGGTTTAGAAACTTCTGAGACAATGCTGGATCCTGGGGTGATGACCATCTAACTTTCTCTCTCCATTCTCTTTCTTTTTCTCTCTCTGGTGCTCTTCTCATACCTTCTCAAAATGTGTTATAAGCAAAAAATTCCAGTGTCTTCTTGTGTCTGGAGAAGGTAAAGTTTGCTGAGCTAAAGTTTGGGAAGTGCCTTATTTTGTCTGGATGTTTTAAAATTTGCCAAGTACCTTATTCTACTTGAATGTTCTAGTTTGCAAGTAAAAGTTAGAGTCTCCCGAGAATTTGGTTGTTTTTCCCATGCACTGCCCAGGGTGTATCCCACTCCCTTCCCCTGAACCCATCAAGCAGGCTGGGGCTTTGCAGGATTGTAACTAGTTTCTAAGAAAAATAATCTTTGATTAGAAAACAAAAAAACAAACAAAAAGAAAAGGAAAATTCATTAAAAAAAAATACTTTCCAAAAGACAGATTGAGATGAAACTACCAATGCAATGATATGATTTAATACCATTCCCAGGAACTTCTGCTCCTGTGTACTTTACTCATGAGAATGAAGGAGCCTTTTTAACCTTTCACTGTTTTGTTTTTTTTTTCAGATTCCTGCTTTCACAGTGTGTGTCTGTGAAATTTCCAAAAGAAATTTCAGCATGCTTTCTCAGTGATATTTACCAAGTTCAAGAGGGGAATTAGGCTCTCTCTGTTAACTTTGGTACACAAAATGGGATCAGAAAGATAAAGCTGCTAACATGATTTTATGTGACTATTCAATAATGTATGTTTACATCACAGAGGTTCTATACAAACAGTCTTGCTAAGATGGCAAACAAGTACTTAAAAAAAAAGTTAAATAATATACTAGCTGAAGGAATTTGTTATTAAATCTTCAAGAGCATCCTTTTTCTTTGCTTTCAGGGAATTCTATGAGGAACTCTTCCCTTGTCTTCTGTTGTCAGTTTGACAGCCTCTAAAGATCTCTAATGATAGCAGTCACAGTCTTCTGTCAGGGAGAGCATGAGCTGACATAACTAGAGCTGTAGTTTAAACCTGCTGCATCTGTGGAAAGATACACTTTTAGAAGGGGATAGAGAAGAAGGCAAATTTGCATGTAATTAAGAAGTTCAATTTGTGGTGAGGTTGAACTGGTGTTAAAACGTTGCTGGAAGGACATGACCTAAAGCTGGTGTAGTAAAAGATAGTATTGACTGGCCAAGCACATTTTTTAAATAGAAAAAAAGAAAAAGATAGGAAATAAACATTAGGAGACAGCAGGTATTCAGGTCTCACAGTCTGCATGATACTGATGAGGAATGTGGCAATGTTGTTCAGGTTAAGGGGAGCACAAGATGTAGTTCTGGAGTCTCAGGGAAAGCAGTAGAGGGAGATACAGCCTTAGGTATACAAAGCTTGAGAAGAGCGTTGTACTTTCTATTTAGATGTTTTCCAGATTGCTGTTGGATTATAGCCTGTTACAGGCTGTTGTTGATAGAACAACTCTTCCCCTTCTGGTATACCCCAAATTTGTTTGTGGAGTCTTCTCTCTATCTCTCCCAGTAGCATCTCGAAATAGTCCTTGAACATACTAGTTACTCTTTATGTGGACTAATGCAGTGTTTCTGTCTATCTAGGAGTTCTGCTTTGTTGTGTTTATTTTTCTTTTTTTTGGTGTATCTGAAGCTGAAGCCGAGTTTTTCTGATCTGAAACTTGAAGTATAAAATCCTGCACAGGTTCATGTTTCTCACAGTAGCTACATGTTGTCTGAGTGGGTTATGGCAAAGCATGAAGAAGGAAGAGCAGAAATTGGGGATTTTTGAGAAGAAACCAATGGATGTGAGCAGGGTGATAGGCACTGCATAAGCAAAACCACTTGAAGGTTCTACTAATGACAGAGCAGCTAATCCCCACGAGGGTGTAGGTTGTGGGTGTGTATTGCAAAGCCAGAGGGTGGTAAGGAAGATAAACAGTGCTACTTGTGTGACTTTAGTTTGTGCTAATGGAATGTGGGTACCAAAAGTTTGTAGTATCTTTGGCAGAAGACAGGCTTTTATTTAAAAATGGTGCTAGGTGTTTTACCACCATGTACGTTCTTAGTAGAGTGGCCCTTTGTTAGATTTTTTTTTCCAAGGGGCAGCTTTTGGTGAAGCTAAATTGAATGTGAGAAATCGTATTTCTTTCTAGCCTAAGTGATAATATGCCTATAAAACCCAGGCAAGTTTTTGGGCATGTGGGCTTCTTTGGATCTTCCTCTGGGTCTTAAATAGAGCAGTAATTTTCAAGCAGACATGATCGTGGGGTTTGATCTTCACAGTGGTTTAGCAGTAGATGCAGATGAAAACTGCCAGTTGCTTTTAATGGTGTCATTTTGCTTAATACTGAATTGGAGGTGAATTGAAAACCTGTGATGAATAGCACTTTCACTGAAATTACTGACATCTAGGGAGCTTTCATCCCTGCTCCCTAATGTTTCAGCAGTTCTGTTGACACTGCTTTATGGTTAGCTGTCTACTAGAACTTAGGTTTTCTCTCTCAAATTCTCTCTGTGTAAACTGCTTTTAATACGTTCTCCCTATTATTTCTAGAGTAACAATTCCGAGATGTCAGGTGGTCCAAGAATCTCATTCAATGCAATTGATTCTGCTCTTTCTTCTTTGAAAAACTGCCAGTCCTACATCAACTCTGGAATGGATGTGGCTACTCAGGTTGCTCTTGACCTTGTGGAAAGTTTCAGTAAGTATACTTTCTTGTATTGTGTCCTGAATCTGACAGATGAGTCCTAGACCTATCTATTTTGACTTAGTTACTGTTAATATCTGTCTTATAGGAGCTGTAGCTCTTCTGGCTTGGCCAGGGTGTTTTCGTTACAATCATTTCACTTAAATTAAAGATTTCATTTAAATGATAAATTCAGTGAAAATGTAAATACCAGGCAAATATTGTCCCTGCTTTTGTAACACCCAAGACTAATTGTGTTCCAGTGGTTGTTACCCTACAGCTTTGTAGAAACTTTGATATTGCTGACTGAGATGGAGAAGGCCCCTTAAGTGTGTGAATAAAATGAGTTTTCATTCTTATACTGCTTCTTTGTGTGTGTTTTATTTGACATTTAGGGCAAAATATATTAAAATAATGCTAAAGATTTTGTATACAAAGCTTGAGACACCTGTTAGGGGATGCAGTTTTTTAAATGCTGTCTCTGAAAATCAGGCCTTTTTTTGAGTGCTTCAGTTTGGGTATTTACAAAGTTGGGTACTTTAAATCTATAATTACTGCTAACAGTCTTGTCATTGCTATTTCACAATAAAAGGGGCAAAGAGAAAGCAAAAAAGACTGCACTTTTCAAAGACGAACATTAGCTGACTCATTTCCCATCACATCTTAGATCTGTGATAATGTTTTCACTAGGAAAAGATATAAAAAAATTTAAAGCTCCAAACCCATGATAGTTTTAATAAAGAGCGGAGAGTGGAGAACAAGAATCTTCTGAAAGAAAAGCTCTGCTGTTCATTATAAATCTTGCATTCACCTAAGTCAAGGATTATGTACAATCAAGATGAATGTTGTTCTCATTGTCTGGTATGATAGTTCTCTCTCCTTTGGCCTTTTGATCCATACTGCTGTCAGAGACAATTGACATGTCATTTCTAGCAGGTGGAGGAAATGGAAAGCTCATCTGAACAGTCAGCTGGGGATTCCCTGTGACATAAAACTTGTGTAACCAGTTCCATTTCCTCTGTGCTTTAGTAGTCACCATCTCTCCTACTTTGTCGTAAGCAATGCCTGGAAATACATTGAATGTATTGAATTCTTGAATTCTTTCATCCCCAAGACCACAGAAATTAATTATTTATATAAAAATTAAAAGCTTTTTATTTTTTCACTTTTACTGGAAGCTCCTGCTGCATTCCTATTGGGAATGTAAGGCAACTTAAGCTCAACTGTGCAGGTCTGGGCCTTGTACTCCTAGGAAATGTCTCTTCCTCATTTACCTGCTTCTGACACATTAGTCTTTAATTGCAAGCTTGAAATTATTTTGTTCATTTAACTCAGTAACCAAAAGGACCATTTTTAGCATTTTATCCTGAGAGGAGGAGGAGATTCCTCCTGATGAAATACCTGGTTACAGATAAGTTACGTCATGTGACTGGAAAACAGCTCTTACCTGGACCATAACACGTTTTATTTTAGCAAAGGCAACCTTCCTGTTAAATCATGGTTATAGAACTATCAAGCATGATCTGTTCTTATAGTCCATCCCATTGCTCTACTGAGAAGGTATTCCAGATTTGTAGGATTTGTAGATCGTACTTGTTTGGTCTGGTGTTCCAGAATTACGTTTTTACTTAAAACAGTTGTCTTCTTCACTCTTACACCTTTCCTTGCAATGTATTTACATGGAATGAACAAATATCATCATCGTCACTTTTATAAAGTTTGGTTTTCATTCCCCTGACTACTCTGCTTGGACTTCAAGTTCTTGTGCTCCTTACAGAATGCCATCAGGAGAGATACCGGCTTTCTGTGGCATGACATGCTTTGCTAAACTCTCCGTGTTTTAGAATTAACATCATCTGATCTGCTGGGCTTTATTGTTGAGCTCTTATGTCCAGCTCATATGTGGCAATTTCTGTTTCTAGAGCTGTTGCTCATTTATCCTACTTTGCCTTCATGATCTGAGGCAAAATACTAATTTAATTTTGAGACAGAGTTAGATAATAGATTTCTGTGTTGTTCTTCCTGTCTCATTTGCAGTTTGCTTTAATTTCCTTTGCAAAATCTCACTGTCCAGCTTCTGACATGTTTCATTTCCAGGCTTTGTGGAAGCAAGGAATTCTGTTGCAATTGTTTATTTTATTTTACAAGCAGTTTTTCTGTGGATGTGTTTTGTTCCTTTGGTCTTTCATATTGGACAATGCTGTTTTTTGTGAATAGTAACAAAGTTTTTCATAGCAAGTACATGAGAAAAATTACATTTGCTTCTTAAGATAAATAACTGAAAAGACAGCAAAGTTACTTCAGTGAGTGATTTTTTCTCTCTTAATTCCTATTCTCTACAAACCAAATTCTGAAAACATTTACTATTAAGTGTATTTATTAAATGTTTATTTTGTTCTACTCCTCTATAGATTTAGGAAAAGAAATTATTTGTGTTAAATATTTGGGTCAGGCATTGCTCATATGTGATCTTGTACAATCTCTAGAAAAATAAGGCTATTTATTATTAATAAGTCTATTGTTATTAATAGCTAACTGTATGTAGAATAATTTTAATGTCTGTGATCCTGAAAACCTTTTATTTTTAATGAGATTTTGTTGATGTCCATGAAGTTAAATTGTTAAGATCTGCCTGTCAATTGAGAATCTGCTGACTTTTAGCATTGAATATTAGTGTTGGGAGCTTGTGCTGGCAAAGAGACAAAATTTTAAAAGATCCTGTAAGCAGTTAAGGGTCTGTATCTAGAGGTGAAAATTAGTTGCAGCAAACTGAATGTGAAAGGGAAATGGCCAATTTAAAAACTCATTTTATTTAATAAGTGAAAAAGAAAGAGAAATCTTTTGTCCTTCTCAGTCTTTCTGCTGATTGGCTTTTAGATACTGACATTGTCTAACGGTTGTATTTTTAAGCATTTTGAAAAGTTACTATATAAACAAATGATGTAAGCAGAAAACCAGACTGTGCACAGTTGGTTTCAGTATGTGCTGCCTATGCTCAAAATACTCTTGGATGTTCTGTGGCACAGCCTAGTAAAATACTGAAGGAAAGGACATGTTGGTATTCATGAGTGGCCCACAACCTTCTGAGGGTCTGCATATTTTAAAGCTAAAGTGTGTGCTTATATCCTTTGCTGGATTGGAGTCCTAATAGATTTAAGAATATGAAGATGACACTGTTCAAAATCAGTTATAATGCAAGTAAAATCATCTCAGTTCTACTGTAATTTGCATCTTCCTAAATCTTGCTTCATTCTGGTTTTGAGCTTTCGTAGTGTGGCTGCAGAAAGAGAATTCATTAAGGCACTTGTCACAAGTACTTGTTTGGCAACCACGCTGAAATGTAATGCTCTGAGTATTGAACTTTAAGCCGCATTTTGACACCTCTGCACACAGAGGAACAGCTGTTTGCACTGCTCATTTAACTACTCTTGGTTACTGAACTGTCTTAACTGCTTGAAGTAGTTCTATAGAGTTAGAAAGCACTGATGGACATCCGTGTCAAATACTTGAACAATAAGTTTTATTCTCTGTTTTTGGAATTAGTGAACCTGCAATGCAGTGTTGACTCATGTACTGATTATGGTACGAATACGCTGGCCCAGGATAGATCTGGCATATCCATGACAGACATCCATTCCCAGCTTTGCTCAAAATTTTTGGATGTAAATTTGGTCAGCTTGCTGAGGATGGCAGTTTCAGGTGACTCTTCATGAGAAAGCAGCATAACTTTCTCAAGAATATGGGATTGTAAAGTATGGAGAGCTGTGGATATTGGAATGAAGAAATCTAACTCATGGTTATCTCCAGGCTTCCTATCCAGCAGCTGCTCTTTGCGTGGGATGTTGCTTTTGTCTGGGCTGGAGCCTAAGCTGGGAGAATTGTCCAGTACAAATGGGAAATAACTGGGAGGTCTGGAGAGTATGCTAACTACGGACAAGACAAGAATTTTTTAGCATAAAACTTTTGAAAAGCATTTTAAAGGGTGAACAGCTAGAGTTTTGTCTAATTAGCTGAATGGGTTTTCTAGTAGAAAGCAAGATGGTTCCTTGATGTCTAGGACTTTCTTCAATCCACTCCCACTATGAAGTGTAGAGGCCCTGAAGTGTGGAATAGCTGTTTGGGAAGCAGTTATGGCAGGTAACTTATAATCTTGCTTGACAAAGGGAAAAAAAAAAAAAGAGCTACTTTTTCTTCAAAAACATGCTGAAAATGTCATGGTCAGCTGTTACACATGTTTGCCATGTGTATTATATTGCAGTGATCTTCCTGTAGCACTATCAGGATCTGCTTGAGAATTCCTCCTCTTTTCTTACCATCCTTTGAAGTGTTCTTCTGCTCACCAGTATGTACAGAACAGGCTCAGGGGTCTTAAAAGTGTTAGTGATATGATTCTTTGGCATGTTCCCCAGATTAAGTTAGAGTTACAGCTCTGGCTTTTCCTTCTTGTCTGCTCATTGTGTAACCTGCTCCTTCTGCCAGCGGAGTTTACCTCAATTCTCTCTGCTTATCTCATTTGTGTGTTCCCCTTGTCCCAGGGCTGCCTCTGCACTTTTCTTAATGTATATTGCACTGTGTCTCAGATGTGTAGTGTCCTTTTCTGACTGTCTTCTCATCTCCAGACTGATTGAGATCCACTTGTGTCATCATGCCTGTTCAGTACTAGCTGAACAGTAGTTGGTAATGTAGGATCTTCTTTCCATGTGGATTTAACCCTGTGAAATTACCCACATTACTTTGATGTATCTCACTGCTCACTTAGAATGGTTTTAACATGAACAGCTCTAAATGTTGCTGAGGGTTGTTGACATAGGAAGAACTGTCGAGCATATAGACATGGTGGTTAGCCTTGTTTTATGAAATTATTGCCAGCCTTTTGATCGACAGTTGGACGAGTTTGTATGGAATATCCACTGTTCTTTGCAGTGACTTTCTAAACCCATTGCAGCAGCCTAAAACAGACCCACCTGAGGATTCTAAGTTTGTTCATCCTTGGGAGAGGGGCCCTTTCCATGTAAGTTTCTCTGTAATTGACCTAAAACTTCTACTTGGAATGGTATAAACTCCAGTATAAAAATGGACTCTGTGGCTGTGTTTGAATATCAGATGATTTTGTTAATTTGTTTTCTTTGTTCTTTTTTTTTTCCCTAGCTTATTTTTCCTTGGAAATTCAAATGCAGGATTCCTGCAGTATCGTACCATAACATGAGTCTTGACATTGACAAAGTTCTTGTACATGAAATGACTACAATGCGATTATTTTGGGATCCAGAGATCAATCTGCTGACACCTGTGCTTCTAAAATGTTTATGGTCTCTTAGTTTCCATGGTGTTAGAGATCACTGAGCTTAATAAAAATAATCCAAAGGTACTTGTCCTGAGAAAAGGCTGTAGCATCTAGGCTGGAATGACGCTTTGCAACTTGCTTGAGTAAGAAGTGTAAGGATGAAGGTCTTCTGACTGAGGAAATGAGCAGGATAAACTTTGCATTGCTGCCGTGTTCTTGTCCAGGCAAGATAAGCCATGCCAAGATGTTTTCTTGCACATCCTGCCTTCCATTGCATACAAACAGTGGTTTGGTCAAGTCTCCACCTCACAGTGGCCTCGTAATGGTCAAAGCTGTGGCCTGTGTTGCGGGGACTCTTCATGCGAAGTCAGACCTTGGTTTTCACTTTTAAGTCCATATTATCTGTGAAGGTGCTCATGAGAATAAAGTAGCAAACCATTTTATATGCACTGTAGGAATACAGGTTTTTTCTTATTGGAGAACCTAAGTGTAGATTTTCTTTTTCTGTTTTCTTGTTGGAGAATGTAAGTGTAGAATGTCAAAGTCCATCCTGGAGATAAATGGCTTTTCACTGACACTTGCTATACAGAAATGTTTTCTAGTTAGGGGAAGGTACTGTAGAAAATGAAGAGAGGCCAATGATGGATGAAGTTCATCCTTCTGTGTTGGCCTTTGCCAGATGCTTCCTCTGAAGCTGCAAGAATTCCCTCATGATACCATGCTGTTCACAGAGGAAGTTTTGTTCTAACCCCAGGTTTTTCTCTGCCAGAAGCTGTTTGTTCTCTGGTCTGCTTTGTTGCTGCACCAATGTCTGTGATGCTAATTGGTGACATGCACAAACTCAGTGTAGGCACCAAAATTACATCTTTCTTCTTGGGGGAGTGCTTTTCCTGTTGTCTAAAGTAAGCTTGTATTTTGTGGTATGGGAAATAAAGTGTTCCAGATTCCCTTTCTGAAAAATACTAATTTTGCTTTCTTTCAAATCCCTCACTTAAGATTAATCATTTTAGGAAAGATGTGCTTTTAATCTTAACTTATCCTTCTCTTCTATTGTGCTGTGCTTCTTCTATTGTTTTACAGGTATTTAACCTTTCAACTAAAAATGAGAAGGATATGTTTTCTTGGAGTAGGTAGATACATGGTGTAACACTTGGAGTCTTTTTTCAAGTAATTTTATTCTTTGAAACAAGAAAGACTGGTTGAGTTCTTGTGAAATGCTTTTCTGAAAACAAAAAAGTTACATTTTTTGCACTATGCTCTGCAGTCAATATAAAAATTTTGAGAAGAGAGGGTTGGATTAATTTTTTGTTCTACCTCTCTTTACTTACAACGTTTATATTCAGCACTGATGAGCCCATTGCTGTAATACACTAATTGGTTCTGGAAGCTGTTCTTCAAAAAAGCTGTCCAAAAAAGGAGAATTTGGAACTGTGCCTTATTTCAAAATCTGGGAAAATAGGACTTGTAATGAAAGATTTGTGTTCTTCTATATTTATCCAAAACCACTCTGATTGTAGTCTGTAATCTTACAAAGTGGGAAGAAACAAATATGTAGTGTTGTTACTATTTCCTAGCTGTAATTTTGACTACAAGAACACAGTGCAGCGAGGGGAAAGCAGCTACATTAAGCAGTAATAAGCTATATTAAGCAGCTATATTATTATGTTAAGCAGCATACTTTTGTTCTGATGGCTCTTTTTCAGTTTGGGTGCTCATTAAGCTGAGTGCATCCAAGTATGTTTGTTCTCAACTTTAGCAGTTCGAAGGAAAGAGAATCCCTTTAGGTGGCAGCAGAGGCTTTCCTTTTTCCTTCACCTGCTGTGGCACTCTGGAACTCACTCCTAGAATGGATCTAGAGGTGTTGGTGTCATATCACTGTACTCTTGCATGTAGTGACAATAAAATATAAATGGAGGATTGATATTAAAAGAATTTTTATTATCAGATCAATACAGATCATTGCATTTTATACATTTATTCTTGAATACGTGAAACTGGTATGTTGTGGTTGAACTAGAGAGTATCATTCAGAGTGAAATCCAGGCTTGATTTAAAGCTTAGCTTGCTGAATAGCTGTCCTTAGTGTGTTCTCATGGAAATGTACTGACAGCGTGCACCTGAGCAGAAGGTCAGAGCTGGACAGTCCCAGGCTTTGTCTGAACTCTTAGGAGTGCTCAGATAAAAACTGCACAGTTTTGTTGCACAGATTTGGGTAGGTGGTATTTACATAGTGTTTGATGTCAAATACATGCATATGTATGTGTGGATATTTATTCCATTTTCTTACATATTTTTCTAAGGCAGTGGGTAATTTTCTCCCCCAAAGGTCATTTGTGAGTCAGAGAGATTTGCGGTCACCTGGTGGGTTACCTCATGTACCCATAGTTACTATAAATTTCTCTGTCCTAGACCTCATAAAATCTCGGTAGTCGTCAAAATAGATCATAAGTGAGATTTAAATGCTGTATAGACCTTTTTGGAGACCCTCTGTGCACTAGTGATGTTAACCTTGAGAGAATGAGTGAGCTTACAGCTGTAAGTTATAGGCTTGAAATTGCTGGGTGAGGTTCTTTGGCCTCTGCTATGCATGAGATCAGAATAGAATGATCCTGATGGTCTGTTCCAGCTTAGAAATACTATGAAGTACTGCAGAGGTCTTGTGTGGGCTCTTTAGCACAAAGATAAATCAACCTCTTTGAACAAAAGCCAAAGAGGAATATTTTATCAGAGTAATTTACTGTATGAAAATATTCTCTGTAGTATATAAATCTGTCATTTTCTTATCATCATATTTCTGCTACAGAAATGTGGCAATAAGAAAATACCACTAACTCCTGCTTAAATGTAGAGGCATACGGTATATATAGAAAGTAGTGTAGGCTTTGAAGAACCCACTCTGAAGGCTTTAATTTTTATCAATTTAAGTAGATCAGTACTTAGCTTTCAGTGATCTAATTGTGTGCCTGAATAACTGGGGAGAGAGGAGGAAACCACAAAAGTAGAAAAAACTCTGGGGCTGGCAGCATTCAGAAAGATTAAGAATATAAAGCAGTTGTATTTCTTTTCTTGATTCTTTCCACTAGGAAAAGATTTGTCTGGGTAAAAAGTAAGCATTGTGCTGACATGTTCTCAGTGTCTGGTCAAAACATGAAAGAACCCCTTATGTCGATGTGATCATTCTGAAACTTCTTCTGGATCCTTACCAATAGATACAGGGCACTTTTAAAATTCTTTTTTTCCTTTCTCTTCCTGTGTCTTTGCTCATCTCTTCAAGAATTCAAGAACTTTTTATTGGTTTTTGCCTTTTTTTCTTTGATACTCAAATAATTTTTTTGTACGTGAACATAGAATTAGTTACTAGAGGTTTTTTTAATACTTCCAGATTAAAAAAACCCCAAACAAACCTCTGACTCAGATCCAGGTTTTATGACATGTTTTATGAAATGTACACCAATGTTATGTAGCACACTGACGCTCCAGTAAAGAACAAAGATTGTAATATGTACTGATTAAATTCCAGGAATTTAAAGGGGGATGTTTGCTTTATCAGTCAGAATTGTGTGTAAGACTTTTGTGTTCCTTACTAACTCTGAGAGCTATGAAAAATACTATCCTTTGGAGGATAGGCGGGGGTTGGTGGTCTAAATTGGAGCTTTAAAATATTTTTAATTATAATTTTCATAGATTATTTTGTTTCCCTTCTTATTTTCTTTCCCATTTTCTCAGAAGAGGAACAAGGAACACGTAATAGCATTATATGAATGAGATAAAACAACTGAGGTACTCTTGACTCTGATTTTTATGAGTCCTCAAGGCTAAGACTAACTGTGCTTTCAAACTGGGATCACCCTGTGGCCTTGAGGAAGTCCCTGGAGTTCACAAAACACAAGTTTACCTTCTATAAAAAAAGATGTCAGGAGTGTTTTGGGATGATGCATGAATATCTCAAACTCCTGTGTCGATACTCACTTCTGGTTTTGCTTATGTCATCTGTGCCTGGGGAAATTATGTTACAAGAGTCTAAAAATAAAGTGAATTGTCTGTAATGCTGGTAGGTGATTGGAAAAAGTAGGAGATAGGTAGCCAGGAAAAATATGTGTACAGAGGAAATAAAAGGCAGCAAAAGACAACAGACTAGCAAAGATACCACCCTTGCTTTTTGTGAATTGACAGATAGGAAGTATCACAACTGTAGGTATGATCCCACCATTACAGGTGATATGAAATGGTTTGAACCACTAAAATACATGCAGGGCACTAAATGAAGATTTGCACTTAGATGAAGTTTATGAGTGGATCCACAACCATGTCTACAGGAGGGTAGTCTGGTGTTTATTAGTGGGATAATACTATGTGAAGAGAGAAAATTCTACACGGATTCAAGAAAAGTGCTACTAGAACTGCTTATGGAAAGAAAATTTACAGTGAAACCCACAGTTCAGCAAGAGGTCAACTGAAGAATCCATCCTATCTCTGAATAAACAGTTCAACCATGTGTTTTCTTTCTTGTTTCAGTTTTCAGGCACTGGATCTTACATCTCTATCTGATAATCAAAGAGCCCAATATGTTCAGAAATCTTCAAGATGGTAGTGGCAGATCCTGAACAAGTCACCTTTGGCATCTTTAACTTCACAAGTTGAGCTGCTTTAGTCAGTCTTGGTGTAAGTCCCACTTTCCAGGCACGAGTAATTTGTGTTGCTCGCTCTTTGAATTACTGAGAGAGCTTATTGAAGGAAAATGCTTCTTATTGAAGGATTTAGTCTCATGCTTGTTTGTTTAGAGTCTTTGCCTGAATTATACACTGTGTGCTGTTAAAGATAGGGATGCATCTGCAAAATTGTCAGCATTCAGTCGGCCCCTTCCTAAAACAAACTAAAAACCAGAACAATCCCTGTACCCTCTGAGGCATTGAACAAGGGTCTGACATTGCTGATGAGCATTATACATCACAACATTTTGTGTAGGGCACGTAGGAACCAAGTAACTACTGTCACTCACTGCCCAGCCACCCTCAGGCAGTGTTTGTCAGGTTAGTTCCCAAACTGTGCAGTACAGACCAGTTACTACTAATGACTGGGGAACTTGGGCCTTTTTTGTTATTGTTGTTTCAGTTGGGCTTTTTTTCTTGGTAATGGACCTTTATGCCAATAAAAGAAAACCAACAGCTATGAGTCTGTTAGAGCTGCTGTTACGTAAAAGGATGGGAAAAAGTAAGAGGTGACCCCCAAAGATTGTGATCATTGGGAAGATAACACTTGCACACAGAGAAAGAATCAAAAAGTAGTCTTGCAAGCGCTCAGAAAAAAAAGTGGGAATGGAGGAACTGGATGAGAAGGAAGAGTAGGGGAGAGAGCAAGTGGTAAAGAAATGTGTAATGAAGGACAAGGGAAAGTAGGAATTAAGAAAGCCACAGCAACAGGATTAAGCAGGACAGTGTGCTCATCATTCTCTAGATGACAAAAGATACTTGAATGCCTTCCTAATGATATTTCCATGCAAGCAACTTCTGTTGTTGCCACAAAGGTGTTAGCTTTTACAAAGGGGAAGAGTAGTCTGGCATATAAATGGAAGGAGGAGTGGTCCATGTGGATGAAGAGGAGAAGATACATGTGGTCATTCTGACTAATCCCATGCTAGAGTTGTTCAGCATACAGGTGTGAACCTTTTGCCTTTTTGACATTATCAACATATACTATAGAGTCCTCTGAAATATGCATATGCAGTAGCACTCAATAGAAGGTGACAATCTCAAACTTCTCCCTAAATTACATGTAATGAACTTTCCTATTAAAAAAGACTTAACAAAAGGAGCCAGCTGGCTTAAAGAGAAGGTGGCAGATGAAAAGAACGCAATTCAAAGAAGTGTTCACACATTAAGGAAGTAAGTTTAACAGGCTTTCCCCAGACTGTAAGGGGGAATGGAATTATACATTGCATGTAAATGTCAAGTGACAATAATATCTTCTGAGTTAAATCAACCTTGCAACCTCTTTCCTATTTTTCTTCAGATGAATAAAGTTTAACTTGTGATTTCCTTACTAATCATCTTAGTAAGCAGTGGGTGAGTAGACTCTTTACTGCATGGGTAGGTTAATGTGACATTTTTATAAGACTTTTTTTGAAGTTTATTACTTGTGGGTGTGGATCTAATTCACTGCTGTTTTTGAGAGAATTAGGTATGCTGTAACTCATTCAAATGATGTATTTTCTTGGTATTTTTAGATTTTGTCCATTCTTTGTTAAAGGTGTGTAGTCTGGACTGATGTCTCAAAGGTATCATGACTTCTCCACTGAATATACTTTTGTGTATATTCAGACTTGGCCCAATCACTTTTATAGAAGAACAGATTTTAAATTGAACAAAATTCAAGAGCATATCTGTAGAAAGGAGAGAAAATTCTCTCAACTAGTCTATGTTAGCCATACAAATCTCAAGCATAGTCCTATGGTTCTGAATTTAATATATTTTGATAATACAATGGCTGATAGCTGTCATATTTTACCAGTTCTGTTTAAGTATGGAACACAGGCAGCCTTTTACTTCTTACCTAGTTACAGAACATTTCCACATTCAGTTTCAATTTATAGTCCTGTTTTTTTCAAAACTACCTTTTGAGAAGCCACGAGGCCCCTCAAAACTCCTTTCCTAGTATGGACAAAGATAACAGCATTATCTATAAAACACGCTGAGAGACCATCCTCTGTGGTGTACTGTAAGCCATCAAACAAATTCCTGTTTCCTCTCAAAATCATAAATATTTGTGTGTGTATGAGAGACCCAGGCAGTAGAGACTTGCATGGTGTTTTTTTGGACAGAGATGTGCATTTTCCACATGATAACAAAGTGGCAGCTCCTTGTAATAGGACAAATTTTGTATGAATTTTGTGGGAAATGAAATTTCAGCATTGGAAAGGTTTAGTTCTGTCACTTACCAGCATTCAAGCAACAGAATGAATGCCACATACCAGCAATTCATGCCAAAAAGGGGAGATCTGCCAATTCACAGAAGAGGTTTTATGCAAAGGAAGCCTGCTAGAGGCAGAAAGAAATGCTGGTTTTCATTACGCTTAAAGTTTGTGTGCAGTCTTTGCCTTTGCCTAGTCTGTGTAGGAGGATTATGTGGGTTGGGGTTTTTTTGTGTTGGGGTTTTGGGGGTTTTTGGTCATTTTGAGGAATTATGGGCTCTGAAAGCCCTAGCTTTAGTACTGTGGCATGGTTGGCACTTCGAGTGCCATATCAGTGTGTGATTCATGCTGAATTGGATGTTTCACGTGGGGAACATCACCTGGCCTTTGCTTGCATGACACACTGGTTTTCTAGATTCCTTTAGCTTAACCTTGGTTGTGTTCTGTCTGTCAGTTCTCTTCAGCATAAACTGGAGAATATCCAAAGCACATGGAAATATCTGCATTCTCAAAAATTAACTTTGGAGATGATACTCATATCAATTTCTAGTAACCGTCACATTTCTGAGAATCTTACAGACCAGTGTTTCTGATTTTAAAACCCCAACCTTTCTGCTGTCAGTTTTATATTATGAATCTGATTTGTCTTTTGTTTATTCCTTTATGTATGTGGACCAGTGTCAGCTCTGTTTTAAGACACTTCACCGCTTTGTTCACATTGGTGTAAAATATGGAGTTGCCTGCCAGCCAGATTTGTCCAAAAGCTGCCTATAAAACTGGATTGTTTTCCCACCCTGAGCTTGCTGCTTAGCTGCAAAACAGCCAATGCCCCAGCTGGTTAGCAAAAGAGCAGCCATGCTGTCTGGGGCTACTGATAACCTTCTCTAAATTCTGGAGTCAGGAATGCCAGGGGTTGTAGAAGCAGAAATATCAAAACTTAGATTGGGAGGCTGTGTGGGTTCAGAGAAAAAAAAAAAGATTTTAAGCATCTAATCAAAATACTGGGCATTCAAAAACCAGACATATTTTGGCATTTTTCCTCCCCCATCTGTTTCATTTTGGGTTGGTAATGTTAACATTTGAGTGCTTGATGAGTGTTCATTTGTGTCTGCATGAAGCTGTTGCAGTTGGTTGTAGAAACTTAGCTTGGGTTCTGTGGGTTTTTTGTGTGTGTGTATGACCACTGAACTGTGCTGAAATAAGACAGTGATGGATTCTCTTGGAGTGAGGGGATTATCTTGGTCTTACCTTCCTGTTCGATATGTGTTCTGTTGCTTTCCCTTGTGCTAGAGCTCATGCCCACTGCAGCCTGCTCACGGGGCTTTGCGTGCACAGCAGAGAGCACGTCACTCAGCTTTGGTGGGCACTTTGGTGATCACTCAGCTTTGCTGAGCACTTTGTGCACAGCAGCAGGACTGACCTGTGTGCAGTGAGGGACTGAGGGTGAGACCTGTGCATGATCCAGCCCTTGGCCACTTTGGGAGGTGACTGTCCCATGCTCTGTCCCACGTCACGGCCCCGCGTCTGGCCAGGACACTGCTGATGCACCATGTGGCTCCTGTTTCCTGTGGTGCCACAAGTCTAGTCTGTGCAATTCGATTTCAGCTCAGATGTAGCTGCACCAGACCCAGATATTACAGTAGCTTGAGCCCAGAACCAAGACAGCTGCATTTACTGAAACATTACAGTGATTAAGTAAGCTCTGATGAGGGCTCGTTAGCTCTGAGCTAGTCTGCCTCCACATCAGGACAGAGAAGTAATGTTTCTGAGAATTTTGAAGGTCGTGGGTAAAAAGGGCTTGTTTTCCTAGCTTACTGATTTTTTTTCCTAAAAAGTCTTTCCAACCCATTTCCTGTTTCCCCTAAATGGAGGAAATTCCAAGTAAATACTGCATTTAGTTTAATGAAGGTACTCTTTGAATGAGCTTCTCTGAGATGAGAAATATAATTGGTTCATTAACACAAGCAAAGTTTTTCTTTTGAAAAACCTAATGGTATTGTTTACTGCTGGCTTGTAACGATCATGCCTTTTATTAGAGACAGACTTGCACTTCACACTAAAATACTTATTTTTCACCTGTCAGTGCAATTTAAAATATGAGAAGAATTGTTTTTTGACAAGAGAAAGCATTAATACAGTTGACTTGTAAATAAAAATTTCATGGATTTTCTCTGTAGAACTCATAATGTGCCAGTAGAGATCTTGAGTAATACAGAAGAAATTGTGATTTAAAAAGATCTAAAAAGTTAGAAATGAATTTGTTGGACTAATAAAAAAAAAAATTTTGCTGATATTCATTTCCAAGGGAATCATAGATAAAGCAGCCTGTGAGTCTTTTACGGAACGGTAAAGACCCACTAAAAGTCTTGAAATAAAATTCTTCATTTTGTATGTCTGTTTTACAAAGTATTCTGAGAGATCAAAGAGTAGCAATTACAAGACCTTTACGAATATTTCGCTGTTCCTTGTAAGGGAAAATATTTCAAGAAAATTTTTCCCTAATTTCAATGTTACCGTATCAGGTTCTGAGAGGACAAATTGGGTAGAAGGACAGCACTAAACCCCTTGTTTTTAAATATTCCCAGCCCTTCCATCTCTTGTTCTGAGGAAGGCAGGGTCAACAGCAGCTTGGGGCACTGAACCAGGCTCTATTGTGTGGTGCAGACATGTCCATGCCTCCAGAGGTAAGAAACATTTTGTTAGTCATAGGAAAATCCTTTCCCAATAAAATTAGTAGTAAATAGTAAATGTTGTTTTCAGCCTTAATTTCAAATTTTGGAAGAGAGGGATATGTGTGTGTGTGTGTGTGTGTGTATATGTATATATGCATGTATGTATTATATATATGTATTATACATGTTGTTTTTTTTTTTTAGGAAAACATGGGGGAGGTTTGTTATTTATCTTATGAGAGGTTGGTCATTTATTATCCTCTAAGAGGATAATGTATGCCTTGTGCTTACTTTGAAAATACAGAGGTGTGGTTCTTTTACCTTTTTCTTGGCAAACAAGTTGATTTAGGAAGTTCCCCCCCCCCCCCCTTTTCCCCCCCACCACATCTTNACAGTTTGCTACTCCCTTAATTGTACTGGTACAAATGTTTGAATATGTGCACTTCAGATTCCATTACTGGAATAGCATGGCTTTGGCTTTGGCTTTGGCTTTGGAGGACAGATTGCTATTTTTAGCTTGAATTGTTTCATTAATCCAATTTATAGTATGACCCTATGAAAGGCTATATTATCCTGGCTGGTGGGCAGCAGAAGAGGAATATAAGAGAAGCAGCAGGGATGAGTGCCTGGGGAAATGACCTGTGAAACTCACTTCGTTGCTAAAGAAAATGTACATGAACCTCAGCCTTGGTGTTTTCTTGCTGCTTGTCTATCAGCATGACTTATGTTTCTGTTCTTGGGCTTGTGGATATAGTGTGGAGGAATGCAGATGTACTCATTTGCTGAAGAGAGAACTGTAATTCTGGATGGTTATCACAGTAATGCCGGGAAACTGGTGAAGAATTATGATAGTGCAGAGCTTAAGTTGCTGCTCAAAACTGTTGCATCTTGTAAATGCTTTGTCCTCCTTTCAGTGCTTCTGCTTACTAGTTATATTGTCTTTGTTAACTTTAAATTGGTCTTTCTGTAAAATTAAGTAGGCGTTTATTGGTAAAATAAAGATTAACCTCACCATGACCTTGGACTTTATTAAGGAAGAAGGAGGTGCTGGTCAAGTGCTGGTCTCTTTTGTCTGAAGGGAGGGAAGTAGTCTCGGAGTTGTACAGGCCTTAGTGTTTAGTCAAGCAAGAGTCCGTTTTCGTTCGGGGAAATTGTGTGCATACTGCCTGTCTTCATGTCTTGGTCCTGCATCTGTCATCAAGTGTAGAGCTTACAATAGCAAAAAATATGTAGGTATATATATAAAAACTATTTTTCTGTTTCATAGCAAAGTGTGTTTACTTCTGTGAGAGGTTAGTTTATGTCTTTGTATTATTTGTGTGCCTCAGCCTAAATTAAACCATCTCTATTTGTGTTGAATAATGTTTTACTTTGGGTTTTATACAGCATATTGGAGTGTTTTGCTAAATCAAATTCTGTGTGAGAACCCTGCTTATTTCATTAGCTCAATATAGTGTTGGTGTTCAGAGACAATGCTGTTCTTTACATTGCGGTCTGTTTGGGTACTGTGGCTGATGTACCTGGTCACACAGATCTTTGCTACTGCTCTCACATCTAAACTGGGATCATTATAGCTTTTGAGCCTTCCCCTGGTAGTCTGGAGAAAAAAAAAAAGTACTGTAAGGAAGTTGCTTTTAAAAGCATTGTTGGCCTTGTTTTGCTGGCAATGGAGTTTAGGGCAGTTTCATGTTGAGCAAAAGTGTCGTGGTTATTATAGAATAATACAGTTATTTTCAAAAGTGGTTAGTAATGTTGGGTGCCTCAGTTTCCCTGGGCCCACTGAGATGGCTGTTTTCAGAATGTGTGCAAGACCCACTCGCTGGAAATGGCCCCTTGGGATGTTTCAAACTGGGCACTCAATAACTGAGATGTTTCAAGGTGGGTGTTCAGACCATGCATGGTCTGTTTCTGTTGAAATTCTGACTTGAAGAATATAATGTACTTGGGTTTCTTTTCCATGGGATTGGCAGGAGCCTCCTGGGCCGCTGACTTCATGTGTTCCTATTTCAGACAGTTGTAGCCTACAGGGAAATGGTTTGTAATACAAGACAAGAGTTTTCTCATCAGGCATAGTTTGTAATATAACAGACACTCTTGGCTCAACTGACTGTAACAAAAAAAAAAACCAACAAAAAAAACCAACAAGGCAGAGAGAAACGGATAATTGAAGATTTTTTTCCCCATTACTTGCTGGATAAATCGAATGTTTAAATCCAGACTGGAAAGCACAGCCCATTTTTTTCCGAAAGACAACCTCAGAAGACTTTAGTCAGGTACAGGAAAATGCTTGACCTAAATTCAAGTATTGCAGTTTAATTTGCAGTTTCTTAACTGAAGCCCAATAGAAAATAAGATGATACTTTAAAAATCATTCAGAAGTTATAGTTCTGGTGCAGCCTGTGTTCTTCTGTGCTGGTCTTTCTTTTATGAATACTCCTAGTCCTGCCTCACATGCTCCTCTCAATTTTGCTCCCTGTATTCAGATTTTTTCCTTGGTAGAATACCGGAAACTCACATTCCACTTCCTTCTTTGCTTGAGAGGACTTGAACTTGAACTCACTTTTCACCATATTCCAGGAAAATGGCTTAGAGATGAGGTTGTTGAATGTTGAATAATGTCATGGAAACCCAGAATGGCTGAGGCTATAAGGGACCTCTGGAGGTCATCTTGCCCAACCTCTTGCTGAAGCTGGGCCACCCCCCTAGCGTAGGTTTCTCTTTCTGTCATTCATGTAATTTAATTTTGTGAGACACACCTCCGTTTCGCTGGAGTCTGGTATCTAGGTGAAAGTATTGGTCTCTAAAATCATTCATGCACGCTCAGTCACTAGCTCTCCAACTTTTTTCTGTGCAAAAAGAGTGGCTTTGTTAGGGGACAGCGAGAGAAATATGGCTTCAAATACTCTACAGCCCAGCTAAGGCATTTCCTGAGAAGGTGGAGGTTTCATTATGACTAGCTTCAGCAGTAAGTAGCTTCTGGCTGTTACATGGAGGGAAATTTTGCAGTTACTGCCCCAAATTCCCCTTTACTCCACCAATTGCCTTTCCCTGTATGGTTGTTGCCCCTCTTATCAGGAGTAAGTTTTCTTCTCTTACAAATTGCAGTGGGTAGTTCCCTATCCAGACAGCTCCAATGAGTTTTTTTGGCGTTCTACTTTCAACCAGTTCTCTATGTGAAGACACCTGCATTCAGGAGATGAATTTGATTTTCTCGAGTTTTTTGCTGTTCCTTTGTATGGCTTCTCATTTCTTTTAGAATTTCTGATTAGCATTCTGCTCTTTCTGCAGCCTAATAGGTAAAATACGTTGCAGGTCAGGGAAATGAGATTTTAAAAGAACTCTTTGATGAGAGTTTTCTGAGGAGCAGTCCATGTATCTGCAGGAGAAAAAGTGGTGATGTACCCTCAGTGCTGCAGAAGCAGTCTCCTGTTTAAGTTCCTCGTGGTCTGTATAATCTGGAGTGCTGTGGTAGGCTTCACTCCTGTCTAGACAGAGGGGGGAAATGAGACAGTGCTCTCCTACGTAGGTCTGTATCTTCTCGCTGCTGAGCATCACTACTGTCTTCTCCAAGTGTGTTGTGAATCTGTTTTTAAAGAGTGTGGGTTGGTTGAGAGTTTTTTTCAAGATCTACTGTCCAACTTGAATTATCAACAGTTTTGAGTAGACTAGAACTGGGGGTGCAGAGAGTAGTCTTAACACTTGGATTTGTAAATGAAGGACTGACTAAAAACGACAGCAAAAATACTTTAGCTTTATCCTGAATTGAGGACATATTTTCTCCTCCAGAAGATGGAAGTAAATCAAGGAGTTGGAGAGCTTGTGTTCCTCTGCTGTCAGCAGTAACTTGAAACCTGCTGGCAAAGTGTGTATTTTATCTTCTGCTGGGGCATATGAAGACAACTGCCTACTACCACTGTTGCTAATGGCTCAAGTGATGGGTGTTTGTGTTACGAGCATTTTAAAAGTCTGAAATCTATGGTCAAAATTTCTGGGCAATGGTATACCATTCCTCTTCTGCCTTGAATCATGGGAAAACCGGCGTGTAGCCTCGAATTTCAAAACAAATATGTAGTGCCAGAGATAGAACTGACATGTCCTGCTTTCTTTAAATTGAAATTTTGACTTTTGTTAGCCAATACTATTAAGATATGAGCGTATGTATGTATTCATCTTAATCCACATTGTGCTTAAGCATTCATTTTAAGTACATTTGTATTTGTAAGTTCGGAGCCTTCCTGTAATTTCACGGTATTCCAGACTATTTTATGTTTGTCTATGGTGGAAGTGAATGCTTATGAAGATTGCTGTGTACTGGCTGCAGGGCAGCTCTAATACCCTAAATAAGCAAATACTGATGTGTAACTTTTGCACAGAAAGAGGTAGTTGTGAAAAATCTTTAGAAATTTTGCTAACTTGTGGATATATGCAGGAAACTAAAGTAAATACAAACTCAGATGTTAGGAAATGCAAGTTTTGGATAAATTTTAGGTGGGTGTTACTATAGGATATATTAAATCAGTGCTGACTTGATTCCATTCTGTTGTGGCAACTTCTGTTTTAACTCTGTGGGTTCATGATACATAACTTAGTCCTGACTGATTATGGTTTAAATCAGCATTAAGGCACCTAAGCATGATTTGTCTGTTTAGAATTGAGAAATGGAAGCTTTGGTAGTCACTTTATGTAATTTTGTTCCTTAATATTTAGGAAGACTTATTTCAGAATAATATCTCTGTTTCCATGATAATAAGAGATCATAAAGTTGTGCAAGCTGGAATTCATTATGGCAAACTGTGCATATTCAGCCAGCTAATTTTAACATGATGCACATGGGCCTTTGAAAATGAAAACATGGCCTAGAACTGGGCTTTCTGTGAGTAAAAAATGTAATATTGCAAAATGTATAATCTCTGAGTTGTGAGGGAAATGACTTGTGAAGAAACGCTTACTAAACTCAACATATTTAGCCTAGATAGCAAGGAGACTACAATATGCACTTCAGTGGTGTTTTGTGGCAGTAGCTAAATGCATATGCAGAGAGTTTGGAATGCATTCCTTAGATATGAATTAGAAATTAGATTAGGATAACTTTTGATTAGATAACAGACAGGCACTCATCCAGCACTTGCAAAGTGTTTGATTTTGCTTTTAAGCTAGGTTGTTGGCCTGCAGAGTGCAAGGTTTGAGTACTTTGGAGAGTTGTCTGGCTTTGTTGCTGGAGTCTGGCTGGAGGGTATTCAGCAGTCAGTGTGCTCACAGTCTGCTGGAAGAGTCAGTCAGTGCCTTGAATCTCTTTACCATGAATCTCCACTGTCATCCTCACATATGAAATGTATGATAAGCATCAGTAGGGCTTGCAGAGTGAATAACAGACAATGCCTTTTGAGTCTTTCAAAAGCCTGATGTAATTATTAAATTTTAATAATTTTTGGTAGTGTAGTGCTGTTAAACCAATGGGTTGGTGGGATTTGTGAGAATGAGTTGTTGGGATGGTGTTGAGTGAGAAGTCTTTTCTAATTTCTTGTTCCTTAGTAAGATCAGCTGGTGTGTTCTGATTAGTCTATGGTGGAGTCTCTTGTAAAGAAACCTTGAAGGTGCTGGGATCTCTGCCTTGGTGAGCTGTAAATCTTTACACTCCCATACAGTCACCCACAGTTATGTGCACCCAAGCTCTGCCCTGCATCTGCTCCCTGCTAGGGAGGGGCAGAAATGATCTTGGCTCTTCAGGGGAAGGGAAAGCAGAGGAGCCTTGCACAGCAGATTATTCTGTGTGTAATGTAGAACAATAAGAGTTTTCAAAAGGCAAATGGAATAGCTTGTAATGCAAGTTTTCTTTTAAATCTTTTTTAAGAGATGGGGAGGTAAGTGGCTAGGAAAAACATAGGAGATTTACTCTTAGCTCTCAGCACCCAATGGATTGAACTTCAGACAGAAAATGTACTTCAGTATCTGTCAGTGAGCAGAACTAGGGTATGGACAACAACTGACCTGTACACAGTCTTTCAGATCTGTCTGTATGTCTGTACTGTGTCCAAGGGCAGGCTGTGGTTGTGTGTTAGTGACGCGTTCAGCAATTTCCCAGGATGTGTAATGTGTGTGAAAGAACAGCAACAGGGAAACAGCTGTGAACAGTACTGAAACTTAAAGCAGGGTGGTGGATGGGTGGAACGATCAGTACAGGAAGAATGTGGAGCAGGATGTAGTTGGAGATAATGTACCTCTTGCCCGAGTTGTGTTCCACCTCTTTGAGCTTTATTTTAATGCATTTCTCAAGTTGCATGCAACATTATTACTCTTCACCTAAAGTTTTTTTTTAACTATTAGGAAAGACAGCGTTTATACAGCTCTCTTGGTATTTAACAATGCACTTCTCTTCCCCTAAAAAATTGTAAAAATATTTAGGCCACTGTAGTTTCTTTATGTTGTGGATATGATTCATTTTGACCATGGGAGGAGAATGACAGTTACTTGCTACACAAACCTTTCCTGTGATTCATGGAGTGTCCTTTGTGTCAGCCTTGAAGGAGGCACTTCATATGCTTCATAGCAGGAAGGAAAAATAGTATGTTCATAGTTACCAGATAGGACATGGAAACTGGGTGGGAGGAAGGGAAAGGGGTGAGGGAAATGCTGATTATTCAGAAGAAAGTTGCAGGAATGCCAAGATTCTGTCTGCAGTATCCATTCATCTACTTAATGAAAAATGGATACATACCAAGCCTATATATAATTAAGGGAAATGTCATGACTGTAATTGCCAGGTTCACAAAATAGTATAGCTTATTATGTAACTTCTTTTGTGTAAATGTATCTTAGCACTTTTCCTTTGTCTCCTTGATCCATCACGGTTTCATGTGATGTTTCTGTCCCTGAGCAATGTGTTTCAGATTTTACTCCCAAACTGATGGCCATGTACAATACTTTGTGTCAGCTTTCTGTAAAAACAGATTTTTGTGTTCTAACATAATAATATAGTTAGCAACTTAAGCAATGTACCAGCTTGCCAGATCAGAAGACATTTTCCTTTCTCCACAAAAAAAGTAATTTAAAAAGCTGTACTCCAATTTTCTTCCTAAAAGTAGCAGCACAGATTGGCTACTTAGGTGCTTTTAAAGAATGCTCCATCAAATTACAACCCCTAATGCTGCATGGCGGACTTTGGGGCTCTTTCACAGAGGCTAGCTGCTTCCAGCTGCGTTCTCTATACCTGGAAACTGCAGGGTAGGAATAAATGGGAGTAGCAGAAGCGGAAACGTAGGTTTCCTGACTTCCTAATTTCCTGCATGGATTCAGGGCTTGTGGCTGGATGTCCTCCTGCAGTTGGCAGTATTTGGTGTGGCACATGCGGCTGTGGCAGGAATATACAGCTGTGGCTGTTCAGCCCTGTAGCATCTACAGAGGGTCCTTATCTAATCAGATGCACAGCAACGTTAGAATGGCAAAGCAGAGGTGTAGTTAGAGATGAAAGGAGCGGAATTAGGAAGAATGCAGAAGAGAATAGAAGTGGATATGAATTACTAATCACATGACCTGTGTTAATTGATTTTCCCAGGCAATTAGATTTTTACTGCTTGAATCACCAATGCTATCCATTCTTCCATTATTTCCCATGTTATAAAATGCTGGCTCTGTTTTGATTTTCCTGTAGCTGTGTTTATTGGGGATAAGGGGTCTAATTATAGCTGTGAACTATACTGTACTGAGAGGGCATTTAAGTTTCTTCTGACTATTTCTGAGGCAATGTGATGAGTCATGAAATATAACTTTTGCAGAAAATATCCTGATTGCCTAATGACTAGGTGTTGGTAGATGAAATTACACATACTCTCTCTCGTTCACATGAAACCAGGCAAGTGTCTTTCTGAGTAAGCTGTTTGTTCAAGTTACCCAAGAAATGTCAAAGATTACAGTTGCAAAATGGGAAAAAAAAGTATATGTTTGAGTTGCTTGAAAACACCTGCTGAGACTTAAAAATGCTTTAGATATTCATAACATGAATACTTGTAAATAAAATATTTGGAAAGAAAAAATGCTGCCTGAAAATAATACAATTGATCACCCATGTCCCACACATTTTATTTTGCAGATGATGAAGAATATGTTAACAATATGGAAAAAGTCATGTTAGAATATGCTACAATGGACAGAGAACTTAATCATTATATAAAAGCATTTGAAGAAACCATAAATCAGGTAAACGATGTCTTCTCATAAAATTATGAAAACATATGCTTATTTAAATAGCATCTTTTAAAAGACACAAATGTTACATTTAAACAATACGTAATTGGAAAGACAGCTCTTTGGCAGGTATAAAATACTGAAATTGTCAGTACAACTATTAATTTTTTATTCCCAGCTTGCTACAGAGTGGCAGAATTTCTAATTTCTCCCCACCAAACTCGCACCATTGGGAATATGGCATGAGTAGTGCTTTGGGAATGATTTGGCACACTGTAGTTAAGACACCTTACTCTCAAATGATCCCACCTCATGTTGTGGAAGATGGAAGTGCACATGGGTGAGGCAGCTGATTTCAGGAACAAACTGATGGCTGTGGCTGTAGAGAACCGATATTTTAAAGTCTGCTTCCTACTGCCTTCCTGCCACATGACTTGGCTGGTTCTTGTGAAGGGTGAGGTCGCTGATTGCTCGCTCAATGAACCAGGGTCTCGCTGTGCCCCTGGACAAAGGACGGACGAAGGACGGACAAAGGACGGACAAGCTCCGGGCGCGGCGGCGGCGCTGGCAGTGGCCGCCAGGGGGCGCCGCAGCCGCGCGCTGCCCGTCCCGGCCTCGGCGCGTTCCCGTCCCGGCCTCGGCGCGTTCCCGGCCCGGTGGGAGCGAGCGGCGGCTCCGCGGCAGAGCCGGGCGGGGAAGGGGCAGGTCCAGGGCGACCGAACCTCAGTTTCAGGCCGCATCGTGCCGGGAGAGCTCAACTTCCTAAGTGACCTGTTGTAGTGTGTGTCTGCACAGAGACTTCTCGGTGTCGGTTTTGTATGGATTTCTCTAGAAAAGGCAAAAGCACATCCCTGGTTTCCCTTCAAGGTGGGAAATCTGTTTTGCAAAATGTTAAGGTAGTAGAGCTTTTCAATTAAACCTGCCTTGCTGTTATCTTGCTACTGCTTTTTGTTCTTTTAAAAGCAGTAAGAGGAGAGCAAAGCAATGTTTTTCCCACTAGTTCTGTTGAGATGCCTACATGTCTTTTTTATTGTAGAAGGGTTTTCCTTTAATATTTTTTTAACTCATCTGGTCAGATGCTTAGCTGAAAAATCTTCATTCAGATAATTAAATATACATGTTTTAAAAGAGTTCAAAACTATGTCTGCATCAGCAAGTGTTGGACAGAAATAAATACAGGCACTGTTTCCCATGTAGTCTTTAAATATACATTTCACTTCAGATGTCACTGTAATTGCAGACCTCCTAGTTTATATTGGATGATTCAGAATTTTTCCTTTTATTTGGATTATACATGATTTTTAAAGCTTTCCTAGTACATCATAACATAGTCCTCGTTGGTAGAGATTAATGAAGTATATCCAGACTTGAGTGAACATAGTTGGTTTATATTTTGATAATAAGCTATTAAATAATTGATGTCTTATTGTTATAATAGGAATTTCAAGTAAATTTCAACGATGACTTTTTAACTTCTTTCATTATTTCCATCTATCAGCAAAACACGTGTTTTTCAAGTTTAGGACTATAAAGAGCAAGTCTGTGCCTTCACCAGCAAAGCACTCAAATCCTGTTTGCTTCAGATGCATCACTCACGATATTTTAAGTTGAGCACAGGTGTAACTGCTTTACTGAAGTGTAGGTATTTTTGTCAGTTTCAGCGGGGCAGTGATACATTTGTGATTTTTAGGATTGAATTCAGCAGTATTTCTTGTGTGCATATCTGTGCTGGTGTGCAAAAAAATACACCCGGAAGGGTTGGTTTTCCTTTTCCCCCCTTTTTTTCTCCAATGTAGCTTATTTAACTTATTTGTTGTTAAAACAATCTCGTTTCCTGTTGTTTCAGTCCTAAGGTTTTAAAATTGCAGCTCCAAGATATTTAACGTATTTTAGAGTCTGCATGTTTATGTATTTGGTAATGGCTAATCTGTTACCCTCTAGCCACCCTTCTCCTGTCTCTGCTTCCTACTTCACTCTAGGGAATTGTCTGTACTTTCCTCTGCCAGCATCCTGAGCAAACCTTTGTGAGTATGAGAAAGAAATGTATATAACTTGTGCTGTAGAACAGAGTTACAGTCTGTTCTCTGAAAAATAACAGCTTGTGCTTTATTTTGGAGGCTAGCTGCATGCCATGCCTCTGGAACTGCACTGCTCATCTCCAGTTACCTGTCAGAGACAGCTTAAAATCTGCTTCTGGGAAACAGATACTGTTGCTGAATTTAGGGCTGCACCTGGAAGTAGCTGTAGGATGGCTTGGGTTTAAAATAGCTTCCTCTGACTTGCTCCCTGGTTCCATCTGAATTCCTTACCTGAGGGCTTTCTCTGGGGAGTTGCAGTAGGTCATTAATTTTCACAAGCAGACTGTTCTTCATAGGCAGTGTTAACAGGATTTGTCTCCTGCTGCAAAACACGTTTTATCTGATCATTTTGTAAGTTTGTATGTTGATGATTTTTCTGTTCTGTAGTTTCCTCATAGAGCAGTGAATCAGAAAGTATGTTAGAGTCTGTGTTTCACCTTCTAACCAGATGCTTCTAGTGAAATGTCCAACTGGAACTTAGCAAGATAAGGAGACAGCAGCAGTTAAAATTCCTGATATATTATTTTACTATGTGTACTTTTAAATGGCATTGACAAAAACATGGTATTGTACAACCAAAGGATTTTAATGTAAACAACTAGAAACTAGCATGAGATATAGTCACATGTTTTCTCAAAGCCAGGTTTGTTTTTTTTTTTTTTTATTTAGGCTGCAGTAGGTGGAATGCAGAAGGTGAGACATACCAGCATCCTCTTCTGGTTGAATCAGCAGCCTGTTGAGCAAGAAGTGAGCAATTGAATCACAGTGTTTCCAACAACTGGCTGTGGGAAACCCTTTGTCTGTGGAAACTCCCTGTGCCACTGGATTTTCTTGTACCTGTGTAATGACTGGACTTCTGCTGCTGCTTCTTCTTTCATTTTTAATGGGTATTTTTAAAAGAAATTAGCCAATATTCAGGTCCTTTCCGTGCAAAATCCAGACAGCACTCTTATTTTTAGTGTAGCAACAAAATACTGATGGAATTGCAGTATCTCTTGCAGAATTTTTTTATACTCTTGAAATGGATTAGGACCCAGGATCAAGTGTTCCCTACTCTGAGACAGTTCTCAAATAGCCAGGATGCCAGCATATTGTGTTGTCCCACATATGGATTCTTTCACCCAGTGTGCGGGAAGACAATCCACACACAGAGTCAAGATATTTGATTTTATTTCATGTCTGTGCAGAGAATGAGTTCTAGGTGGTGAATCCATAAAGCTAACATGTCTTCAGTATGCCAGGTGCTCATTTTTGTACGCTGTGAACAATAAGAAATTGGCATTTCCCATATATGTTACAACTTAACTATGTAGTCATTGGCTTTGCATTCCCTCATCTCCATGTAAAGACCCAATGCACACTCGTTTTACTGTGCATGCTCTGTGAGAAAGTGGCTGATGTGAGCAGAGGGGTGATCATAGCTCATGGACAGGTATTTTACTGAATTTACTTAATGTGCACAATGTTCAAGCAAAGTTGTTCTTGGCACTGTAGTTTGATTTATTGTGTCCTCCTGTTCTTGCTTCTTGGGTCATGGCTCTTGGTTCCTGCTGGTTTGGCTATGCCCTCATTTTTCATAAGTTCTTTTAGTTTTCCTGTATTGTCTCATGGTACTTCATTTCAACAATTGTGCCTGCTCCCTCACTCCCACTCTGCTCTCTGGATTAGCAGGGATGTTGGTGGTAGACTGCTTACTCCCAGCTTTTCAAGCATTTGGTTTCTTTGGTACTGTAAAAGCTGGGATAAATCTTCTGAAGTCCCCAGACTTCTCTAGATAAAATGAATTACAATTCATTTGTAGATCAAACTAGAGAAAAAGGAGGATAAAACTAACTTCTAATGTTAGGTTATTCCCACCTCTCTTTTCTTCTCTTTTAGGAAAGACAACCTGGGCTATTTTGTTTCTTTTGCAGGTGAAAGGAAATTGTTGAATGTGGTAATGGTATCTCTGGCAAAGATTGCTTAGTGCTTCCTTTTGTAAGGTACTGGCTTGCCAAATATCAGTTTGCCTTGCTTGATTCATGTCTGCCTTTTGCTAAACCTGAGCACTGTGACAGGATAAAATCCAAACCTTAGTGAGGTGGAAGAAACACAGAAGAGACATATCTAAGAAAAAAAACTAAGAGAAGGGAGCACTCGGAATGGGAAGAGGCAGACAAAAAGGTAAAGGACATGGGCTTGGGAAGTCTTGAGATCACGTAGACATATGGGGAAGAGACTGGTTGAAAGAGTGCTAGGAAGGAGGTGGTGTTGAGCTGAAGAAAAGATGAAAATATTAGATGTTGCATTGGTGCTTGGGTTTTATCCCTACTTCTGCTGCAGGTTTCCCATGTTGTTCTTGGTGAATCATGTCTATCACCTTGTCAGTGGCTGCTGACATCTTTGTTTTCTGATTATCCTGCATGGAAACTGATTTGAGCAATTATAATTGTAATTTAATTCAAAGCTAATTATAGTTTGAACCCAGGAAATGAAATTAAAATATTCTTTGTTGGATTTTATTTGTAAAACTACTACATACAACTGATGTAAGTGCATGTCTTGAGAGGATTTGAACCCTTGATGTGTTGGTCTTTCATGCCTGTGTGACTTCACACCTTGTCAAGTGCTCATTCTTCCTTTGCAAAGATGAGGGGTGCACCCTGTTCCTTGTACAAGAGTGGTTTTGTCTCTACAGCATATACAGGAACTACTCTTAGAATTGTTTTGTATTTTTGGTAATAGTTCTTCCCTTTAGACTAGTGAGGTCATTGGAGTGTGACTAGGAGGGGATGTTTGTTCACTGGGTCAGTAATTTAGAGCAGATTACTTAGTACTGGGGTCTGTTATCTTAGTGGCAAACTGTGTAGGTTGTAATCCTGCAGAGGGATAATTCCCTTCGGTGATGTAGGTCATATTCCAAGTGTGCAGCTTGTGAGTTATCTAAAAGCCTCTGCAGAAAATGAAAAAATCCTGTCTAAAGCTGCTGTACAGTTAAATCCATGGTCTCTGATTTGCAACCTATGTAGCAGAATTCTAGTTTCTTCACTTAAAACTCATGTGCTGTAGTGACTTGGGTGATCTTCCTTGGTCTCATAGAAATGAAAAGGAGTTAACGTCTTTGTTAACCAGCCTCTGCCAGCATAGCTTTGTAGGCCAGGAGTCCTATTGGAGAAGGTTCTGCTGATATGTCCAAGTTGTCTCTTTTGACAAAGTAAACTAAACCAAGAAAACACTTCTGCAGTGGTAGCTCCACTTGCAGTGTGGTCTTTGAAGGAACAGCAAGGTCAAGCAGAGAATGTGATTCCAGCCAGCTCCCATCCTTGTGGCACAGCTATGGCAGCAGAACTAATGTGATGACCAAGTCCAGTGTATGTGGCAAGTGCCAGCAGGGTCATCAGTGAGTGCTGCTGCCTGTTGGAGACAGGGCTGTGCTTAAAAATCAGGTTGTCACTTAGTTTTCTGTAGGGATAAGTACCAGGAAGACTGTGAATGCCAAGGGATTGTTGTGTTTTAGCTGATTTGGGGACTCTCTGACAGTGACTGGCACTGTGATATCCATTACAGGTGTTGTCAGTGAAATAATTTTTGACATGGAACTTTCTAGTTTCATGGAACAAATGGCCTTGTTTGGTGCTGACACTTTCTTACAAAGCACTTTGCTCTTCTTTCTCTCTCTTGCTACACTGTCAATGCCAGCATGTTTTAGGGCAAAATCCACTGGTGATATCCATATCTGCAGCTGTGACCTTCACTGTACAGCTGAGCTCAGAGCATTTCCTCTGACGTGCAGTGCATCAGTGTTTCTTGATTCTGAAATATTGTCTGCTAGCCATGAAAATTTTGAGACCTTCTTTTTATCAAAAGGGTCCTCTGCTGCACAGAAATTGGTCAGGAAGGTCTTTGTGAAGTACCAGAAAAATGGGTTTAGTGGAATGGATATATTTTTTCTTGGGCTGGCTGGGAGAATAAAAGAACTCCTGTAGTCTTTTGCTGCATTTATCCTGACTCTAGAATTGTAAACCAAGTGATTCTATCTTGAAATTCACTCAGAGTGTACTGAAGTGCACCATCAACAGCAACAAGTCAAAACCCTGGTGAAAAATGTTGTACCTGTGCCAATGTCTTCTCTTCCACTGAATAGCGAATAGACTTTTGGAGAACTTGCTTCATCTTTAGAGGTTTTTTTTAACAATGGGTGTCTTCTTGGCCATTATTTTGGTACCTTGAATTCTAAATGGAATTCCTCTTTAGTGCCTGTTTATTTGATATCAACTATTGAAGCCACTTCAGACTGATCATTAATCTTACAGAATAAACAAAATATGAACATTGGATTAAATTCTTATAATGAGTTGGGCAGGATAGTAGAGGAAAGTAATATGTGACTCTATAGTTATGTCTCTGCATCTATATATATATGATGCCACAGGACTTACTAAAACTTTCACAGGCAAACTTATTTCTAGAATTAGCTAGTTATGGAGTTCTTTAACATTTTAAGGTATGTTCACTACAATTTCTTTGATATAATTTCTAATCAATAGTGTATTTTTTGTTCTGTTCTTCTGCCGTCTCCAAACAGTAATTCGAACAATACAGCACCGTTGTAGGCATGTACTCTGCTTCCTGCAGAAACTGAGACAAAGATGCATTTCAACACATTTCTAATATTTGCTTTATAATATTTGCTTTACTTTTTTGTGTGTCTCTCTATGTGTCGGGCTAAGCATTTGATGGAAGCCACTTTTTTATTTTCTGGGAATTAGTGATCTATGTGTGTAATTCTCTACAGTAATATGTTAAGAGTCAACATGTGATGAGCTGCAATTAAAATATTTTTTTAGTGAGCAGCATATAAAGAAGTAGGAGTAGTGTTTTATTTTATGTGGGTTATATAGTAGTGTGTCTTAGTGTCTCCTAGCAAGCATAAAAATGTGTCCTGCTTTTTGGAGAATAAACCCTGGAAACTCTTGCATATGCACATAGGTTTGTTTGACTTCACTGTGGTTGCTTACATTGGTCAGGCTAAACATTTTCCTAAATATTTGCAGTGTCAACAGTGTAGTTGCTGAAATGGCCCTTGGCTTGTGTGGGTAGGAGTGGGGCAGCAGGGGCCACAGCTGGTTAGCAGTGAAGATTTGGGTGAGAAGAAATGTTCTGCACCTAGGACTATCACATGGAACTGGGAGCTCTGTAGACACAGTGGCAGCAAGGATAGTATTAAGAACAAATGTGCCAAAGAAGTCCTGAGAACCACATCATAATTTGAAAAGTATGTTTGCTGTGTTGGGCAGCAGTGCTGCCCAGTAGGTAGCAAACTAGCCTGGGATTAAGGAGGACTGGATGCTATTTTCAGGTCTACTCACAGCTTGTGTGGTTGACCGTGACAAATTGTTTTACTCTGTACTTTGGGCTGTGGTACCATGTTCATTAACACCGCATTTGTGCAGTACCAGATCACCTGGTAGCACATTCTCATCAAAAAAGCCAGATCACATGATACTGTTTGTGCTGTTGGTATTCTGGCTGCAGAAGGACAGACACTACCTGATGGAGCATAACTCTGTGCAAAATTAGGATTGGTGGAGTGGGTTACACTCGGTGTGTCATGCAGCTGTGGTGGTTTTGATCTCATACGAGACATACTGAAACTGCATTTACTGTCTCACTCAACCACAATCTCAGTCATGTGGACAGCATCCGTATCACTGCCTGTAAAGAGATTTATTTTTTTTCTACCTGAAGAATTCAAAGCTATTTGAATTTAATTTTTAATGATTTTATTTTAAAACTGAAGATTGCAATTGGCAGTCTGAACTTTTTCTGAGATTCCAGAAGGTCACACATAGAGCAACTAAAAGTCTCTTTGATTTGGATCAAATTTTGATCCCTACTTTCTAGGTAGTGTCTGCATTTCGGAGTCAATGTGAGTTAACTCTGTCTGGTTTAGCCTAGCCTAGAGAACGAAGATAAAATTTTGAAATGAAGTGAAACTGCTAGGTGTTGAGGCAAAATAGCCAGATTAAAAAGCTATCTTAATCTCAAATAATGGATTTTTTTTTTTTTGGTAGATGAAATTTATTACTGGAAACACTGGCATTATAGTTTCAGTTGCTCAGTAGTGAAAATAGTCTTTCAAATTAATTGTCTCATCTAGAAAGCTCCTGCTGACAGTCCAAGGATTTAAATCCTTGGAGCCAGGGGGTGGAGGTTGAGTGCTAAATGCTGGATGATTCTCAGCAGCAGGGATTTTTACTTTAAATTAGTTTCTCCTGTTAATTGAACACACCCAAGTTGATCAGTGTCAGCGGGGAGGCAGTTTCTGGAATGCCTTCCATAAAATGTCTCCCTCCAAACATTGAGTGTTGTTTCAATTACTCTAATTCTTTCCAGAAATTATATGTATGTGCTGGATATTTTATTATTCCTTCTCCAAAATTTTAAATGTTGGGTCACTCATTTAAAAACATTTACTTTTTCTCCTAGTATATTTTTAAACTGATCTTATCAATAAAAATATTCAGTTACCGAGATTTTCCCTCAGCAAAATTCTTAGCAGATATATAATGAATCACAGATACAATGTCGCTTACAGCATTAACTAGATCACTCTTTTTTTTTTTTTTGTGGCTGCTACTGCCGTGAATTTGTTTTCATTAAAGAATTTCAGCTAAGAAGGAGTTAGTGGAAGTTGCTACTCTCTTTCCTAGTTTCCTTATAAGTTATATTATTTGGGACTTTTTCTTGTTGAACTGTTCACACCGTTTACGGGTGTAAACAGGAGTGTGCATGCAATGTGTTCCATGTCGTTTAGAAGGGACCAAAGTCATACAACTTTGTCTTATGGTTTGTTGTGAATGTTTTCACTTTTACAGAACTGTGTATTTGAGACCTTTGTTAAAATGGAGAGCATTTCTTTGCTTTATTTTTTGAAACTGGGAGTTAAGAGCAACTTTTTGACATTTATTTCATTAAATCGAATAATGGGTTTCTCATGATTTTTAACACATGTGCTCAACCTGTGCTGCAAATGTCAAATTGTTTTTCTCTCTCACATTTGGCATTGCCCCTGTTGAGGGAAGGTAGTGCTTTGATTTAAAAGCAGCAGCATGACTTCTTTGTGTTTGTGATGTGCTGCGGTATGTAACTATGCACATTTTAGTGCCTACCGAAATTTTTTAAAAAATCTGCCTGATAGTATGTATGCATTTTATTATCTTTCCAATTTGAAGAGGAGGTTTCAAAAAATACCTAAATTCTGCCAGAAATCAATACCAGATGTCACAGTATCTCCCAAAAGTGGCCCCATTGTTGATAACCTACCGTGAGTTACAAACAGTGTGCTTGATAATAAGCGTTGGCAAGTTGAGCTAATTTCTGGGCTCTCATCTTATTTATCTGAGCGAGGTGCATACCCTGAGCAAGCTGATTTAACCAGCTGAAGTATTTCTTTTGTCCTTAGACTTTTGTGTTTACACTGACAGTGAATGAAAAATACTATAAAAGACTTAAGAAAATAAGTGTGTACGTCAGATACACTTCAAGCTTCCTTACAGAGTGTAAAGTTCCCATGTTAACATGTATTCACACATACCACACCTGGTAAATTCTACAAAACCAGAGAAATTAAAAGCTCAGTGATATTGCTAGTCTTAACTCTTCCAGCACTCTTCAAGCATGAGGGCCTCACTACACTGTCAGTGCTTCTGTGTGAACGAATCACAGTGTTTGGTCAACTGGGTACTCATCCACTGCTCAAATCTGTTATGATGCTGTTTTTTCCCCTGCAATCTGTTGTGTGGGGAGAAGATTGGGTAGCAAGGGCTTGGATGCAATGGTGAATTTACAAGAGTTGCTGGGAAGATGGCAACTCTGGTAGGGAAAACTTACAGGGTGTGGTTTTGTGGGGTGTGATAATTGTTGTAATACAAAGTGTGGGCTGTAAATGAGATGTTTCTCCATGGATATTTTTATGCTTAGTTGGAGTTGATCAAGGGATACAGGTAAAGGCTGGGCTGTGCTAGAGGCAGTTTGGTCCAGTTCAGTAAAACTGTCTCTTGAAAGAGGGAGTTTATGGAGCAGCTGTTAACAACCCCACTGTATGCCCTTAGTCCTCACAAAACAACCCCACCTTTTCCCCTCTGTGCTCTGCTAAATTCCACTAACAATGAGCCATAGCCCTCACCACCATCTCCACTCCATGGAGTGCTGGTGTTCAGATTGGTGGGTAGCTTCCCTGCCTTTTCTCTTGCTTCCCCTCTTACATCCTGCTTAGGCTTTGGAATCCCTTTCTTGCCTTCTTTTGGCCTAACCTGGAGCTGGCTGTTGTTGGTTGGTCACTTGCCCTTGGAGAAGACCCAGCAGTGTTGCCTTTTCTCCCACTGACATCAGTGCATTGTATCTCATGGCAGGTACAATCTGACAGAGCACATGGAAATAGCATTGAACAGTGTCTTAGGGAGAATCTGGCCATTATGTGTGTCTCTACCAACCCTCTATGAACTAATTAGACCTGAGTTTAGCGAGTCATCCTCCTTAACCTATCAGTTAGGTTTGCAGATGCCTGGCCACCTTTGTCAGTCAGGCTTATAAACAAATATCAAACAAATCCCATCAACCAGGTTTATGTGCATAGCATAGGTCACTGTAGTTGTAATGGTTATTACAGCTCAGCATGAGTTTACACTTGGCCATTTCCAAGCCCCACAAAACTCAGACCCAAGCTCCTTATGTTAGTCCCTCCTTATACTAGTTCTTTTCAGCAGTTATTCACCTGGTAAATTTTTAATAGGAAGAGATTATTTTATGGTAAGGGGAAAATCCAGCTAAAGCAAAAAGTACCTATACAGGATCACAGGTGTGGCTTCTGCTCAAGGAGAAACTGTCAGTTAATTCGGGTGAGAGGTGACTATAATAGCAGTGTGTAGTCATGGATGGAGCAGAAGTGTTTGTTCACCACGTGTCACATAAAGAGCCATTTAATGAAATTATCCAGCAGCAGGTTTTAAATCAACAAAAGGAAGTAACTTTTTACACAGTGGATAATTATGTTGTGGAATTGCCACAGGATGTTATGGAGACCATAATCATTAATGAGTTCAAAAAGGTACTATACAAATTAATAGAAGAAAAAATCCTTGACATCCTTGAATCTCCAGATGCAGAGATTCAAATACAGCCACTGTCTTGGTAAATCCCTAAACGACAAGTTGTTAGTTGTAGAGAAAGTAAATGGTGAGAAACAGGGAGAGATCTTTCTATTTGGTGCTCATTAGATTCCTCCTCCAGCTTTTTGCTTCTGCTACTGTTAAAGAGAAGAGAATATGCTGGATGGGTCTTTGATCTGAAGTACCATATCTGAAAGGAGCAGAAAATAAACTGCATAGAAAACCCAGTCTCCACAAGCACTACTGCACCCTGAAATTTATGTTGAATGGCTATGGAGCTTTAGATAAATGACATTTATCCTCTGTTTCAAACCTATTTTGGAATATCATTTTATCTAAAAACTACCTTTCACCTCCATAATTTTAATATTTGGAAAGTTTTCAGGATATCTAATAATTTATCTCTCTGTTCTTACTCATATATTTGATGATTTGAAAAGTAAGTAAATTAACAGCTCCTGCTCTGGGCATTGTTACATAATTGAAAAATTCTTAATCTGAAAGCTTGCTTCAAATCCATATAATATTAAACCACATAAACCATTTAATAATTAGGTGCTAGCAGATAAAATCCAACTTGAAGTTTGCGGAGCTACACCCACTTGGACCAAAAAAGGGAGGAATCTTTTGCTAGATCCTTGTCTTGCAGCCAGTTTTCTCCTTTAATGCCCACAAAAACCTTAATAACTTGTTCTAAATAACAAATCTTCTTGTAGTACTGATGGGAGGAGGTGAGCTACAGCTCTGGGTGAGTACCTGCTGGGACCCCTTCCTATAAATTTGATGAAATTTCAGCTGAAGTACCTGCTCTGATCTCAATGACACCAAATGGGATAAAACATTTTCCTGGATGGTTAGGTAAAATACAATGTAGGTTTTTAAACTATTTTGATAGATCAGAATCTGAAAGTTTTAAGATCAGTCCTTGAGATTCCTGGATTGGTGAATATAAAAATGCCTTTTGTATCCCCATCAACAGTGTCATAAAACAGATATGTGGTCCCACTGGGATATATAAATGGTCAACTAAGTTGTGATTGTGGGCTGCTTATTACTGGAGATATTGGATAAGAGACAACAAAGCATGTCTTATTTCTGAAAAAAGAAAGCATTAAGTTGATAGCAATGTCAGAAAAAAACCCCACAATTTTATGTGTGTTTTCATTACTTGAGGAAAGCTTGTCTGCACCATTTTTGTAACTCTCCTTCAGATAGTTTTTTACCTCTCTTAGCCTCACATTTATGGGTCTATAAAAACCCAGCTGCTTCAGCTTCTGTCATTCATGAGCCCATAGCCCCATCCCAGGCTTGGGTTTCTCTGCATGCCTCTTGAACTGGGGAGTCTGATATGGGATGCAATATTTCACCTATTGCCTAATCAATGCTTCATAGAGGGGGAGAGTAACTTCTGTTGTCCTGCTGGCCACGCTTCTCCAAGTGTAGCCATATCCAATTTGCTAATTAGCAGTGAAAATGTTTCCTGAAATTTCACTTGGCATCTACCATAGCAGAGCTGCTACAAGGACAGTCAGTTCCTAGCATCTACTGTTGCCTGGGGTTGTCCTGCCCCTAGAAAAGCTGTAGAACTCTTCTTCTTGAAGTTGGCATTACCAATTCTGATTTTCCACAAGGTCCTTCTTGATTAAAGCTCTACTGCTTGATGTGTCAATCACCACTGGGTTGGTTATGTCTAGAAGATTGCTGAGAGTGCATTTGGCTTCATCATCCAGGCCTTTGGTGCGGATATTGAACGTATTCAGCTCTGTTGTTCAGCACTATAATACACCTCTTGGTACGGGCTACCAGTTGGATGGCAAACTGGTGTTTGCTGTGAGCATTACCCTCTGAGCTGGCTGGCCCAGTAATTTTCACTCTACCCAAAAGACCATTTGATTACATCCACCACTCTCCCCACATCTGCATTTCAGGTCAGTTCATCACAGAAAGCAATTATCAGTTTCATCAGGCATTAACTGCCCTATGTGAGTCCATGCTGATTGTGGCTGATTACCTTTTTGTTCTCTGCATGTTTGGAGGTGGATTCCAAAAGGATGTGGGATGTAATCCTTCCAAGGGCTTGGGTTAGGCTAAGTGGCCTGCAGTTGCCTTTTGTTCTTATGCCTTTTCTAAAGCCAGACACAGTGCTAGCCTTTCTCCAGTTTTCAGGTGTCTGCCTCAATGATCATGTTTTTTTGGTGATAACAGTCAGTCTAGTGACACATCAGCTGACTCTTTCAGCACTTATAGATTATTCATGTCTGTCGTCATAGATTTGAATACATCAGCTGTTCTAACTCATTCCTAACTTGTCCCTAAACTGTTACATCTGCAAATCTAGGAGTAATCTTTGCCTGTGAAGATGGAGGCAAAAATGTATTTGGTACTTTAGCCTTTTCCATCTGCACAACCACTAGGTTGTCTCCTCCATTCAGTTACATCTTCACATTTCCTCTGAATTTACACAATTTTGTCTTGCTGCTGTTTACATTCATCACTTGTTTTCATTCTAAGTGTACTTTTGTTTTCTCAGTGTTGTTCCTAAGTGTCAAAGTAGTGCTTTTGTACTCTTTTTTTGTTTACTGTATGCTGTCCTTTTGCATTACAGTTCATTAAGAACCTCTGTGCTTAGAAAGTGAGTCTTCTGCTTAAATGCCAGTCTTCTTCTAAAATAAGATTATTATTAGTTCCTCAGTTGGCAATAAGTTTCCTACAAAAATTTGCCAATCTGGTACCTTTTGCTTCAAAGTCCCAGGAGATTCTGCTGAGCCATCTCCTGTATAATCCAAAAGCCATTTGCATAAAATCCTTAGTCCTGTTTCTTCTTCTTACCTTCCCAGTCTTCTGGATCCTGAATACAATCAGCTTGTGGCCACTGCTCCCATGCTACTATCTGTGACCACATTTGCCACTCTTCTTCTGTGTTTGTGTACACAGGTCGCATAGGGTATTACCTTTGTTTGTTCTCTCTAGCATTTGCATTAAAAAGTTATCACCAATGCAGCCTAAAAATAGCCTGGATTGCTTGCACAATGCCATGTGGCCCTAATGAGGACCAAGTCTGGTAATTGGGTTGGTTTTGGTCATTTGTATACATCATTATCCACTTCATCGTCCCCTTGAACAGATGGTGTGTGACAGGCCCAGGCTGCTGCATGGCTTATGTTTCTTTTGCCTTTGCTTTTGACTGGAAGTCTCCTATCAGATAAGCCTCTGGTTTCACACTGGACCTCAGCATAGACAAGGAGATGCTTTGTGTGAAAGTACAGCTGCTGTTCTTCTCCATTGCATGTTCTCCTTGAAAGCCTCCATGACACTGTTCCAGTCATGGATGCCATTTAATCTTTGTGATCCTGATGACATCAGAACACTCTGACAGTGCATAAATTTCCAATTCTTCTTGTTCGTAGGCCAAGGTCTGTGTGTTAGGACCCAGACACCAAGGTTAGCCTGTGTGTGCCCTCCCTCCAAGCAGAAATCCATAACTATCCCATGTGGCCTTTTCTTACATAAACTTTATTCTTCCTTTCTTTACCTCTGGGAGAAGGCCCCATTGTTCAGTGAATTTTGTTTAAAGTCATCCTCACTAGAATCGTAATCTCTTCACAGAGCTATTTTTGTCAGGTGTCTTTAATATCTTCTTAACAGTCCATCTGCATTGAATGGGGCATTGTAGGCAAAGAAACCAAAGTCTTGCTGGTGACAGCGGCTGTGCAGACAGGCATCAGTGTGCTGGTTATATCTGCTAACCAGGCCTCTCCATTGACTACAAGGGTTGAGGAGACCACCACTGGGATTTCTGCCATCTCATGTTTGCTCTGAGCTCTCTTTCATTTGAGCTGCTCACGGTTTCCCTTGGCTGTGTTACTTCTGTCCTACAGGGGATGGCAGCAAGAGGTAGAATTTGGAAGGCTGGGTAAGTGTTGGCAATTTGTCTGCAGCATCAGTGATCTAGGTTCTGGGCAAGCAGCAGACTCATATGGATAATAGGGATGGATTCTTCTGCTTCATATGGGAAGTTTCATGAGCCACTAACACTAGTGCTTTCTTTAGTACTGATACTAATCCAAAGACTTGAGATACCCACTCAGAATTTTATCCCCAAACACCCTGTTTCTGAAACGGTTAGCTAGGCACAGCTGGAAGATGAAACAGAGCTGTATTCCTGTTACCTGAAGTCATGGGATTCCAGCTTCCAAACAATGCAAGTTTTTATCTGTGTCTTGGTTCTTCAGTCATACCTTTCTTCTTGCAACCATAGAACAGAATAATAGAATCATTAAGATTGGAAAATACTTGTAAGAGCTTGGAGTCTAATCATAAACCTCACACTGCTAAGTACACCACTAACTCATGTGTACCACATCTAGATGTCTTTTAAATACCTCCAAGAATACTGGCTCAACCACTTCCCTGGTCATCCTGTTCCAATGCTTGATAACATTTTTGGTGAAGAAATTTTTCCTAATATCCAATCTAAACCTTTCCTGGAGCAACTTCAGGCTGTTTTGTCTTGTTCTGTCACTTGTTACTTGGGAGAAGAGACCAACCAACCCCCATCTGGCTACATCCTCCTTTCAGGGAATTGTAGAGAGCAGTAAAGTCCCTCTGAGCCTCCTTTTCTCCATGCTAAATACCCCCAGCTCCAGCAGCTACTTTGTTGCCCTTCTTTGGACGTGCACCAGCAGCACCTCAGTGTCAACATTCATTTGCAAGCTGACTGAGGGTGCCCTTGATTCCCTCACCCAGATCATAGATAAAGATATTAAATGGGACTGGCCCCAATACCAAGCCCTGGAGAACACCACTTGTGAGCAGCTGCCAGCTGGATTTAGCTCCATTCACCACAAACCCATGTCAGCTGGGCCTGATCCCCTGGTTGTCCTGTGTGTGCCATGTGATGGCACTCAAGGTGATCTGCTCTGTAACTTTCTCTGGCACTGAAGTTAGGCTGACAAGCCTGTCGCTCCCCAGATCCTCCTTCCTGCTCTTCTTGTAGATGGATTCTCTTCCAGTCAACTGAGAGCTCCCTGTTGAGCCAGGACTGCTGATAAATGATGGAGAGTGGCTTGGTCAGCTCTTTCACCAGCTTCCCCACTACTCTTTGGTGGATCCCATCTGGCCCCATGGACCTGTGTGTGTCTAAGTGCTGTAGGAGGTCACTGACCAATTGCCCTTGGATTATGGGGGCTTCATTGTGCTCACTGTCGCTGTCTTCTACCTCAGGGGGCTGGGTACCCTGAGAAAAAATAGTCTGACTATTGAAGACTGAAGAAAAGAAGTTATGAAATATCTCTGCCTTTTCTTTATTCTTTGTCACTATGTCATTTCATGATCCCCGTCCCTAGGATAGCCTCCAACTGTGACATCACCCACAAGTCCTTCTCTATTCACAACAGCACGTCCAGCATGTGCCTTTCCTTGTTGGCTCTCTCACCAGTTTTGTCAGGAAGTTCTCTTCCACACACTCCAAGAACCTCCTGGACTGTTGCTTTTCTTCCGTGTTATATTTCTAGCAGATGTCTGGTAATTCTTACTCCAATGGAGCTTAAGTTTATAATTTATAAATTTCTTGTAGAAATTTATACAGGTCTCCTGAGCAGCACCCCTGAAGTGAAGCCCACGGGCTTCTCTTGGCTGCTCCTCACTGAGCAGAGCAGTGATTTGACCTGAGCATGGCTCCTTGGCTGCCTCCCCTGGGAGGAGCATTGGGCAGCTGAGCAGTCCAAGCTTTGGATGGCAGAATGTACCCTCTCCACTTCCGAGGAGGCTGAGGTTGTCAGAGTACCAGGAAGGCTGCAGCGGTGACCACTGGTGACATGTGCTGTGCTCGCCACTGTTTGGGAGCAGCTTCTCTTGGTGAAATCTCTGGGATTTCTTTTACCCTCCCTGCAATCCGCCTGTCATATTAAGTGCTTCGCTTCTGGCTTTGTGCCCTGATGGCAGGGCTCCTTGTTGGTAGTGTTCCTAAGGAACACGATCTCCTCTAGATGAATAGGAGGCTGATGGAGGTTAACTCTGTCCCTAATGAGACTCCCACCTGGCAGGGAGCTCCTCCTGCTGCTGGTTAGTGAGTTCCTGCCCAGTTTGTTTGCTTTGGGATCACATCACACGTTGCTTCCTCTTACTGTGCTGTTCAAAACAGGGGTTGGAAGATGGATATGAGTTAGCCATGCTGCTTCAGAACAAGAACTAGCAGTCCTAGTTTCAGGATAGGTAAATTAAGGTGATTTATACAGAATTTTGTTTTATGTGCTTTTCACAACAACCATTCAGTAAAGTAAATATACGTTGTTATTTTGTTCTGTAAAGTATTTTTGGTAAAACCTCAGTGCCTCTTTTATTGAATGACTAATACATTTTGGTACATCTGAATTACATCTATACTGAGTCATTTAATTCTGTAATGACATATTTAAATGTTTAAATCTCTACAAAAATTAAATATCGTAAAAGACTAACATTTTGTTCTAGGAGTTTGTGCCTGTATCACCACAAGCATCTGCTAAGGAGAAGAACTCCTGTGAGCTGAAAACTAACAGGATGCTGTATCGCAGAAATATTTTGGGAAGCCATAAATGAGCCAGTATGTCTTTGCAGAGCCAGAATTTTGTTGTATTTTTTTTTTAAAATCAGTTCTTCATCTACTTGCTGTGTAATGTTGTCGCATTTAACATTTCACAATACTGGTGTTGCACTCTTAGTTTTTCCTAACTCAGTGTTCACCCGATGTTTCTAAAATTTTCCCACATCTCAGACTGTAGTTACTTCACATTTTGAAACCTAGGCTTTGTTTATAGGGGAGGTTTTGCCAGTAACAGAATTAAAATAGTTATATCAGTGTTCTTTGCAGTCTTGCTTTTCTTTTAAGTGTTTGTGTGTTGGGTTTTTTTGTTTGTTTGTTTTTTCGTTTTTTATGGTAGGGTTTTCTTTTTTTTTTTGGGGGTTTTTTTTGATTCTTATAGAGGACATGTAAGCTGAAATAAAAGGATCTGCAGGTTTTATACTGGGATAACTGTAAAATAAATGTACACGTCTTGCTTGTGTAGACCAGTTCAACATCCTTCCTTGAATTACTTTGTGTTGTGCACTACTTCTTGAAGTACTTTTTCCCTAGTCTGATGTCTTTCTCTTACCAGCTCACGATGCCCTTCTATTCCTTGAACAAATGCCTGTTTTGCCAGGCTGTCCTTATTTTGAAACACCTTGCAAGCTTTCACTTGTGCATCATTATGCTGGATTTGTAATCTGTGTTTCTCCCGATGTGTGGTTGATACTGTGTCTTTGCTTGTGTGCCAGGTCCATCATTTACCCTGTGAGCTCTTCAGGGCAGAGAGCTGCTCATCACGTCATGTGCTTGCTGCAGCCCATACCGTATTTTTAGACTCCAGGGAGCGATCATCAATCATTGTGAAATACCAATGTCCTTTTATTCTGCTATCTATGAATACTGCTTGAGGCTTCTCATTGCCTTCTTCAAGCAAGGAATCAATGCTAAGAACCACAGAAAAAGTTGGTTTTGTACTTGCACAATGGGTTGTATGGTGAGAAGGGGTTTGAAAAAGAGCACCCACCAGCACCACCAAACAAAAAAACCCCACCTAGTTTTCAGCACTGAGCGAGAGAGTTGGGACTGTATAGGAGAAGAATGGGAGATACTTGTAGTGGTAATTCTGAAATGAAAATAACTTTCTGCTCAGTAAATATTTGTATGTAAAATACAGAGAGCAGGATTTTCAAAAGTGCTTACATGATGTAAGAAACAAAATGAGAAACTGAATCCACAGCTGAATGGTTAGGCAATAACCTGGGATGTGGGAGAGTCAGGTTCAAATACTTGCTGCAATTATCTTTTAATTAGTTATACAAAGTGGAACAACTTCAAACAGGAGAGATCAAGATGTCTTACCCCTGAATACCCAATAGCCTATGGGCTAGGACAGGTAATATGGGATGAGCAGAGATTTGAAAATGGGGCACTCACCTTACTGATGACTGTTTTAACCACTGAGATATTAAATCTGATAGTATGTGGATTTCTCTCATCATTGTTTATGAAGAAGGATTTGCCTGGCTTAAGCAACTGACTAAAGGAAAGAGTTTGTGGAGGAGGCACCCATTGCCATTAGAGGAATAGAACTCCCTGTCTCTTTGACAGTCTTCTTCGGTAGCTGGCTCTTGTTATTCCTGGTTTTTGACACTGGCTTTCTGCATCCATTTTTTACAAGGTCTGAATGTGTCATTTAGGGAGGGGATTACTGTGGATAGCCAGATCTCTAAAGCTTCAGTGTTACAATTTGCATCTTTGCTGCAACTTAGTCTTTCTGTGCATCTATTTGTCTGCCACAGAGTAGGGAGTTACAGTAGTGCCAACAGACGTAACAGAACGATGCAAAGGATTTTAAGCAAGGCTGACATATTAAACAGCAGACATAAAGACATTACATATTGTTAAAATGTATTTACTGCTAAAGGGGGAAACCATGCTAATATACTAATTACATCATCTTGAGACTGATAATTATCTCTGCAGGATTTCATGAGTCCGCATCCATTTGATTTGTCCTAATTCAGAGCCTTGTCATCCTCATCTGCAATCTTTTGCCCAGATGGAGCATGGAAATCGACACAAGCGTTCCTAATATGCAAATAGAGATCTGCAGTTCCACTTCAAAGTGGCAGCTTCCGAAGTGGGAGTTTTAATTATTCCATTTTGAGTTAGTGACTCTGCAAAAGAGGGTTTTTTTTTCTTCTGCCAGTGAGTTGGGTGTTCTTTTTTTTTTTTTCCTTCAGATTTGTTACCCAGCTTTGCAGTAGGCATGTCCTATTCTGTCATGCAAACAATGAAATGGTTGACCAGTTAATGATCCATTTGTTTACTGATTGCAATCCATAACTTCCTGAGGGAGTTGTTTGTCCTGTTCTTCTTGGGCTCTTTTGCATGTAGTATTTTATATAACAAGATGAGATTCCTCGTTGCTCATCACAGGAATTCTGTCATGAACTTGACAAAAGAGGTCATATATCAACTGCCCTATATTTCAGAGGTGAGCTGTGTCTTCAGTCAAAACTAAAATCCCTTGAACAAGGGAATGGGCTGCTGAGTTTGGTGAGGAAGAGAAATTCACAAAGCAAAAAATACTATAATGACTCTATATGGCACGGCAGAGGACAAAAACTAAGGAGATTGGGATTGTCCCCCTGCACTGGTGAGGCCACACCTCAAGTACTGTGTCCAATTCTAGGTCCCTCAATTCAGGAAGGGCATCGAGGTGCTGGAGCGAGTCCAGAGAAGGACAATGGAGCTGGTGAAGAGTCTAGAGAGTCAGTCATATGAGGAGTGGCTGAGGGAGCTGGAGGTGTTTAGTGTGGAGAAAAGGAGGCTCAGGGGAGAACCTTATCATTCTCTACAACTTCCTGGAGTTGTAGCCAGGTGGGGATCAGCCTCTTGTCCCAGGAAGCCAGTGATTGTACAAGAGAAAACGGCCTCAGACTGTGCCAGGGGAGGTTCAGGTTGGATATCGGGAAGAATCTCTTCACTGAAAGGGTAGTTAAGCCTTGGAACGGGCTGCTCAGGGAGGTGGTGGAGTCACCATCCCTGGAAGTGTTCAAGAAATGAGTGGATGTGGCACTTAGTGCCATGGTCTAGTTGGATTTGATGATCTCGGAGGTCTTTTCCAACCTTAATGGATTCTGCGATAGGAATTGGTAATAGTTAAAACTACTGGAACTGACCAAAATAGAAGGTGATCGGCTGAGATGTAGCTGAAATTTCATTTGATTGCGAATAACTGTGAGTAGAATCAAATCAAGTATTTTGCTGTGACATGTACTCATAAGGAAGATCTCGGTTGAAGTGTGAGATGCAATTACAAGGTTAATTACTTACACTGAGTTATACTGTTCCACTTTGGATGGTGTATTTTCACTTTATAATGAGGTGAACTTAAGGAGGTCACCGACAGTGAGGAAACTGTGCAGCAGAAGCACTCAGGGCAGAATAATCCTAGGTACCAGTGGGTGCACTTGGGAAAGAAAGCACTACAAGACCCCATGCAGAGGTCAGTGTAACTTGCTGTTCCTGCAAGACTGCTGACCCCTGTGTGCAGGGGAGGCAACCTGCATCTGCATCTGCATCTGCTCACAAAATCCTTTGCCAGTGACTCAGCAGGTGTTTGGTGAGAATGTAATATATAAAAGGAAGAATGGAGGCATCCCATAATTAGGGCTAGTAATAAGACAGGAATCAGTTTAGCATGTGATATACAGTGAGTCAGAGAAATGAAGGAGAAGCAAGTTTGATAGGGTTATAAGAAGGAAAGTGCAGTACTAAAAATTGTGATGAATGGTGATGAGACAAGCTTCAAAAGAAGTTAAAAAAGGGAAAGCAAAGTTGTATGAGAAAGCAGAAGAATGAGTTCAAAACCTGAATATGAGAGGGCAGTAAATTCAGGAGGATGTAGGGAGAAGTTCAAATGGCAGGAGAAGTTGGCTGGCATAGGGCTTATGTTAGCAGCCTGGAAGAACTTGGGGGACAAATGTGATAGCATTGAGAAACTGAGGAATAAGAAAAAAAATCTATCTATTGAGTTTAAAAATAACAGAAAGAAAATATCTGCAGGCACAGAGTGCTAAGTTTAGAAGAAAATCACTTTTTTATGGTAAATGACAGTTTCTGATCATGGACAGCATAAAATTTCTGTGATTATCAGACAGCATAATGAGAATGTTTTTGATAGTCAAAAAAATACTGATTGTTTTTTCAGTATTATGTCCAAAGTCATAGCAGTGTGGCCTCCTGTCTACGTTCTTGGAGAGACAAGTAAGATTTCTACTCTTAACACCTTTTCTTGTCAGCCACATCAGTATTAAGAAAAGGGTATATAAATTTGAGGCTAAGCTTTTAAATTTGTTTTGCTTTTACGAACAGCACTTTAACAGTGTATCTGAAGAGCACTGCATTTAGGCATTGTTCTGGTTTGTGCTCCTGTTTTTCCTATTGCCATGCAGACTCTCAGGCGGAACTGTTTCCTTCAGCCTTAGAACTGCAGATGAGGACTCTCTTTTTTTCCTGTCTTCTCACCCTGCTGTCATATTTTGAAGACATGAGTAAATTGCTACTGCAGTCACACAGTCTCATTTACAGAAATTCTTATTTAAAGTATGAACTATTTAAAAATTAAAGTTGGATTTTAATTACTTTCAACAACAAAATCAAGAGCTTGTATGTAATGGGGGAGTCTATACATGCTGGAGAGTTGGAATGTGATTTAATTTCTACTCAGAATTTTAAACCTGGGTTGATAATTTGCGTTTAGCTTTTTAAAAAGGCATTGTGTGTGAATTGCAAGAGAGTTGCAAAACAGATATCTCATAATTTTTAAAATTTCTTCTTGTGTGCTTCCTATTCTAAAGTCAGCTACCAGATTTCATCCAGTCCACTTTACAGTTAGGTGTTGCTGTTGCTAGGATTGTGCTTAATTGCAGCTTCTTACACTGTTCACAGTTTTTCAGGTTTCCTTTATTGTGGAAAGTATGAAACAAGGTGGTTTTGAACTAAGATGCCAATGCTAATGTAATGACCTGTAACGAAAAAGCTGTTCAGGTTTTGTCAAAGTTCTGAGGACCCAGTTTTGTGAGGCTGTGTACAAAAGGGATGCGCTGGAATCAGGAAGTTGGGCTCAGTTGTGCAGGACACACAGTTGGCACAGAAACAGACAGACAGTTGTGAAAGCATTTGTTGGCATCATAATAAAGGAAAATGGTGTAAAACAAGGATTTTGAAGAAAGATTTAAAGATATATTCCCAAATGTATGTTAGGAGCTTTCCCACAGCAGGAGGACCAGGAGAGAGAGAGTGCAAATGTGTTTGTTTTGAAAATCAAACAGGTAAAGTGACAGAGGCTGGCATCATCAGTTATCTGATGGCAAGAACCAGCCTCTTGATGCTGTGATAGATAACAGGAAAGGTGTGGATAGACTCCAAGGATTTTGGAAGGTCAATGGGAAGGATGTGTAGGGTGGTAATGTAAACAAGATTAATCCAGGCTGTCACACAGTACATGTTATCTTTGCAAAAACTGGTCACTACAGAGGAACAGCAACTTCATCTGGCATACTAGGAGCAAAGGCTAATGAAATGCTCATTTTCCGATCCAGTTCTTTTTCTGAAGCTTTGCTGAAACTTCCTTACTAACAAAGATGGGACCTATAAGCAAAGAGGAGGAAAAGAATTGCAGTTGAAAACATCCTTCTCTGTCTGCCTGCAGGGAACCTGTAAAAGTTAGGGAGCTGAGAGATCCTGTGACACCTGTGTAGCAAAAAGGGTATGTTACCGTTTCAGAGTGTGCAGTGCAAGGGAAAATAATCACTTGAGCATGTACTAGGAGAGCACATAGTGTTTGGCAGGACAAGGGAAGAGGCACAAGCTGTCAGCCAGAACTGGTAAATCAAGAAGGATAAGACTGCAAGTAAGACCTGGGATTTAGTGGCTAATAACTCCACTGAGGGCTGTCCCAATAGGAAGCTGGATAAGTAAACATCACTAATATGGATAGAAGAATGTGATATGTAGAAAGGCTCAAAGGAGAGACTTGTCTCTATGGCATTTGCAGTAAAGTGTAAAATAAAAGGCAGTTCTGCCACCAGGCGCAAACTGGGACAAGTGATGTATTTGTACCCACTGCAGTGTAAGTAAGGTAGGTATTCCCAGTTTATAAGGAAATTGGGCAGCTTAGAACATTTGCACTGGTTGGGTTTTTGTTTGTTTTGCTTAGTGCAGCCCTGTGCTATCCCTGAATTCCCTGTTCTGCGTTAAAGGTGGAGCTCACCCTGATGGAATTATTGCCATCCTGATCTGTATATTAATAAAGATATATCAATTTGGTGAGTCTAGCCTGCAAGTTTCTTCGAGGATTTGTGTTTTTCAACTAACATCAATTCGAATGAAGCATGAGTCTGTACTTAAGATATCTTATTGCTGTTTCCCCAAAGTGTAAAGGTTACATTTACTGCTAATGAAAAATGATGACATGACTCACAATGCTGTTTTGGAGAGTATGAAGAAGAAATGCTGTCAGTGCTGAAGAACTTTTTGAGGACAAGAATTTCATCAGATGAATGAAAAAAAAGCCAAGAGGGGTAAAAATTGAGAACGCCTGCCTTTCACTGGAGGTATAACCAAAGAATACGCAAAACATCCCTCTGGAAAAACAACAGATTTTAACAATGATTGCTGTATGAAGGTCTTCAAAGGATAAGTCACACTTTGTATTTATACAGGAATAAGCTTCACATCAGGCGTAAATCAGTGTTTTGTAGGAGCGTTTGAAGATAACACTGAATTGTACTTGTTTTAGGATTTAGCCCTTTATTTCCATACTGTAGAAAACATGGGTTTTAGTGATCTAAGTCAAACAAGCAGAGCCATACAAGAGTAAACAGGTTGTTAATCTGAAATCACCGTAGGGCCTTCTTCTGCTCCCACTGAAATCAATGTCTAAATTCCCATCAGTTTGAGTGGGATATTAAAGAAAGAAAAATAGCTCTAATATCCATGTTAATGTATTTGCTAAATATGTGAATTAATCAGCAGCTTGGTAAACTGGTTCAACAGCCTGATGCATTTGCTGAATCAGCCTTGCCAGAACAGATGCACCATTTGCCTCGCAGTTTCTAACACCCTGTTAAAACAAAGCAACATTTTTATAGGAATCAAACTTACCAATGTAAGTTGGTTTTGCTGTTGCATGCCTTCATCTGTGCCCAGGCAAAACTACTTAGAGCAAGATGCTATGTATCTCTAGTGCACCAAAATTAACTTTCCTATAAGCTCTGTTTATGGCAGAACTTTTAGGTACAAGGAGAAGAAGATAGGCTTGCTCCTTCACCATGTCTTGAACCTTAATACTGTAGAAGTTCTTGCTTTGTCAAATTCATACTTCATATACTGAAAAAAACATACAGAAAACGAGATGAAGACAGACTTCTGTTTTGTTGAAGTCATTAAAAACATTCAGTCCAACCCCTGCAGCAAATAACAGACTTTCAGAAATGCTGAAAGGATTAAGATGATAAATATCCATGAGCTTTCTTCACTTTGGTACCTTGGGAAAACCTCACCTTTAATCCTTACATTTACTGCTGTTTTTGTGAGCCATTTTTACATTATTGGTAACAGGTAGTTTTAATACTGGTATTTCAGTAAGATCCCCTTTAGTTGCTTATTTTTACCCTTTTGCACTTTGAAAAGCATTGCACAAGGGGTCTTGGAGAGAAACAAAAGGATGTTCATCATCTTCTCTTTACCATAGTCAGTAACTGGGGAAAATACAAACAGGGGTGGGGTTTTTCTGTTGAAATGTGTGTAGAGTAGAGCAGAGCATTTTGCTTGAGGTGAAACTTCTAACATATGGGAACCCCAAGAGATGCTGTTCAGGCTCTAAACTTTGCATGCACACAGGCAGTTTTGTTTCTTCCCCTGGTGCTCATTTACATTAATCCTACCCCTATATATAAGGTTTCTTTCTAAATAGGAGACAGAAAGCAACCAAGGTGGCCAAAGTCCATTGATAGCCTTGCTGAAATGACTGTCAAGTGCTAGGAGTTGTGAGAGCTCACTTGGATACACCCACTGTACCTGGAAGCAGTGTGTGTCCCTCAGTGCTTGCTTTCTTTTTAAGGGTTGTACATGTGCAGCTGTGTTTAAAGTAGGGAAAGGAAACTGTGGAAGGTACAGGCAGTTTTGTTGTGGGGACACCGTAGCTACAACCACTGCGTTGACGTGCTGTTTTGGAACCACGGCAACCTCAACTTCATACTGTTACTCTAGCAGAGTTTGGGGATATTTGAAACGTGCTGACAGTGATTTTCTGTTGTGCTGGCCTGGTTTAACAGGCAGTATGTGTCATAAGTGTGGGTCAGCCCTTACAAATCTCACTCTCTTGGTATTTCACAATAGTCTGCGAAGGTGTTGCTCAACCGGAGTCCCAGCCCTGCAGCCATGATATACAGAGGTGTTGAATCTCCTGAATCAGATGTGGGCCCTTAGGCAATCCTGGCTGCAGCTGAGCTATGTTCAAACTACTGCAGCTCCTGCTGCTGAATGATGATACTTCTTTCTGACTGTCCTTGCAGATGTTTCCAAGTGCAGTGTTTTATTTGTGCATCAACAAATGATCTGATATTTGCTAAGGGTTTGAATCCAGCCATTGAAGAATAATAAATGACTGTTTAGGTTGAGCTGAAATTTTGCAGCCTGATTCAGTTACAGTGGTGACTCACTTTGAGTTGGTTCTCACATGATTCACAAAGTGTATGAGTGACTCAACCCACAAATTTACTTAGCTCCCATGTTATTTTCCCTCTCAGTGAAAAAAAATTGGTTATAATAAATAATCACAGCAAACTTTGACTTACCCTGAGGTAAAATAAATATGTGTGTTGAAAGGCTGCATATTTGTAATAATAAATTATTTAGTGAGGTAAAGATGAAATAATAGGATGTAGGAATTGTTAAACGAGAAGGAAAGGTGACATGCATTTGTTTGCTTTTGTTGCATAGCAGAGATAAATAAAGGAAGAATAGTTATTTTCCCTGTGATACAAGATGCTCAGAGAGGCTGTTTTGTCAATGTCCATATTTACTGTTGTAGCCAGCTAATTCTTGGCATTTGTTCTCTGAAATTAGCAGATTTAGATATGCCTGTGTCTGGTTCAGACATTTTAAAGTGATGTCAGTTCAGAAAATGTGAGGTTCCTAGGTTCTGCACTGGGTCTTTGTAGGATGCGGTTGGCTAGCACGCCTAGTCTTGAAGGACCTGAAATTGGCTGTCTGAAAAATCTTGACTGAGTTCCTTTACAATATCAAATTCACAAAGGTAAGAAATTCTGTCCCAGCAGGAGCTATAAGAAGTTTTTCTTCAAAAGATGCAGCTGCTGTCGGTGTTTCATAACCACATGCAGAGGCACATGGCTGTAGTGTAAATACAGTCTAAATTACTATGAGTTTAGAGTTAGGTGGAAACATCACTATAACCTTTTTTGTGCTGTCACAAAAGAATATAAATATCCAAATAACTACCTACCTCTGAGCTTTGTAGCACTGAGTGACTAATTACCCTCCCTTTCATAAATGAAACAACAAATAATGTGTAAAATGAAGAAATTCTGCCCTGTCAGCTGACTTGATATTTTAAAAGTTCATTAGCAAGCAGGAATGTTTTTATACCTCACAAAACTCAAATGTCAATAATATCCATAAATTAAACTTCAGAAGTCTTTATTTTGCAGGAATAAAATTACAGGGAACAAATAATGCATGGTTTGAAAGATTATGGTGAGAATTCTGAATTCTTTAAAATGATAGTTCTTTTGTAGATTGTATCACAGATATGAGGAAACTGCAATATGGTTCAGGTACGGCAAGAAATTTCTGAGAAATAAAATGGATGGTACTGGCAAACTCCCAAATACTGGGGACATACATGATAGCTCTGAGAAAGAGTACCTCGGAACAGTGATAGGATAAAAATATGCAGCTAAAGGACTTCTAAGCTAGAGAGAGAAGAACAAAAAGGCTAAAAAATAACCATGGAGTATCACATGCTGAACCACTGCAATGCAAAGACCAGTGGAGCATTTCTGTGACAGGTAAAATACTGCTCTTTTATCGCAAGGTTTGCCAAGCAGCCACAAGCTGTTTCAGGCCTCTATAGAGAATGAACCAAATGCATATGTTAATTTGAACTTGCCCTCAGCTAAAGGAGAAGGTAAAAGGATGGCGTTGTGCTCAAAGCACAGGACTGGGATTTATTTATTCTTGGTTCTGCCGCAGTCTCCTTGTGCAACCTGAGGCCAAGTTACTAATCTCTTAATGCCACAGTCTCTCCATTTGTAAAATACATGGTACATGTCACAATGGGTGTTTGAGGCTAAATTCTTTAATGTTTGTGAGGTGTTTTGGGACTGGGCAGGACAATTATTAAATGCTGCAGTGCAGCATGCAGGGTTATGCTAATTAGTGCCATTTTAGACACTGATGCCTTACTGTATGGAGACTAATACCGCAAACTGCTAAAATTTTAGTCTATGGGTACCTTTGACCTTAGTCGTTCTGAGATTGGTCTGGAAGAGAATAATTTATTTTTGATTCGGTGGTTATGGTAATTGATGAAATAAAAATTCCCCAGACTGTCCCTTAGAATACCTGGCATTTACTGTTCCCTTAGGCGCTGTAAGCTGGCCTTTCAAAAAGCCTGATTTTTGGAGGCATAGTTTTAACAGTTTAGGCATAGAATAGACACCCTCCCAGTGGAAGAATCCACGAGAGGAAGACATATTCTTACAGACAGATATTGGCAGAAGACCTGTCATGAAGTGACAAACACAGAAACCCCTCTGCACATATTGCTCTGACCAGGTGGTGTGGTGTGAGGCTATGAGTAAATGTATCTTTCAGTGGTTAAACCACAGCTACATTTTTCTAAACAATTGTGTGTTTAGTGTTTGTGAATGTGTTTTCCCATCAGGACTGCTGGTAGATCATGTATGTATCTGTATGTTATATATAACATGTCTGTTCTTATTGCTGAGCTCCCATGTAAATACCCATGTGGTTCTTTGCCAGTATGGCAGAGCAGATGTTTTTGCTTCTTATATTGCTGTAAACAAGCTGTTGTGACTGATACTTCTTTTCACCATATGTCCTGAACACTCCCAGTTCATCGTTACATGTAATTTCCAGGATGCTTTGTAGGGTGTGTATGCCTCCACCCCATTTCAAAATCAATGTAGCTCTCAATGTATTGACTAATGACTGCAAGGTGTTACTTAGCATGCTGGTTTTGGCTGACAGTGCTGCTAAATGAACAGTTGTTTGCTTAACATGTCTTTCATGGTTCTCATGTGAAGTAACTTTTTCTGAGGAATTGAACATGCCAATGATTTCAGGTCTGCTAGTAAGCATTTATCTGCCATGCTGGTGAGACCAAAAAGGGGCATGACCCCAGCTTGGTGCCCTGAATACTGATAATTTTGCCGTGTCCCTTAGCCATACCCTATGTTTGTATTGTCCTCATACATTTTGTTGTGCTGATCTCATCGTTCCTACATCCATCAAGAATCTATAGAGTAGGAGCGGGTAGGTGGTGAGAACTAAAGAAAACTGTAATGTACCTGTAAATGTACAGGTGTTGTGCTGCTGCAGAGGATAAGATGTTGTAATTCTGTCCCACTGTGACAATCTAGGACTGACGGGACATTTTCTTTCATTTGTTTTCGTTTATGTTGTTGTGTTAGACCATTCTCAACCCTCTTCAAGGCATAGGATACACAGCACCAAAGAGAAATTGCTTGTGCACAGCAAAAAGTGTTTGCTTATTATTATAGTGGGTGTACATGCCTTATTATTCACCTGTGATGTCTTGACCTTCCAGAAGGTCTACCTGGAATTTCAGTAATTGCATATGTGTGGTACAGTATTGAGTGTGGTCAGGAATGGTGTCTCTACTAATCATTTTAATGAAAGCAATCATGTGGAGGTGAACAGAAACTGAATTTAAATTGTAAACATGAAAGAAGTTAAACTACAAGAAAGTGCATTCTTTGAGCATCTCTCACATCTGACTCTTTAGGTTTCTGTATTAAATGGTTGAGCCTTTGTCATATGTGCTGCATCGCTGGGCTGTCCTCACAATTCAATAATGTTTTGGGAATATAGCTGGTGTGAATGACTTTTTTTTCTGTTGGTAGCTGGTGGAATTGTTCATGTTGCCCATAGCAAATAGCAGGCTAGCTGTTACTTTGATAGACCTATGGCAGCAAGCTGTGTGATTATAGGTAGGTAACTGAGAGAGGGGTTTATATAAGCATTTCTCTTGAGGTTAGTAAGATGTCTTCATGCAAATTTTTGTAGCTCCACAGTGGCACAGACAAAGTTTATTCGTGTGCATATCATAGAATCACATGATATGTGTAGAATCATAGAGTATCCTGAGCTAGAAGAGAGCCACAAGGACCATGGACTCCAGCTCCTGGCCCTGCACAGGACACCCCCAAGAAGCTGACCATGTGTCTGAGAGCATTGTTCAAACACTTCTTAAACTCCATCAGGCTTGATGCTGTGACCACTTCCCTGGGGAGCCTGTTCCAGTGCCCAGCCAGCCTCTGGGCGAAGAACCTTTTCCTAATATCCAACCTAAATTCCCCCTGACACCTCTTCATGTTGTTCCTTTTGGGTCCTACTGCTGGTCACCAAAGAGCAGGGGTCGGTACTTGCCCCTCTATTTCCCCTCGTGAGGAAGCTGCAGACTGCAATGAGACCTCCCCTCAGTCTTCTCTTCTCTGAGCTGACCTCAGCAATTTCTCATACAGTTCCTCCTCTAAACTGTTTACCATCTTTGTGGCCCCCCTTTGGGTACTCGCTAATAGATTTATATCTTTCTTATATTGTGGTGCCCAAATCTGCACACAAGGCTTGAGGTGAGGTGGCACCAGTGCAGTGTGATGTAATGCAGCTTCTCAAACATATGTCCTTTCGGGGAGCATAATGCTGTAAGTTACAGTTCCTACCTTTTTTGCTGCTCATATGTCTAAGGTCTTTTAATTCTGGAAGTTGGAGTTGAGAACACCACTGTTTGAACTAACATTGGCTGTGCCCTTCTTTTCACCTCTCAGTCTGAGGGTATGACTGAAGATGCTATGTGGATGCATATCTGTGCTCAAATCTTCCATGAGTCAAGAAAAAGATAAAGAGATCCTGATGTAACTACATCAGTGTGTAATGTGGTCCCTGTGGGGAGAAGATTATTGACATTGTCTTTGCTGCTGATGGATGCCTGTGATGAATGTCCGCATAATTTATTTTGCTCTTCGTGTCAGTGTCAGCAACTTAGAAGCACTTCAGGGTTATTTTTAGTATACACAGCTGGGTCTTCTATATGGAATCTGGCCATAGTAATCTCATGTGTGATGAGGGCAGATCTTAGTGGTGGGTTGTTATTTGGACTATTCTTGTGTGTGTCTACACGTTATTTTTTTGTTAAAGAGAGAATGTCTGTAAAAACAGTGTGATGTTGCAGAAGGGAATATGTTTGCACTATGTGAGTCCAGATCAAAGCATTCTTTTGTAATTTCTTGGATTTTAAATGAGTTTTGGTTTAGTAACTGCCTTCTTGTGCTTGCATACACCTGATGGCCAAGTTATTTCTCCAGCTGAATACTGAACAATGCTGGTTGGGGTTGTGATAGGCCTTCTGTTGCAGCAGTGTGCACAGGCAAACCATTTGAGTGTGTATGATTGTCCTCACTGCACTGGGCACAGGATGCTGTTTTCCTTTGCTCCTTTGGTCAGGTTTCATAGGATAAGGGCTCTACACTCCTGCTTGCCTTTATGCAGCAGTCTAAGCATCTCTGATGAAATGCTGTTGGTCTTTTATAGTCACTGTGCTCCTTTGGTACCAAGGTATTCCTGAGTCTTTCCCATTTACAGCTGGATGTTGTGGTAGGTGATCTTTTATCTCCAGGTGCCTTTGAAAACTTCATGCTATCACCTGGCAGTGCGTGCTTTTTTCTTATTTTTCTTCCTGCCACAACTTGCATCTGCCTAAAGTAAATGTGCCAAACTGGCTTTGCTCTTGGAAGAAGTAATAGTTATATGGATTATTTTGCTTTGCTTAAGGGATAGTAAAGGTTTTTTTTGCATTTTCTGTATCTGCAAAGTCCATTTTTACATGAACATTTATTATTTCTTTGGCTCCAGAAATAAAATATATTCTGTAGGATTGCCACGGTCTCTGTAAACTTTTAAACCTGTAAATGAATTGATGAAGTGAACTCTTTTTTTTCTTAGTAGGCTCCTTTTTTTCCTGTCTTTCACAATGAATAGTAGCATGATCTGGTGAGGGGAAGAATTTAGTGTGTGTGGTAGAGTGGCTTAGTGGAAATGGTGCTTACCTCCTTTTTTTCAGATTGTCATGTTTTGACATAATTTTGGGATAGAAATGGCCTTTTTCTGGTTCAGAAAATGCTTAGCATTATGTATTTGACAGATGTCCACCTTCTTTCTGACTTTGTGCTGTTGCTGATCCTCGCTGCACAGCATAGTCCCCACCACCTGTAAGCTAGTTCTTATGAACACCTGTCAAAGATAAAGTTGCCTAGAATTTGATGTTGCGTTGAGAAACAGAAAACTCCAATTATTGTTTTTAGGGGGTTCCCAAAGTGCTTTTTGCATTCTTAGAATATCTTAATATTGTCTATATGATGACTTCCCTTTTCTGAGTACTTATTCTTCTGATCATTCCAAATGTAATTGCTTAAGTAAGTGCTTTTCAAGAAACTGTTTTTGCCTGCTTGTATGGCATAATGCTTCTTGTTCACACAACACAAATAAATTGAGGTGGTTTCTTTTCACATTATCTGTACTGTTTTTGCTGGTGTTATCACACTAATCTTGCATGTAGATTATAGGCTTCTGCAAACCTGATTCCAAAGTGATGAGAGAGTGGAGGTTTTTACAAAACTCTTAGCAAAAGTTATTTCAGATTTTCTGTTATCTTCTCACTTTCTGGACAGTTGTATTCTTTGGTTTCATTCACGTTCAGTGTTATTCTGGTTCTTGTTAACATGTTTACCTTCACCAGTTGCAGAGGCAAATTTGACTGCAAGGTTCAGTTTTCCCTTTTGTTAGTGTGAGAAATACCCAGAAAATGAGTTAAATGACACTGAGAAGTTACTATCTACATTTCATAGTTACTTTTACTGACATGAATAATTACTTGGAGGTTATGGCTTCAGAACAGGAAGCCTAACTGTAGTCAAAAGAAACTGAGATTATGCTAATGAATTTTTGCTTGATGTCTTTTGCTTTGTATTAAAATGTGTCATAATGAATACATTCTATTTCTTCTTTCTTACAGGTAAAACGAGAAAAACCAGAAAATTTACCAGATTTAGAAAACTTGGCCCAAGAAAAATTCCTTGAAATGGAGAGCCAGAACAGTGACTCAGATTTACAAAAGAATGAAAAATATATGTATTTTAAGGATCAACTTAAGGAGATGAAAAAACAATGTAAGTCTGATTTTTAAGAAAAGATTATTTGAATGCTAAACGGTAAGATGTGACTAACTGCTCTGAAATATAGAACTGCCACTTAGGCTCAAACTGATGTGAGTGTTCTTAAAAACTTATTTAAATTGATATCTATATAGAAAAAAGCCAGTGTAATTACCTTGGTAGTTTTATTTAGACTCCCACAGCTCCTGCTGTCTTGGAATACAAATATCATGAAAATCACGTCTTTTTTTTGTAAGGTGGGCTTTTTCATTTGAAGACCTTTCGCATTTATTTTCTTAATTGATAGGATCTTCTAAAAGGATTAGGTAAGCTGTTTTCATTTGTCACTTAAACAAATTGCTCCTGTTTCACAACTTAGGATGTGTTGCAACTCTAAGAAGACCTTTGCTTTAATCGTAGAACTATATTGTTGGAAAATGCTTACTGTATGTGTTCTCAGGTTTACAGCTTCTCTGCACGCACCGCTTAACACTGCAGATTACTAAAATCTGGTTCTTTTAATTCACGTAATTTTTCAAGTGTTAAAATTTTTTGTTATTTGTGCTTAAATTATGAGGAAAGTTGGAGAGTAAACAGTTTGGTTATTTATGCAACACAACAAAATTGTCTGCTTTTATTGCCCCACACATATAGCAGCCATTAAAATATTGCTCTGATTACTGGTGCTGGGAAAGTTCATGGGCTCTGACACTATTTGTGTTGGTCTTCCCCTATCATGATTATGTTCTGAAATCATATTGTTCTGCTTGCTGTCCCTTGACCCCTGTACCTATTCCCTCCCATCCTGCATTTTGATTTCAACATAAACTAGTATCTCAGGAACTTCAGGAGTCATAGATTAATGATTTATACCATTGGAAATGATATTCTGGGTGCTCTCCTATAGTTCTCCTTGAGTTTTGGGTTTTTTTGGAGTCCTATCCAAAACCCAGTGAAACTAGGGGAAAGAATTTTCCCACTGGACTTTGGATTGCTTCTCTATAGAGATTTATGGAGTGAGAGGACATGCTTGACAAGGTGAATTTCAGATCTGGTATCTCAAGACTCCCTAGGATTAGAGCTTGAAGGCTTAATATATTTGTTTCCCATCTTTATGCATTTTAGCACTGATCTCTGAGTTTAATAGAGCTCTTGGCACTACTCTAAGAATGAACATACTGAGTCGCAGACCACGAAACAGTGTAATTTTCACTCTCTACCTAACCATAAAATTGTTACTGCCCCACCATTATGTTGTAATTTCTAATTTCCAGGTGTTTGTAAGTAAGAAGATAAAAATCTCGATAACTGACTTTGGATTTACTTTCCACCCTGTAATTGCCTGAGGAAGGGGTGTTGCTCTAGCAATGCATTCAGTTCAAGCTCTGGGACTAAGTTTTAACTGGCAGACCTGTTGAAAAAAAAAAACCAAATTAAATTAAACACAATAAAAATTATTCTTTAAAAAAAGATGAGGGCATCATTGTGCTACTGCTGCCCGAAATCCAGATTTGTTTTACTAACCTCTTGACTTTTGTTTTGGTTGTGCATAGAGGTCAAAGTGTGCCCAAAATGAAATGCATGATGATGTTGTGTGGACTGCTATGTTCACTGCAAGGACTTTTGATCAGATGGGTCAGCTTGACATTTGAAAAATTCACGTTGGTTTTGATGAAGTAAATCCATCACGTTTACTCCCATTGCCGTATTTATTGCAAGTTAAAGGTTGAATGGAAAATTGTTACTTCGCTTTCACAAACAGTCCTGGCTGCAATATAATGAACATGCATACAAGTGGACAGGCTGGTGCAGCCAGCCTTCTTTGGAAGTGGATAACTAAGTGCCACCTCAGGTCTGCAGGTAGATTCAAATTTAGTTTTGAAAGTTAGCACGATTTTGCTGGCTTGAACTTGCATTAGTGTTGTGTTTCCTGCCTAAATAATCTATTGATTCACTATATTTTCCTGCTTCCCTTCCTCTTTGAAAGGCTCTTTTACTAGGAAAGCTTCTAGAAATTATTGAATAAAAGTGGGTAACTGAAGATCAGTGGAGTCTGCTTATATTCACATACTTAAATTTCCTTTTCTATGATACAGTGACCTGGAACCTGTAAGACTATGCAGTTTCTCTATTTATTGTAGTTACGTCATCTTCTTGCCATTGCCCTAATCCTCCCTCTCTCTTTTTGTGTGCTTTTGTCACTCATACCTAGCCCTTAAAAATACCTGTGGAAATTAATATCACATACATTCACAAGCTTAAAAATGACAGATACCCACATTCTTGTAGGAATGCTTAGAGAGCCTCTGGTCTTAACAGCTTTGTGAGAGACTAAAGTGCCAACTGTACTCCACCTGGTGCAAAAGGCCTCTTCTCACTGATGGGCTCTACACAGTAAATTATTATGCCTGGATGTATAATTGAGCACTGTCAATATTGTCTAAAGTACCACATATAGTCTTGAGCTGTGCCACGGAATGTTTATATTGGACATTAGGAGGAATTTCTTCACGGAACGGGTAATTAGACACCGGACTGGACTGCCCAGGGAGGTGGCAGAGTCCCTGTCCCTGGAGGTGTTTAAGGAAAGACTGGACGTGTCTCAGTACCATGGTTTAGTTGACCAGGTGGTGTTCGGTCACAGGTTGAACTGGATGATCTCAGAGGTCTTTTCCAACCTGACTCTGTGATATGCCATATAGACAATGGTGTTACGGTGAAGGAAAATTGGACGCAGAGGCAGAAATTCCAGAGTTCCAATACCAGCTGAGCTGAAGATTCATAAAACCTGTAAAAGACATTACTAGTTTCCAAAAGCTGGTGATTTACCTTAAGACATACTGTGTGTTTTTGGTGGGGCTGTTTTGTAAGAAGAAATTAAGGTCATGCTGTTAAATATTCAGCATTCATGCTTAAGCCAAGTTATATGTGTATTCTTTACCTTCTGCTGTATGAGTTGTGATTTCAAAAGCATGAGTCCTACAATTCTGGCCTCATTTTAACAGCATATTATAATGTGTCTGCAGATTTTGGGACACACTTTAAAACTACTAGATGTGAGTTACATGTATCAATAACTTCATCAACTGCTGCTGGTTAATACTTTGTTTTCAGCTATTTGTCTTGCCAGGCGCAACTTAATTCACAATTCCTGGCTTGTTTCAAGAACACATATACTTTTTTTTTTTTTTGTTCCAATCTACATTGGAATTTGGTTTTATTGCTCAATTAGATAAAACATAAAAACTCCTGCCAGGTTTTCTCAGAGGGGCTTTCCTTTTTTTTGTTGTTTTGGGGTTGTTTTTTTTTTTTTTGTTCCAATCTATTCTATCTTGAAGGAGCAGACAGGGTAGATACTTAAATTATTTGCTTTCCAGGAGGAGTTACCATTAATGATCATGTATTCTTTACTCAGAGTTTGACATTTGTGTTCTCGAATAGCTGAACAAGAAAATACTATATTTTCACATTGTCTTGCTACTTAGAAATTAGCTAGTATTTGAAGGAGAAAAACTTTCTTAACACAGTTTTTAGGTATTGTGCAAGGTGTGAAGCAGTTAAATACAACCTTATTTTAACAGAAAATTAAGCTAATATATATTCTCTTTTGATATTTGCTGCCACAGTGATGAAAGGAAGCTGCATGGTTGTTCCCTGTCCCCTGACAGGTGACAGGCAGTGCCATAGGTAGTGCTAATACTCGGGGAGGAGAAGAGGAGAACGGTGCTGTATCACCTTCAGCTTGTCTTCTCTTGGCAGTTCTGTGGGAAGGAGACCTTCTTAGCTTTGACGTTCAGCAGCAGCCAAGGTGCAGAAATGAAATTGGGCGAGTTCGTCTCTGTGGCAGTAAGGATGAGATCATGCCTCAGAGCAGTTTCTGTTCTGCACATCTTTCAGACAGTTTTCAGGCATTTTCTCTAAATCTGTGAGCCTTTATTATGCAGCTACTTTATCTGGAGTTTGTGCAGTGATGAAAAATCTTCACCTCTGATATGTGTCAAAACACTGTCAGACAGGTTTTATGTGAACAGCAAGTGATTTTTCTGAAGTCTGTTTTCAGAACTATCTTAGTTTTGTAAATTCCCACTTATTTTTAATGGAAAACATTTTCATTTTTCTACTTAAACCTTCTTAGACTGTAAGCAGTAGAAAAGAGTGTTGATTAATTTTTCCTTTTTTTAAGCATTTCTTGTACTCCCAAGTGGCTACATTATCTTTTCCAAATAACTGAGTACTTGGAGGGGTATTCACTAAATTTGGTAACACCAGAAAGTTCTAAATGATTGCATGTGTGGTAATGAAAATTTTTTGTGCCCTTAACATGACTGATGCTCTCCTTAGATATAATGGTCCTGGATCTGCAAAGTGCTTAGTGATCTCCTTTTGATTAAGTGAAATGCTTAAGCAAGTTGCTTCAATTAAATTTTATGAGTAGATCCTTTGAAATGAGTGAGATTGCTGGCATGTTTCACTTCCTTATTGGAGCGTGACCACAGTACAGAGCCTTGCAGGAGTGAGCCCATAGGAACTAAACCATGATCACCACAGGAATTGTAACTTTGCATTTTGTATCTTCTGTAAATTTAAAATCCCACCTTCTGTTTGAAGTTGTATTACTGAGTCTTTTTATTTCATGCCAGAATATATATATATATTTATACACACATACATATACACATATCAAAGGCATCTATCTTCTGGCAGAAAGTATGAGACTTTTGTCTTCACAGAATGAAACTAAGATCTGTCCCTATTCTCCCTGTATCAGTTTAAATTTCTGATACTCTGTACGGAGAACTAATCAGAAGGTTTGATCTCTGCTCCTGTGACCCTAGCTGCCCCTGCTGTATTTGTTGAAAGGTTATTTAGTGTCACGTTTGGTGCACAAAGGATGACAGATTTCATGGCCCTTTTGTAGCAGCTGATAACATGTACTTTGGAATCTTTGATAACTGCAGATTCTGCAAACACACAACAGATGCACGCTTCAGTAGTGATTTTGTGGAAAGTGCTAAGATCTGAGTGAATGACAATATTGCTGGTTGTTCCAAACAGTTTAAGGAGTGAATTTGGCAAATGTAGGAAAGATAATATTTTTTTATGGGGGACAAATCATTTTGAGACTCAATAGTAGTTTAGGCAATTTTTTGTCACAGGAAACCAGTCACTGTCATGTAGTTAGGAAAGTAGCTACACTGCAGTTGTAAGGATCTTTTGTGCCTTCTCCACTGAAGAAAAAAAAGTCTCTGAGTCTTTGAAAGGAAAAAGTATGTATCATTTTGCTAGGATGGATTTATAGTTGTTATCAATATGCAAATATTTTGAAAGGAGAAGATCTTAAATTTAATGTTCAAGTAGATGCTATATGCCTTATTGATACATGTATTTTAAGCTACGCATATGCTGAGAAACAATGATGTGAAAAAATATCATTTTAGATACAGTTTGGGATAGAAAGAATGACACTGTGAAAGGAATTATCTTTAAATTTTTGAAGCAGTCTATCATAGGTTCCAGGAAAGACTAAGGTCTTTGATTTGCTTTTATTAGGATAAGAAAACATGCTGCAACAAGATACTGTGTATTATAATGCTTGACAAGTTTCATCCAATTAATCCTCAAAACATCACATTGAGGTAGGCAAGTTAATTTTACTTCTCACCCCACAGCAGTGGTGAAATTTGAAGAAATAGTTGAAGTTACTTGTGTGGACTCACATAACTGATTTGCAGATCTGCGTTTCTCTTCAGTTGTAGCTGACTTCTTAGTTGGCCTGTTTTTGTCTCTATGCTTAGCTCTGATGGCAGAGGGAAATAACATTAGGGTATTTTTCCTTATATTTTTAATGCAAAAAAAAAATTAAAATCCTCTTACTGCCTAATTGTGAGAAAACAACTTCAGCACAAGAGTTGACAATTCCTGCTGAAAGTGGGTTTGGTGTTATGACAGTTCAGTGGTCTGTGTGGGATATGCACTTTTCATTTATGTAAAATTCCTTACAGACAATCCTTTGACTAGTAAAGAAGTGAAAGAGGATCCAGCACTTAGGAAGGTCATTTGAAGTTAGGAGACCTTGATTTAGATCTTCGCTTTGTCACCCTCTTTTCATCTGTATTGATTTGGCAGGGCCTGGTTTTAGGTAGCAGGGGAGCCGCAAAGGTGGCTCCTGTGAGGAAGCTGCTGGAAGCTTCCCAACATCTCTGGCAGAGCCAATGGCTGATGGCTCTGAAGATGGACATGCTGGTGGCCAAAACCGGGCCGATGAGAGAGGTTGGTAACTCCTCTGTGATGACATATTTAAGAAGAAAATCAAAACAAAGTCACAAGATTTTGGATTCTAATCAGAGAAGAGGAAGAGGTGAGAACATGTGAGGGAGAACAATGTGGTGACACCAAGGTCAGTGGAGAAAGAGGGGGAGAAGGTGCTCCAGGCACCAGAGCCGAGATTCCTCTGCGGGCCGTGGTGCAGACCATGGTGAAGCAGCTGTGCCCCTGCAGCCCATGGTGAGCCACGGGGAATGCAGAGATCCACCCGCAGCCCGTGGGGATCCACGGGGGATGCAGAGATCCACCCGCAGCCTGTGGGGGAGGTGCCCACACTGTAGCGGGTGGATGCCTGGAGGAGGCTGTGATCCAGTGGGAGNCGCACTGGGCAAGTTCACGGAGAGCTGTCTCCTGTGGGAGGGACCCCACAGCCTCCCAGGGGAAGGACTCCTCTCCTGGAGCAGTGGAAGGAAATCTCAGTGATGAACTGACCAAACCCCCATGCCCTGTCTGCTCGCTCTGTCGATGGGAAGGAGGCAGAGGCTGGGGGGGATAAAGGTGTTCTAAGGGCTTATTTTACTTCTCATTATCCTCCTCTGATTCTGTTAGTAATAAATTCACTTCACAACTTAAGTCGAGCCTGTTTTGCCCTTGAAGTGTTTCTCCCGGTCCTTATCTCACTGATTAGGCCTTCAACTTTCTTTCCTTTTCCCTCCAGTGCCCAGCTGTGGCAGGGGAGGGTGAGTGAGCGGCTCTCATGGGTACCTGGCACTGGACCAGTGTCAAACCACAGCGTCATCTTAGATCAAGTATTTAGTTTCAGAACAGATCACTGGGAGTTAGGTGCCTAAAAACTTAGTGGGGTTTGGGCCTTACACCCATGTCTGGTATTCAGTTCTCTGTATATTGTGTTTGTGGATTGTGCAAGAAGAGACCTGGACTAGCTCATATCCGTGCTGCTCTGGGCTGGTACCCTATGGAGCAAAGCAGCCATGTCCAGCTGAGTGCTAAACATTCAATTGCCCCGCTTCTCTTGTGGCACTAAAATATCGTTATTACATTTTTGGGGTTTTTTTCAGTTCAAAGAACTGTAGATATTAATGTAAGTGTGTTTTAGTGTGCCACAGTAATGTTTTCATGGCGTGATGCTGAGGGGGAAAACTGCATCCCCACAGGAGTGAAATGGGTATGTCAGGAGGCATTTGTGTGAACGAGAGCTGACTTTTGGGTAGGGCTTAAGGACTATCCTGAGGAGAGAAACTTGGCATGGCTTTTTCTTTTGGGACTGTCCTGTCTGGGTATTTTCTGGAAGGAACTAGTTGGTTTACTCAGGATTTGCCCACTTGTAGTTTTGAAGGATTAAGTGATGATGGCCTGATAATTGAATGATTTAAAGTTACTCTATTTCACAGAGTTTTTGGAAAGATCAGCTAGAGTAACAAACTAGATAAATGGGATGCTCATGCAGTATAGCAGTGGGAGCTGTAATGGTACCCAAGAACAATATCCAAAGTGCAGAATTACCATCACAACTAGTGTCCTTGCTAGTTTGTGAAGAAAGGCCAACTCCAGAAAGAATGAAACCATCATAACTTTGTTTCTGCAACCTGGAATGACTTTTCCAGGGTAAAAATTAGTTATGTTGTAAATGCAGAAGCTTGCATTAACAATAATTGTATTAGTGGATTAACGAAGAACATCAGTTGCCAACAGACCTGGTGAGGGTTTCTTTGATGAAATGATTGCCTTTCTAACGCGATCGATCAAAATAAGAAGTTTCTTGCTTTGACATGTAGAGCTCTTGACATGTAATTCAGAGTTAAAATGAAAGAGGAATCAACCCTCCCCACCCCCACCAACTCTTCTCCATTATGAGTAACCTGGAGTATAAGAAACCTGAGTTTCAGTCATGGTGATTTAAAATCAGAACTTGACTGACTCTTGTCCTACTAAGTGATTGACCTGTAACTCTGGAATCAGTCTCCTCTCTCTCTGTCCACAGTGTATTTAACTATAAATAAAAATGGCAACAACTGCAGAAGGAAATACTGAGAGACACTGACCCTTTAGCCCTATGGTAAAGCACTCAGCTGAGGGAGGACGTATCTAAATCAGAAAGAGCACCAGATGTAGCTCTCTTCTGTTATAAATATCTGTCCTTCTAATCAGCAGATGCTTGAGGATAAGATCTTCTTATCTCTACATCTGTCATCTAATCTGTATGTATATTTTTAAAAATCTACATTTTATTTCGTTGCAAAAGTCTTTTCAGGATGTAATTCTTGGTTTTATATCAGCCTGGCTTTCAGGTCAGCCCCGAGTCTATAAAATCTAGAAAGAAAATGGAGTGTTACATGGAAATAATTTTTTATGATTATTATACACTTAGGGATAATACTTAGGTTAATTTATTGTTACTACCATGGGATAATTCTCTCTTAGCTGAGCACATCGATGGCTGCCAGCATGGCATTTTTACTGTTCATATGAATATATAGGTCAGGAAGAGAGCTTCTGGATGCTGTTTCTATTCCCTTGATGTTGCATTCAATCACAGTATCTAATAAAATGCCATCTTAAAATATATTAATTTTTTCTCCTCTGTTTCTCTTGGAAGGATGATGAAAAACCTTAGAACTTTGCTCAGATGATGAGAGATTTTCAAGCTAAAGAAGTCTGTGACCAAGTTTTTGCTCATTGTTCCTGTTTCTGGCTTATAGAGATGTTCTCTCTCAATGGAGTTTAGTTCAATTCAGTCAATTCCTGTATTTCTTGACTCGATGGCAATCCAGTTTTGCAACATGGAAACGTATAAAATCTTATGTCTTGTGACCATACTTGAACTAATTAGAAATGTTTTATAAATTTCAGATGAGTGAGAAGCATAGGGATAGACACTAAACCTTGACTGTATCTGAAATTGAGAAATGTTAGATAGATGGATTATACATTATGAGAAATTTGCTTTCTGGTAATAAAACACCAGTGATTTCACTTAGTTTTCATTCACTTTTTTTCTGGTCTAATAATACAAACTATTTTGCAAATCTAAGCAGCAAAAATACAAGGACTGCCTCTGTCAGCTAAGTACAATTTTACTTGCCTGCTATTCAGAAAGATTTAGAAGTCAGAGGATACAGGTATTCCGTTCTTTTGCCGTGAGCTTACAGTTTAAATTTTAAGTGTGATCATAAGGAAACAGGTGAAGAACAGTCCAAGGAGAAAAAATCAAAGAAAGAGGAAAGGGAGAACTTCTCAGTGTTAGAATTTTAAAATGAGATGCTCTCATTTTGAAGTTAGGATATTGAGGAAGAAGGAGAAAAATGAAGCTTAGTGGAGCTTTACAGTTAGAGAACTTTGCTTTATTTACTCTGTTACTTTTTCTGTTACTTGAATATTTATCTGGAGGGACAGTAGCTTTTTTTACTCTGTATGTTCATTTCAGCCATTTAGATGTGGGACTTTGTGCCATCAGTATGCACGAGGATCAGTGGAAATTGAAGTAGAGCTCTACTACTCCAAGTAATGCATTGTATTGTGTGCCAGGACAAAAAACATTTGAGGAGAAATAGGCAAGTAGTTCTGAGATAATGCTGACTAAATAATAATCCATCAGTGCATATCACACTGCATAGTAACTTCAGAATACTCCAGTTCAGAGAAAATAAAACACTTGTTGTTTTTATGGGTCCTGAAACTATTTGCCATGTGGCTCTTTGGTGTGTCCTTCGGAATTGTGGCAGGTTGAGGTAGATCTTGCTTTGGTAAGCGCCAGTGTAGGTCTGAAATCAGTGGAATTTCCCTGATCTATACTTGCAACATGCAAAATAGTAGTGTACAGCAAGATAATTAAATATCCTCTGATTCCATATCAGATGTTCATGTGCATTGGCTGCTTACCGTAATTTTTTGATATCCATATTATTTCATTTCCCTCTTAAAAGCCGTAGGCACCGATAAACTCACAGTAGAGCATGCAGTAGAGCACGAGTTTTATGCCATTAATATACTGGAGATCTTCTTCACACTCTCCCAAACCTGTTAAATGTTTAGCTGAAATGGAGGAAGAGAGCTAGAGAAGCGCTAAAGGACTGCAAAACCCATCTGTTAGGTCTATGGACCTCAGACTGGATGCCAGAGCCTAGAGTTAAGTGCCTTGGCTCGCAGGAGGAGGGCTCTGGCACACCTGCTTGAACAGCTTTGTTCAATGACAAATCTGTTCCGTCAGCACAGAGTGCTTTACATCTGTATGTCAATCACAGTATTGCGCAAGTTGACTAAAAACGTGCCAACTATAAAGTAACGCAAAGGGAATGCGTCTCTTTTATTGTGAGACTGCGCACCTGTGCTTGTATTATGTAGCTGGAGAGGAAATGGACCATGGCTCTAATCTGCAGATTTAGGCATTTCAGACTCTCAAATGATTACTGATGTTATCGGGGAGCTGAAGTGCCAATTCTGTGTACTGTTTCTCAGGAGTAACCTAAGAGATGTTGCTAGCAATCACCATTAGCACGAAGTCAAAGAAATCAAACACCTTTATGGGCATTTACACTTAAGCAGGCTTGGAGCATTCAGGTATTCTGTCACAACTGAGGAGTGGCTTAAGTTGTCACCTTTCAGCAGTTATTAGCTCTTGATTTCAGACATAGCATCTGACTTTACAAGTGTGGATAGGTTTATCATGTCTTATCATCTCAAATGTGGATGTAGATTTGTGTTACTAGACTTGCAGTGAATGATTTTAGGATTAAAGATAAGTTGCTTAACAGGTGTTCCAACAGGCACTAAAAATACCTGTTGAGGGAGAGAAGCAGTTAATGGAGTGATGGTGAGAGGGCTTATGTTTTATACCATAGTGTTGTGACTACAGCAGTTTCCCAGGAAGCTATGCCAATAAATTCACAAATAAGCACCTAAAAAAAGCCCTTATGAGGAAGATGACATGTTTGACTCCTCTCTGGATCCTCCTCTGACTGGATTACTGGAGACTGGATGACACCAGGAAAACATTGCTGTCGGCTTTCCGTGCCTTGTGCCCAGTGTAGCAATTTTCATTACTCATCATCAGAGTAAGGCTACTGGATGGGATGGAATTTATGTCTGACATCACACCATTGCTCACAGGCTTTTCAGCAACCCCTTGGCTGCAGACAGGTGTGCAGAGGATGCTCTGCAGTCCTTCCGTTGAAGCAAAATGCCACCGTGTGCAGCTGGAAGTGGAAGGGGGCTGGGAAGGATTGGAAGGGAGTGTACTCCAGTAGTTTACTCTTTCAGCAAGAAATGGAAATCTGGGTTCTGTACATCTCCATCATCACCTTCTCTTCTTCCACGTGAATGGAGCTGTGCCTCCTTTCAAGAGCCAGAGAGATTGCAAGACAACGCATTCTGAGATATTCAGGCTGGGTCAGCTCTGGACAAGTACAGAACTCAGATCTTCAGATCCCTGGAGAACCTCGGAGAGACTTAATGGAGATAGATACCTTCAGGGTTAAGGGGCCACTGAACAGAATTTTTCATAATTTTGGACTTCAGTAGTTTGCTTCAGTTCTTTGAATCTGGCCCAGCCTTAGGTATTCTCCCTCGCTCCCTGTTTGAAGGCTTAAGGGTCAGTCCAAGATTTAGTGAAATCAACAGAAGTTTTTGTAGGAAAGCTGTTAATCAAGATCTATCTAAACTCCCAGTATAAACTAAGTGGCTAGTTTATAGTCAGATAGGAAAACATGGAGAGGAATAATCCTTGCTTATCACAGGATAGAAGACTTCATGCAGAAAATCCAGATTTCCTTTGAGGGAAAAAGCGTAAAAGCTTTCTGATTGCTTTATCAGCTTCTACAATAAAAATAGTAATTACAGCAATTTAAGACTAATGAATAAATCACTGTATTAAAATGGGAACAAAAAAGTTTAACTAGCAATCATATGTAATCATTTGGCAGCTCTGTTATTAGTGTGGGCAAAGTAAGCTATTCACCTAACCTTTGCTACAGCATCCATTGCTTTGGGTTTTTTGTGGGCCTTTTTTTTTTCTACAATGCAGATTGAAGTTTTCTTTTCTGTTCTCCAGAGAGTTTTGTTTTGATGTCTACATCTGTTTTGTCACATGTCTACATTAGTTGGGCTCATATTCTACAATTCCACAAATACCTGCTCTCCTGAGAAAACACGGCTGTGTGGATTGCCACACTGAAGTTGTGCCTGCATATGGGTTTTGTCACATCACAGCTATGTCATGGAAAGATATTTTCCAGATCTGTTGTACTCTTTTCACCACTTCTCTCATTTTACCCAACAGCCTTACTCCAGTCTCAGTCAGCATCCTTCCTCCTTTTTCTGGAGCTGCTTTCCCTTTTCAGGTGATGTCACAGCCTCCTTCCTCCCTTTAGTCCTCCTCTTTGGCTTTAGCTTTGCCAGCTCCTCCTTCGAAGTGTCACAGAACATTTTACCCATGATGGATGTACTTAGATTCACTAGTGAGGCCTTCCTGTCAGTCTTGTTTTGTCCTGAAAAAATACTTCATTATCGTGGTTCCAGCTCAGTAGTGTACACAGCACAAGCTGCAATTTAGAGGAAAGTAGTGGCTATTGACCACTAACAGTGTGGTGGTGTGCTAGCTGTGGCTTTACATTTTTGTTAGAGTTGGAAAAACTAGTAGCTGAGTGAGTAATGAAAGCCAGTGTAGCGAAATTCAGTTGTAAATGAAAGGGGAACATTTCCATATTCTTAATTTGGCTTAATTCCTGTGCCTAATGGCTGTATATATACCATAAACATTGTGAAGGAGCAACCATGGAAACACTTGTTTTCTTGCATTGCTAAATTTACTCAGGGTTGAATATTAACACAGCGCCTGGCATTACTTTAAAAGCAAAAATAGCTAAAGCGTGACTCACTATGAGTCATTTACTGCTAGTCCTGCTATACTGCCTAGAGCTTGACATTGAACAAGTTGGCAGCCTGCATTGCTGCATTTTTTTCTAGGAACTTTGAACACATTTCATTCTTGTGAATTCTCTTGTGCAACAATATTGAACACAGCAATGTGTTTATTTTTCTTCCAAAGTCGAATGAATCAGAAAATGGTGAAACAAAGAGTATTTTTCTTGGAGATTCTGGAAGAGATGGATTCTGAGAATTATTTTTTTAGCTGCAATAATGAAATGATTGCATGGATGTTAAAAGTTAATTACATTTTATCCAGATTACGTAAGATATATTTTATATATATTAAAATACCTTTATTGTTGTTATTGATTTGCATTTTTGGCAAAAGCATATGTGGAATCAGAAAGCTAAGCCTGTAGGCTGAAAATGTTTTCTCTTGGGTTGGCAAGGGTTTTTTGATGGGAGGGCAGTCAGCTCTGAAGGGGCAGACAAAATGAGGCAACTGTGTTCCTATTGGCCTCTGTATGTAAAAGGCACACCCTAAATATGGTGCTGGGTATCTCACAGTGAGGAGCTTGTTGGCTGACTGTGGGAATGCCTAAAAAGATCAGCTGATTTCAGTCAGATGGGAAGGGGTAACGAGAGAGGGCTGAAACCAAAGGCAACTTGCTGAGGCAACCATGTGATGAGATCCTGAAATACACTGGCAGAACCAAATATCACTCTTCATTATGCTAAAATTTTGGTTCCACCTAAATGTTATTTCTAACTAAAAGCCCCTTCTTAGAACAATAGATAAGGAAATTCTTTAGTATTTTCCATATTTTTTCCTACTTAAAAATATTACTTTGAAAATTGAAGAAAAATCTTATGCTATCAGCATACAACCTTCTGCATGTGTCCAAAGGAGGTACCAAAAATCAAAATAAAATATTGATAATGTAAGTTCAAAACAGCTACAAATGTAAAATCCCACATCCTTGGTATGGAGAAAAAGCTTGCTATGTATCTCTTCCTGTAACTACAAATTATGGAAGTAGAAACTGTAAGTTACATTCATCTGTACATTTAATAATATGTGCTGTGCAAGATCTTGGTAAGGGAAAGCATTTTCTCTGTCTAATCTGCTAGAACATCAACTTCAAAAATTTCTCTTGAAGTGGTTTCCCTATTAAAAAATCTCATTATGATGACTCAAGAGAGAATTAAGAATGATTAATTAAGCTTAACAGTGACATCCTAAGCATTGTCCTGATATGCACTCTTCTGTCTCATTTCAACATGGATTTGTGATCACTGCACTGAAGACTTCTCTTTAAAATTTATAATTGTTCAGTAAGTTTAACTAAATAAGGCTAAAATATTTTTTCTTTGTTTTACTGATTAATAATCACACTAAAAATGATACCGTGTTATTTTCCTAAACTTAGAATAAAAAAATGATTGTGTATATCAAACAGTACTAAGTGGGGAAGGATTTTGATTTTTTTTCTGTGTTACCTCTTTGACAGTGACCCCCAAATCCCTGTGATTAAAATGGTTGCAGTAGTTACTCATGGTATATGCTCTTTAGCAATCTCTTCATAGCTGCCGAATAGGCTGTGCCTCAGCCCCACCTCCAGGCATGTTAGGCAGAATATAGACATGAGAATTTGTGTTAGGAGTAAGACTGCGTCTTTTAAAAGACAGCTCTGTGTAGGAGGTTTTTCTGCTCAGAGGATCATCAGAAAGATTGGAGCTGCCTGAGGCATGATATCTCTTGGGCATCTCTATACACGTCGTATAAGTAATGTCTCTATTAAGCTATAGCAAATTATTCCCCTCACATATGCGGTGTTTCCGTGTACACGTTCACACATTGACAGAGTAAGGGCAGGGCAGTGACGTGGAGTCTCTAGGACAGATCAGAAGACCACGTGCTGAGCTCTAGATTAACACATGGAAGCATCATAGTCCAGCGCTTAAGGAGAACTTTGTTACAAAGTATTAAATTTTTTTCCCCATAAATACATACAAAATACTCTGTTGAAGTGAAACCAACATCCTGTTACGTGTACATCCTAAAATGATAGGTGAAAACTCTCAGTTCTCAAATCACTTGCTGTTCCAGTTATGAATCCAAGATGATTTTCTTTAATATTTTCACACGATAGAGCAAACAGAACACATTATAGAAAGCTGTAAATCATGCAGAGTGCTGAGTGAATTTGTTCCCACTTAACCACTGCAGGCTGTGAGGATGAACATCTTGCTGGATTCTTTCCCTGGGTCTTGAAGTGTGCTTGAGGTGCAGTATAGGCACCACAGTGTCTGTGAGTTGGCAACAGAAAAGTGACAGGAATTTTGAAGTAACAAATCAGGTTGCATGGATATATGCAGGTCCAGCACTGCTTTCAACAGCAGAGTGGAGGCTTTTTTCCCCCACCCTTGAAAGTGATTTTATCAGGTACATCTAACCTGAGGAACTCTTTCATATATAATGAATGGATAGGATGCTTAGGGTGTAATTCCTTATTCCCATGGAGTTGTGAATAATATAGTTATTACTAAACAAATTTGCCATTAAATTACTTGCACAGCATGAGCTACAGATGGCCAGAAAAAACTGTTCTTTGTCTGTTGCACTATTTTTATGTGACTATGCCCTGATAGAACCAACCTTTCTGACTAAGGTTGTCTTGTGAGCCTTTAATCTTAAAAATAGCCCTTTTTTGCTACACTTTGTCTGAGGTTGATTCACAAGCATAGTCATACAAGATCCAGTGGCATCATTGAACTGACTGTTAATCACTGTCACCTTTTGAGAAGAGTCTGAATGTTAAAGTGCTCATTTCTAAACAGCTGCCAAGTGCTTTCCTTTTTCAATAGCCATTAGTCTAGCAGATTTCACTGCCTCTGTTTTTTGTTTCTTACACTCTTTATTAGAATCTATGGCAAACCTTTTATATTTATGGTAGCAGGTGTATTTGTGATGTATTAGTGGACAAATTTGCCCTGAGATGAACTCCAGATCAGAAACGACAAACAGATGTTCGCAATTGAAGAGGTCTTTCAAGTCATGAGAGTCCTTAGTCTTGGGGCAGTCAAGTCACCAAAGACGATGGGAGTGAAGACACAGGCTTTTCACTAAACAAGTGAAAAACTCATCCTTTAAGATATAACTAGCTTTTTTGATCTGAAATACACATAACTAGTGTATTTCAGATCAGTTGTGCTATTTGAGAAAATTAAGATACTGATGGTAAACTTGCTGCATCAACACTGCATATTCCAAAGTTAATTTCCTAAATCTGCATTTAAGAAGCTAAGTCTGGAGCCATATTTTTAGTTCATATATAAACTTCGAGTATCTCTTTAGCTCCCTCATTGAGAAATTTGATTAACATCTTTATTATGTTGTCCTCTGTAGGATGGGGAAAGTCTGCACCTCAGGATGAGTGTCTACAGACATGTGCAGACATATTGAGTTCCTCTGCCTGCCTTGTCTCTACATCTAGTCAGGCCAGTGCCATGCAAATGTGGCTATACGAATTCTGAATCAGCACCAGTCTCCATCAGTTCAACCAAGGGAATGGGCAGAGGAGCTCTGTTTACACCCACTTCTGTAGATGTGCCCTCAGATTCACCAGAATTCCAGAGAACTGAGAATGTAATTAGAACAATGTGCTCATACTTCAGCTTATATAGATGTCTCTTCGTGTGGGTTAATTTGCTTTTACTCCTTGTTCCTCCTGAGCAGAAGTCAAGCCTCTGCTTGAGACATCAGCATGATTACTATTCCACTGAATATCTAGCTCAGCATCATTACTGTATTTTTTTTTAGGTGGGTAAAAATAGGTAGCAAGAACAGAGAAGCATTTAATAGGCTGTGAGCCTGTTGATGTCCCTCCTGTGAAGAGAAACACAAAAAAAGAGAAAGCATTCTGTATGTAGGGTGTATGAAGCTTATTCTAAAATTGCTTGAATAGAGGTGTTTAGTGAAAAAGATCGTGTTTGCAGTCCAGGTATTGTTTTAGGCCTTAGTAAAGTACTACGGAATGTGAATCAGTTGATGCTTATCTGTGATGAGCAGGTAAACAAAAGATGTATTTCCCAATGGGGTTTTCATATGATGGTGACAAACTCCATTGCACAACAATGGTCACATTCCAAAGCTGCAACCAGGTTCTGGAGGGCTTAATTTCACAATTGCCTACTGTGTCCTATTGCATTACAGTGACCTTTCAATAAAAAGGGAGATTGCTGGGTTGGTTTTTTTTTTGTTTTTTAACTTAAAAACTCAATGGCTATATAGTGCACTGCCCTATTTTTACATAGCAAATTTTGTCCTTGACATTTTTAAACCATGTCCTCTAGAAAAACATTCAGAAGCTTTTGTGTTTTTTACCTTTTGATTAATCTCTAATGTGCAGCTCTACTTAAGGTTTGCATTTATGTTGGCAATATAGCTAATAGTAAAAAAATAATTCTATATTCAGATATTGAGTGACTGACATTAAAAATATGTTTTCCTGTAGCAACTTACATATCATCCATCTGGCATAGTAACACAACAAAATTATTTGTTGTTTAGTTTAGAAGGGGTTCTTTTTTTCCAAGGTGAACTCATGAAACCTCATTTCTACAAAGTATTCAGTGGAAAGAATAGCCACAAAGCAAAAATAAAATCCTGTTTACATGGTATGATTTGAGAAGGATATAAACATCTAAACAGAATTTAGTTCTTGGCTGTTAGAATTTATTTTATGCTTATGACATTCCCTGCATAATGACTCTGCTACAAGTACACTTATACCTCATATTGTGAAACAGTCATGTAATCTTAAAAATTACTTCAGTAAAAAATTACTCTGAAGCTGATAAATCAAGACAGTATACAACAGCTTGAAGAGTGCAGGCTGACTGGGCCAGACCTGCAATGAAAAGTATTTTACCATCGGTCCTGGGAAGGTGAGGAAGAGAGCACAACAGACACTGGCCATAACCAGGAAAGAGCAGTTGGTTGGATGGTTGCTTACAACAGTTGGGTTTTAGATAATCTTTGTCTATGATATGAGAATGTCACATTTAGACTGAGCAGGCATCAAGTGAATAGGATATAGATTCTGAAGTTTGAGTAAATGGCTGTTCAAGATAACAAAGTAACTATTAAGCCCATTCTCAATTACAGACTTGGCCATCATCCACCTTGTATATGTTAGGTGTGCTCAGGTGCACACTTAGGTCTCACTCTGGGAGATGCTCTTGATGAGGAAGGCTTGAGGCTGCTATCCTGACCCCAAGCTGTCAATCATGTGGTCTGATCTGATCAGTTGCAAGTTAGATTTGAGCATCTAACAACCACAGTTCACCAGCAGATCACATAACTTCTGCTGTTTGTAATCATGATTTGGATGCTTTGAGCCTGAGTCACAGCTGTGCTGGCAGCTGGCAGTGTGGTACCAGATGTGACACCTAGAATATTTTGTTTTCAGTAGCTGTTCACTTTACAGTACAGACAGGGCTCAGGAATTACCTCTGAAATTCAGTGAAAATTAGAATGAATATACCTTCAAATTTGTCTGTGTTGTTAATATCAATAGATGTCTTCAGAAGAGTCCATGCCTCTGCTGAGATTCCTAGCAGAGAGAAAAGGTCACTTCCACGGTGAGAATTTCGCCCCCCCCCGCCCCCCTGTTTCCACACCAAAAGGAAGCTTTCCATGGTGCCAGAGAGTCTGAAAGCAGTGTAAGCAATTAGCAAGAAGAGCTTGAAAATTCCATCGCAAGAAGCAGGACTGCTCAGGAGTGGAGACGCTTGGGATTTTTCAGCCTGATTAGCCGCAGTGACAGAGAGGTGATGTGTGCTAATTACAGCTCCTTAACCTCCTTAGATGCAGTTGCATAAAAGCCCAGAACACCTCCATGTTGAAACGTAAGGCACTGCAGCATTCCCTGGCTCCTCTGCCTTGGCAGTCTCAGGCCATCCATACAAACCATTGACCTGCCTGGGTGAGGCACAGACAGGTGTGTCTGTGAGCCAACCTGTCAGTGGTTGTGGTGCAGAAATGGGAAAGTTTCTCATTAGGATGTGTGGCTGAGTAATAGAACTTCCGATATTATCTCTGTGGGTCAGTCAGCCTTTCAGAGTGGATCATGAAAGCTGTGGTCATTGTTCAGCCAGTGCTTTGTAGTGCAGGTCTGACCCAAGTATGAGGGATAGAAAAACAATTTTTGTGTAAAATGACATTTCAGTTTTACCAGATGTATCTTCTATTCTGGTGTGTTTTTTGTGCTGTCTTCATTATAACAAGAAGTAATGGCATTGTAGCAGGCAACATAATGAATTCCGATCGTTCAGTGCAGCTTGGAGAGGGGCGATCAGCATGATATTTAAATTAACTCTTTGTGAATACAAAAGTCTCATTGTAGATAATGACTGTCAAATTTTTTCAGGAATTATAATGAAAGGATGTTTTCAGCTATTTTTCAATACATTTTTTCCAGGCTGTTCATGGAACAGATAGTTTAAGGTTTAAAATAGATAAGCAGTCATTAGGCAAAAAATTGTTTTAAGATACTACCTTTAAAATAAGCAACCAAAGTCTTGAACAAAAGATCTAACTTGAAATAATGTTCTCTGTCCTGCTCTTTTTCTAGAAAGTTCTCTTTACATTGATGGTACTGGTGTAATCCTAAAAACATAATGCCTGTCTAGAAATTAATTCATAAACAATAATTAAAAATAAGGGATGTTTCATATATGGAACACTAGAGTTTAATCTGAAAAACCTTGCATATCGTTTGGACTAAGGCTTATGAGACACTACAGGAAATATGTGCCACAGCAAGCACTTCATACCATCATAACATATGCCAAGATTTTATTCTGGTCAACAATGAAGTAAATATCATCCCTACTCTACAGTGCTCTTCCAAAAGTTCCATGTATGTTTGGCTTAGTATTTGGTTTAAACATAATTTCAAGTGAAAATTAGTATTTAAGTGAAACTCGGTGACCTAGACATGGCAAAGAAATGTTAACACGCTTTTTTTTTTTTTTTTGGAGAAATTGCGTCTTCTATCTAGTTAGACATTGTGTGTAGGCGTTCTTTTGTAACCATTGACAGTGTCATTTCCCCAGATACTGTTGTAACTCTTGACATTGACAGTCTTTTTTACTTCTCAGTTAGCTTTTCTTTAAAAGTAGAACGCCAAGCTATTTGATTCCTCTTCCTCCAAAATCTAGCAAAGTACATTAATTCTGCTGAGGTTTGAGAGTAAATATAGAAATGGCTTGCTTTTCTTGGATGAGATATATGAATTTTACATTCAGAAATAAGTATTTTAAGCACACATCAAGGGAAATACCAATGTATTTGAAAAGCTGTTCAAAGTGTTAGAAGTTACACCCATTAAGTTTGAGTATACTATCAACTAATTCAAAATCTGTCCAGAAACACTGAAGAATGCAAAATACATGAGCTGAGCATGTACCAACATCTACTGCAGGACTTGACCCAGCACCATTATTCTTTAAACTTGCATTTATGGTCTCTTAAAGTTACCAGTAAGACCAGTTTAAGCAGGAATTTCCCCCCTTTCCTGAAGTTTTTCAAATCCCACGTGTGTGTTATGTGCTGTGTATACATCCACTTCTGCAGCTGTGTCTGCCACCTACTCCTGTCGAGCATTGTGCCAACCCTGGGGATTCACTTCCTTCCAGTGCCTGTATCTCACTTCCCTGCTTTACAGCCCTGTGGTCTTTCCTCTTCTGGTCGATGGCTGATAGATATGTTCTGAAGTTTTGCTCTCACAGTGGTAGTATATTCTACCTAGATCCCAGTTTGAGGTCTTCTTAGAAGAGCCTTTCCTTGAGAAACAGCCTGGCACCAGAGCCCTCTCTGCACATTCAGTCTGGTTTGTCCATGCTGAGGACCTGGATATCCAGTGCCCCTGGGGGGTGTCACCAGGCACGGGGAGGGTCATGGCTCAGCCTGGAGTTACACTGAGAAATCCCTAATGACAAGTCCTGTAACTGTACTCCCAAATCCTGCCTGCTGTTGAAGTAAGAGCAACAGGACTTGTGCTCCAGGTGATTTCTGCTAATTCTGCTGATAATCCAGCAAGGGTTTTTAACTCTTCTGCATGAAGCCTACAGTAAAAGCTCTTCAATGTACAGTCTAGTTTCTGTAATAGTAAATAAATCTAACTGCTTTGACAGTGTATTGTGACTGTATTCATTTAGGGAAAAAACCCATAGTTTTTAGGATTCAAAATACCTACTTTAAAAGTTAGGAAAGTAAAACACAAAAAAATCCTTTGTTGCTTTTTTATTGATCTTGTGTTCTTGGTTTACTTTGGTGAACTAATTTTCCAGGAAGTAGATTTTTTTTCTTCTTGCTCACCACTGCTTGTGATTTTTTTAACTTGTTTTGATTAAGCCATATTCTGATGAGTATTAGCATGACAAGGCTGCCCAGCACAAGGCACATGTGCTAGCACAGTTCCTTTTGTTTCTCAAGGCCTTAGACATGCTTTGTTTCCCGTAATTAATTTCCTTAATTTTCATTATTTTAAATTGTTGTCTTTATTTTTCTGCTTTTGGTTTTAGTCAGCTATTTTTGGTCCTTGGTCAGTATTTTTGTTTTGGGATGCTACAAATGCAGGCACGCAGCTGTGACAGCTAAGAATTTCTCCCAGATTTTCTCTTAAATACAGCAAATCTGCAGCTGTCAGTACCTATTGTAAAGCTGTGGTTATCTGCAGGGTAATGGTTTCAGTCACATTTTGCAGCCACTCGGGGTATCCACCCATAATGTGAACAAGTAGTGTGACTTTCTTTTTAAGAGCTGGCTTATCCATACAGAATTTTGCAATACTGAGGCTGCAAGTTCAGTGAGCTGTTTTTCCTGTCCTAGTAGAAACTGAAAATTACTTACATTTCCAGAAAGAAGGGAGCAAAAGACTATGTAATTGTGCAAAAGACTGTATTTACAGAAAATTTACAGAACGTGGAAAGTACTGTTTTTGCATTTTATATTCAGTAGATATGTTGCAATGCTATAACTGTTTTTGCTAAACTTGAATTTCATGGCTATTTACTGCATAGTCCCTACTCACATCATAGAGTGATTTATTTTTCAGAATGAATCGGAAATGAAATCCCAAGTTCTTCACTTCAGAATTGAAGAGCACTAATCTAGATGCATTAAATAATTTCTGACTCCACATACTTAGAAGGTTTGAAGGTGAATTGTATATGACCATTTTATTTCAACTGCTTAAAACAGCAATTGCTACAGTAGGTGAAAGAAGCAATTGATGAAAGCAGGTCATGTATTCTGGTTTCCTGTCTCAAGAGAGACAGACATAATGTTTTGGAAGAAAGGATAGAAACTCAAGCAGGGATCATTATGTCTAAGGAAGAAAAATACTGACTTCCTCATTTAGAGTGGTTCATGTATACCCTAAAAACTACGTTTTTAGTTCTTCTAAATCACTCTCTTGGTGTTCACACTTGCAGTAATCTTCATTTCTCTGCAGATGATGTCAGTGTGTTCTAGGAAGTACAAAGCAACTGTTCAATGCCAAGAAATTGAGGTTTTACCTTTTTAACTAGTATAGTGTAACTGGAAATAGCAGTTCCCAGCCCATTGTAAATGAGAAGTAAAACCAGTTAGCTTAAAACACCATGAAGGTGACTTGGAAAGAATGTTCTTACTGTGTGAACAAAACAAGCAGAATATACCTTTGTGATGATTTAGCCCTTTCTGTCTGTGACCTGTTACCTCACTAGGTCCTTGACACCTGGGCATCTTTATTCTTTGTCTCACGATACCTTACTAGGCACAGGAGAAGTTCTAAGACATAGGAGAAGGTCTTGTTCTCCTCCAAGTGTCTCTTCAAAACCACTCTGCTGCACTGCATAGAGAGAACTCTAATCTAATTATGGGTGGGCAGATGGCACGTTGTAATTGTTCTTCCTCACTGGCTGCAAATCCTGTGCATCCTATTATTTGTTACCCTGTCCTTGCTACCATCCCCAGACCAACCCACTTGTTTATCTCCTCCGCCTGGTTTGTCCTGCCCTTTAGGTTGCATGCTTTGGAGCAGAGATTGTCATTTTACGTAATACAGGGGTTTTCTGACCAGGCTGGCATTCAGGTGGTACTGCAATATAGATATTATATAATGGTAATACTCTGCAGAGGTGGAACAAGTGTTATATATAAAAAGAGCCTCATTCTCTTCCAAGGTGCACCACATGCTAAAATTTTCTGTGTTTAACTATGAGCAGAAGCTTATATACATCTAAATAGAGCTACTTTGGCAGACTCCCTGTGACAAGAGCCAGCATTCTATGAATGTAGTTTAATCAATGAACTATATGTAAACCACTGAAATTTATTCAGTCTGAACAAATCCAGACTCTTTCATGACAAACGTTTAATCCTTCAGGATTGCATAACTGGAAGATTTAGGGATTAGTTAGCTTTGAAAATAGGTCAAGGAAAACATCTACATTTGGTTAAAAGCTAATCAGGCAAGGAAATAAGTAAAATAGTATAAAAGCTTTAGAAGAAGTCTTTTACAAAATGAGTTTTATGTAATGGTACAAAGAATGTTTTCTATTTATCTAAGAGATGCAGAGCCTTGTACCCCTTTTCATTTACACTGATAGAATTCAAGGGAAACTCCGTTAAACAAGAGGTGCAAGTAGTGCAGAGTGAGGAGTTGTATATTTTGTTTCTCTGTGTCTAATGCTTTGGAATAGCTTCATAAAATTTTACGAAAACTTCAAAATTACTTTTAAGAGATAAGATTTGTAAGTATGAACACTATCAAAAAAGTTTCACTGAAAATAATCCTAGAAGTGAGGTTATGAAAGAAAAGTTTAGGAATCACTCTAGTGAGGCTGTTGACCTAAATCTAAAAATCTCCCCAACTACTGAAGTCTGTATTCCTTCTTTCAGTTACTGTTCAACTTTTCTTCTTCACCTCTTTTGCTCACTGAATGGGCTTTCTGCTTCCTACAGCTGTCTGGATCATGATATGGCTTGTATTGGCAGAGGTTATCCAGTCCTGTCATCTGGGTTCATAAGGATTTTGTTCTGTCAGGTTACTGAAGAAACAAATTCCAGTATGACTTAAAAGCTGGTGCTCAAAGTTTAATCAAGGTCTTTGTGATGCATGGAGGAAGAGATGCTGTCTCTGAGATGCACTGTGTAAGTGTGCGTAACTTTGTGCACTTAAGTGTTGTATGAAACAAAAAGCATCAAAATATTTTGAGAACTGCATCACAGCTCACGGCACAAAATGTGCTCCCATGCACAGGGATTTTTTCACCTCATGAAATTTCTGTGTAATACACTGAATACTTTGCAGCTTAATAACAGCAAAGCTAAAATCCATCACAGCACGAGATCTGCACAGTCTTGTAGTCAAATGAAGAAGTTGAAGAATATTAAAAGAAAACCCAAAGTTTTATTTGCTATGGTGTCTCCATCTCCAGCATACCTTGGACTAAAATAATGAATGTTCTCAAACACTATATAGAATTGCTGTAAAATAAGTTGACACTGTAGTTGCTATGAATACAATTCTTGCAATACAATTCTTCCTTTCTCTAACAAAACACATTTATCATGAGTAGGGACTGTGAGGATTTATTTAGGCTACTAGCAGCATGTATTATTGGTTATTTGTTCAAGGTTTTTTAGCTTTCTGAAATTTCATTGTTACAAGGTAGCATGAATGTAATTAACCCATTTGTCTCCTTAAACAGTTATCCTTGCAACACATACTGTGTTTTATTTTCTATCTGGGAAATAGTTCTGGTAAGTGACAGTGCAGGCAGTGATGTCAAGATGCCGGCTTTGTTACAGGAACACTGAAAAGCATGCTAAAGGTTAGTTGAGCATTCAGACTTAGGTAAATTAATAATGAAACTTCTTAATAGGCTGGAAAAATGAGAAAGGAGGTAAAAAATATCCAGCAATGCATGAATCATTGACATGTGATCCAAAATTCAGCATTAATTGTAGCACTATTAAAAATATTCTTTACTGTAGTTCTGTAGGACTGATTTCCTCTTTGTTCTTTGATGTTTTCAAATCTTATTTTATAAGTGATTATTTTCTCTGCTGGGCCTTTTCAGTTACCTGATTCCTCTGTTAATCATCTGATTAGATGCTTTTTTATGCATCTTGTTTCTTGTCCTAATACAATACATTAGATTCTGATGCAGCTGAGAAGCAGGAAGATAAATGGCACAGAGTTTTGATTCCCAGTTCTAGGCTCAGACTTGAGCTGCACAGGTGCCACGAGACTTTTGGAGGGCAATAGGAGCAGCAAAAATCAGTGAAATGTGAAGATGGCCTGTGCCAGTCGTCCCCTCTGCGAGCTGTGCTGGTGCCTCAGGAAGCAGTGGTGGTGTTTTGAGCTTTATTAGCTGACCTGTAAAGTTTAAAGGACATTGTGCAATCTGCACAGATCTAAACTGGATAGAAACCAGTGCAACTTTTTGTAGGGCTTATTTTAGAACTGAAATTTCTTTGGGTTATAAATTCCATCTCATTTCTTTTGTCCTTGTGCTTGACAGAAATGATGAAAACAGCCAAAAATATGATTTTTGTTTGTTGAGCTGATTAAAATAGAAAATTTCTTATGTATTGAAAATCATGAAAATACTTGCTGGGAAAAAATAGACAAGTTGTTGCTCTGAAATGCTAAACAGTCTCCCAGTGTTGAACTGTGGTGTTCTTGTTTATGTAAACATGAAACTGTCAGGAATGGCACTTTCAGCTTCAGGAATCCTGAGACTGCTCTAACACAACCTCTCCTGTGACACCTTCTTCCTGCCTCTCTGGGCTGCCATATTTCTAGTCTTGGAATACCAGCAGTCCCTTGTTGGCACTGTCAGAGAAACTATAAAGGCAATAGAGCCTCTCTCATGTAACATGGCTTTGAATCTTGTGGACCTTCCAGTGGGCAGATTTCCTGCCTCTGGAGCTGGAAATTTGGAACACCTTGTACAATAAGATTGTTTTGTGTTTGAGAAGTTCCTTTCCCCTCCAAGAACTCATGAGAAAATCAGAAACATAGTGATGACATAAAAAAAGGGTGTGTAAATACACAATGGGTTTTTATTAAAAATATGAAATCAGTCAACATTATGTTTTTCGTTTTAGAATTTGTGGCTAGCCTTAGCTGATAATCAATTACTTTTGAATTTAAGACAAATATATTTGAAGCCACATCTGGTTTGTGAGGCTTCCTGCAGCATCCTGTGTAAGTTGACAGGAGTTACATGAAATTGCAGGGTATCAGAGAAGCAGAGAAATGCCATTTAATACAAATGTCTAAAAGCCATTTAATTTCTAATATTGAGGATTTCATTTCAATGTCTATGCTCAGATGTTGAATTTGGAAAATTCCACTGAGAGGCTGATAGCCTACTCTGTGGTATCCCTATTTGTCTTTATTATCTGGCGTTTCCCAGCCAAAACTAGTGTTTTCTCAAGACCTTTCAAACTGAGATTAATTCTAAGCATTAGATTTAGTCATGAATCCACTGGTGTAACTGGGAACATAAAAATATGGAAAAAATAGAACATTTATTTGTCCAGGACACTTCTTGCAGAAACCAGTTGTGGAGTCTGCAATACGATACAGTCTGGGCTCCCTTACAGGGGCATTCAGTTAGAGCAGGGGATTTTGTTTCCTTCTGCAATGGTATATGCTTTTGACGATGGCTTTCATGTTCACTTGTTTATGACCCAGATTTTGGTTTTAGCTTTCAGTTACTGTAGAGTTCACTGCATCACCTAATGCGAACTAACATAAAAGTATAACACACTGCTGGGGGGAAAAGAGAGAACAACCTGGCCTTCTTGATATTTTACAGTCTAAAGACAAACAAATCAACATGAATGTGTTTGATACAAAAAGGAAAATGTCTTATGCTAAAAATCGACAGCCTGAATTGCAGTCCAGAAGCCAAGCTATAGCTGTAATTGTTTCCCTGTTAACTTGAGCAAATACCTGTCTTTTGTTATCCTCTGACAAACATGGGAACACAAATACAATGACAGATCACTCATAACTAAATGCTGTTCAAAACATAATAGTCATTTTACAGTCAACTTTTTATATTTGTTGCGTCACAAAGATTTATTGAAGAGATAAAAGTGATTATGGAAAACACTGTCCAGTAACTATGGCAACAGTTATTTGTTCTCACAATAATTAGCTTAGCATTTGGTTGCACAATACTTTCACAATACCTCCTTGGTTAGTTCATTAAACAAAATTAGCTTTTGTTTGAACTTTCATCATTTGTTGTTTTAAGATTAGTCTAAGTTCAAAAGAATTGAAAAATATATTTTCAAGGTGCTATTGTACCTGAATAATTTATGCTACAAGTGAATTTGTTAACGTCATTATGTAGTAACACTGAATATATTAGTTCTAGATGTGTTTTATTGGTTTAACTGAAAATTACTTAATATATAGATACAGGTGTGCACACAGTGTCAGTGTGGAAGATTCCTGAGTGCCCGAATGAACGTCAATATGAGCACACACATAATGTGCCGTTACAAGGCAATTATGAAAGCTGCAAAGGCAATCTTACAAAGTGTCTGAATTAAATTATTGTTTTATCCATTCCTTCTTCTCCCTCACCTCAGCAATCAGATAGCCTTTAAGTTACACAGTCACAGTTTACTTTTTCCTCTCAATTCTGGTTCAGTATTTCGTATTTTCTACCTTCTTGGCTATATGGTCAGTGTCTTTTACTTACTGGTTTACAGGTATTGCTTACAATCTGTGATTTATTAAATACCAAGATTTCATTCTGTTAAGATAAAAACATAGAGAACAAAAGGCGCATTTGTTGTTTACTACAGACTAATTAAACCCTGTTCCTAATGCAGAGTTAGTATTTCTGTCGTGCTTCTTTATGATCCTCATTATTACAGAATCTGCAAGCATTAATGAATTTGTTTTTACATTATCCATATGAGAGGATTATTGTTATTCCTACTTGACAGATGGGAAACTGAAATTCAGAGAGATTAACATAAATGTTTTGGGTAGCTTTTGAGAAGCCTAGGACATGGTATCGCTATGTTACGTGGCACATAGTTCCCACTGACTTCAGCATTTATGCAAAGCAGATTGCAGTCTTGCATCACATTTCATAGGTCATCTCAAATCACTCCTTTTCTAAATTTGGAATAAGGAAACTCCCTTCCTAACTTCCCTTTTCCTTTCCCTACCAGTCTTCTATTCATTCCATTCCCCTCAAGCTGCTTTTCCTAATCTTCCTCTTTCCTCCTTAAGGCTTCCATCTTATTCTGCTTTGACCAGAAAGTTTCTTTTTCCACTTAGTCCACTTAGTTTAGGCAGGGGAATGATCATCTTCCTTTCTTCTTTCTGGACTCATGCCCAGTCTAGATTACATCTCAATATTAATAAGCCCTGAAGCAAATGTGTTGGCTTTTCAGAAAGTTAATGTTGAGTAAAATGAACAGACCTTATAGGAAAGACAAAAATTTATTCCCTATACTTGGGCTCAACTTCAGGTCCCTGGTTTGGCACAAAAGGATACTGGAGCTGTCCAAAGAACAAGTTGTCAGAATCATGGAGGTAAAATCGCATAATATTCCTTGGCTTTGTGATTTTGGTGCCTGGATGGACTTTTTTGACTGAAATTCAGTCAGTTTCAGTCCAAGTTGGTACCATTTAGGAAAATCATCTATTTTTCTGTATTACTAAAACTGCTATTTCTGATGAAACTGCTGAACATGATCTGTTTGTGCATATGTTTGAGAACAAAGTACCATCAATTTAATTTATTTGATACTAGCTTTGTCAGATGGCATTACATGGGGACATGAAAGAAATTTTTATCTCTCTTTCTTTATTAATTAATCTTTTTTTTTATTGAAGTGCTACTATTTTATTGCATTCTATACAGTAGAGTGTTTTAGGTTCTTCTTCACAGGTGCAACAGAAAAGTGGCAGTAAAACCTGAGTATCTGAAGGCAAAGTCTTGAGGCTGGTACAGAATACAGTTGTGATGATCTGTGATCATCCTCTTGTAGCTCTTTGGAAAGATTAGAGGTCAGAGTTCATCCATATTTTAACAGCAGCGAATGTTAGAGTTAGTCCTGTTTCAGATAACAGTTATCTCTTCCCATTTTTTGGAGCAGAAAAAGGCAAGGTAGTGACTTTTTTTTTTGACGAGCAAATGTCCAGACCCTTCCCGTAAGACAGCCTTATAAGCTAGTAAATCCAATAGATAGCATAGACTAAATAATAAAGAGAGTATTAAGGGAAATCCAGGATACTTGGTATCTTCTAAACAGCTTCTCTTTTGTGGGAGGGCTGGTCTATAGATCCTCATCCTGCTAATATAGGTGTGGCTTGTCTTTTGCTAATGCAGTAGTTACCAATTTCAAATGCAGGCTTCACGCACTGCAGGTGTTGAAAAACAAATCTAAGCCTCACAAAGATCAGTTTGCTTAAACCCTACAGCCTCACAGATCACAGGCTGAAAACCACTGACCTATAGCTTGTTGATCAATGGAGGCTTACCTTGGAAATCTTTGAAGAAAGAAATGTTAGTTTTAATTTATTTTTTTTTTTTAAGTAGTGTGGATGCACAAAGCACTACAGTAGTAAACAGCATTTCAGGACTGGTGTTATAAATGGTACTAAGCTACAAATGGAACTTTCAGAATTGAAAACTTCACAAGTGCTTTACACAGTCTGATCATACATATCTACATAAAAGGCCATTATATTTAATTGTCTGGATTAGTATTTTGAGATTTTTAAAGGAACGTTACAGTCTGTACTTGCTAATTGCCTACGGTTTGACTGTGAACTTCCCAGGTGTGCAGACACCTATTGTTCGAAATACTTGCCTTTGCAATAGCTCTGTATTTGCTGTAGCAAAATACACTCAAAATTGAGCTTGCTCTTAAAAAGTGCTTTTGTTCATGATAGTTTTGTATTCATAATTATATATATTCTTAGGAATAAAGGGTATTCAGCTCCCTCAGGGAGTGTTTGGTTTTGAATCTTAAATGCTGCAGTTCTGGCAAACAAATGATATCGGGGTAGAGATAGTGCTGGAGTGGCTTGAGAAGGAATGGATTGGAAAGTGTAAAGGGAATGTGGTCAAAGCTGCAGGTGTGGGAACCCTTTCTAATCATAAATTAGAAAAGAGTCTGATTTGCTGCAGCTATGTCTGTATGGAAACTAAATTTCCAGGAGAGGCTGATTTCAAAAGATAAGCAATCATAGATGTACCTTTACATCAAAGAATTTTGCATTTGGTATATGCTATTTTATCCTCTTAACAATTGCAGAAGAAAATATCTGGGCAAAGGCATATTGCAGTTGGAACATTTCATTTGGGTGTTCTGCTCTGGGTATGCAAGTAACTCATGTGAAAACTCTTAAACAACAATTAATTTTGATTTATAAACTTAAACAATGTCAGATTTTTTGAAGTATGTGTGCCCTGTTTGGATTTGTGTTGTTGGTTTTTTTTTTTTTTTTTTTTTTTTT